>CM076575.1:282137089-282533122 GCA_034641835.2 Pinus albicaulis
TTAGTGACACTTGATTCGTGGCTTAACACCTAATTGTTCCATTATCTATATTTAAAGAGCATGGAGGTTCATTTTTCTAGTAACCATTTATGATAGAAGATTATGTAAATTTTCTTTATTTATATTAATAAATTTCCTGAAGTGGCCGCATTGGCTCAGGCCGTGGAATGTTTCTCTATTTGAGGGCTTCAAGCATGTCAAATACTGGTGTACCAATCTGTGATCTATTTGTGAGCAGTGACCTTTGGTGTTTGATCTAAGGAACTTACCCTGTAAATTCCTACATGGTATCAGAGTTGTTTTGAGGGCCACATCCACTGTTGATCGCTAGTTTGACTGCATGCAACTTCCATTTTCCAGATCTAATATCTTTTACCACTTTTGGGCCGAGAGAATTGCTCTAGAGTCAAGATTTTAGTCACTTGTACTTTACCCATCTTGACCTTTCCTTTATCGTTGGTCTTGTTTCTCGGTTTATGCACCAACCTCATGAAATTCACTGGAAAGAAGCTAAAATAATACTTTAATATATTCGAGGTATAGTTCAGTTCGGGATTCATTACAGTGCAAGAGAATCTCCATTGTTGATTGATTTCACTGATTCTCATTGGGCTGGTGACCCGCGGTAGTAGCGGTGTGTGCAGAGTTATGGGAGTGGTGCTTCTGTCATCAGCTAAGACAGGATGGGTGGGATTGGGTTTGTTTTAGTTCCAAGAAAAAGTACATAGATCAGGGAGGCAGTCTTTAGAGTAATTCACCAATTCTCTAATTCCACCTCTCTAGAAATTCAGAAAGAGATAAAGATCCCTCTCGAGAAAGGCTGAAATCAAGATACCCCCTCTGAAGTTAGAATGTGGTTATTGGAAGAAGCATGCAACATCAGTCACCCCATTGGCTCGAGAAATACCTCCCCAACTTCTTGCTTATATGAAAATATGTCTATCTAGGGACAACATACTAGCTTTGCCAATACCAGATGTGTGTCCAACCCCCCACCCGGGGTGGTTTTTCAATGATCGAAATTCTACTATAGGTTATGTATTCACTCTTGGTTCATGACTTATTACATGTTATTGTAAGAAACAAAGTGCCATCTCTCTTTCTTCGACAGAATCAGAGTATCGTGGTGCAGTTGAAGCAAGCAAGGAAGTCCTGTGGCTTCGTCAGATCCTGTCCAAATTTGGTCTTCATCAGTAGCATCCAACTACACCTTGGTGTGATAATCAAAGTGCCATTCAGCTATGCAAAGATCAAATCCAACATCAGCGCATGAAACAGATTGAGATACACATACACTTCATCTGAAATCTAATTCATGATCGTGTTCTTGAAGTGCAGTATTGTTCAACCAATGATCAAGTTGTTGATATATTTACAAAGGCACTCACAGAAGCGAAGTTTACCAAAATTCGATCTAAGCTTGGAGTTCAGGAAAGTTATCATTAAGGGGGGGATAGGCTCTAATGCCTCCTTCCTTCTCCTATTGTGTCACCTTTGTAAATCCTTCAATCCTATCCCAAGTTTTTCTTAAGGGGGGATGTTAGGATATTTTGACACATAAGAAATAGTATCGTATTGTGTCACCTTTTTAAATCCTTCAATCCTATCCCAAGTTGTTCTTAAGGGTGGATGTTAGGATATTCCAACACATAGGAAATAGTTAAGTATAACTTGGTCTAGCGTAGAGTTAGGTAAAGTGTGTTTCTTTACTATGTACATTTGTAACTTATAATCTGAGGGTCAGGATATGTAGTGATCCGACGATTCATTCTCTCCTTGGTATTACCGACACTTGATCTGTGGCTTAACACATGATTGGTCCATGATATCTATTTAAAGAGCATGGAGGTTCATTTGTACAGTAACCATTTATGAGAGAAGCTTATGTAAATTTTCTTTCTTTATATTCATAAATTTCCTGAAGTGGCCGCATTGGCTTAGGTTATGGATTGTTTCCATCTTTGAGGGTTTTAAGCACGTAAAATATTGGTATACTAATCTGTGATATATTTGTGAGCGGTGACCTTTGGTGTTTGATCTAAGGAACTTACCCTGACGAATTTTTGGAGAACGTGTGCGAGGCCTAGGATCATGGAAGGGCATTCTGCTACTCCTAGTTGTTGCTCCTCATCGCGTTGGTCGCATGGGATGCCCTTGAAGACTCGGTCCTCCCGGCACTTGAGCCAGACATGTGCGAGGGTGCATGATATGCGAATTTGTGGGACTCAAAGGATGAGCAGTGCATTTAGGATAATAAAGTCTTTTGGGTCCAATTTAAGAGCAGGCTCACAGCAACAATCCACTCTCGGCCACGCTTGTCACCAGCGATCTACGACAACTATAAGAGCATTGCAGTGTTCTAGGTCAAGATGCACAATGTGCAGATCCGGGGCCATACAGATCTGGCATGGGTATCACTTCCATACATGGTCACTGACGAGGAAATCGACCGACTCATTGCCACTTGGCCACCACACTGGAGACTGGGCTTCAAATCAAGTACAGTTGACACTGCAGGTACAAGCACCAAGAATACCACCCCGCCTGATACCACCACAGAAGCAAAAGGGCATGGCAAGGACGCTGAGAAGGGTGCAGAGCTGAAACTGTAGCAGGATCTAGACACAGAGGGTCTGGAAGCGCAGGGTGCTGACTCCCAACGTGGTATGAAGCAGACCGTCGACCCTCTCAAAGGCCAACAAAAGAAACAACGGGCTACAAGGCCAGGTAGGGAGACTGAAGTTACGTTGATAGAGGAAGACCTGGAGCAGATCGGAGATGCAGTCACCCTCGCTTCAGAAGATAGATGGCTTGCATTTGAAAAGCAACAAAAGTTTTCGGCCACTGCACTGCAGTCTGAGCTCCAAGCTCTGTAGCTCAAAATTGATACCCTGTAGACAAGCATGATTCAGTCGAGGCCACCCCTAGAAACCAGCAATGAACTGATCATCACAACTGAAAGTCACCTTTGCCCCCTGCCAGGCATAGCATTCATCTTAAGCCCACCTGCCTTAGGTGCGCAAGTCCATGCCTGCGCAGAAGTAAAATTGTATTTGGCCTGACTTCCACATGAACCACTACAATTCCTCCACACAGCCCTCTTCGAGGAGATCTAGCACAGGGATCATTGGGTGCATCAGCAGCTCAGTATAGTTGAGCAGACAATCATGGAGAAGACCGCCGAGGTGTCCCAGGCACAGGCTACATGCACCCTTGCCGCCATGCAGCAGACCAAGTTGGAATGCCTAATCAGTAGGCTATGCGCAGATGTGAACGAGGATATCTCGGCCTCTGCCACCCCCCAGGCTAATATTCAAAAACTAATTGCAGCTCTCAAGGCTTCGAGGACCAAGATTTAGACTATCAAGACAGAGATGGAGCAACAGATCGCTGCCTTGTAGGCCAAATTGCAGCCGGAAACTCCACCTGAGGTAAGAGCCCAGCGAGCCGTGCTGGTCACAGAAGCTAAAAATGCCATTACCACTCAGATTGCTCATGGCGCAGAATTGTTGGAGACAGCTATGCAGTTGTGGTCTAAGGTGCAACGCGATCCTCTCCTACACGAATTTAATCAAGAGATGCACCAGAAGGAGGAAGAGTTTAAGCAGCTAGAAGCTACTTTGTCAACTTTGATCCGAGCTCAACGCCTGGTACGACTGCGTACCAGCCACACACTTAGAGATGACATTGAAGAGCTCCGCCACAAAAAGAAGGTTCTCAGTGACCACCTGAAGCCATGGGCCGATGAAGCCTTCAAGCTATCTCAGGAAATGGATGTTGTAGTTAAACAACTGAACCAAACTATGGAAAGTGTCACTGCTGCTACTAAGGGCCCAACTTCACAGAAGTTGGTGGATATTGCACAAAATGCTGTTGCGCAGAGCGAAGGGGTGTTGCTCCTCTGGTTGATGCGATCAAGCAGCTTCAGGCGAAGATGCAAACCCCACAGCCGCTATGACTTGGGACGAGTCACAAGATTGTGTTGGGGGCTTGTTGGAACCAGGTTCCCTAAGCTGTGTTTTTTATATAATTTTGTAATAGTTGGTCTTGCGTAGGGGTTTTGGGGCGGGTCGAAGCCCCCAATGTTTTGTAATGGGTTAAAGGGTAAACCTAGGGGTCCGCAAATCGTGGTTTGCGGACCATCGGATAGCAAAGGCTACGATGATATAAATAGATAGATAGTTGGGTCTAGTAAGTAAGCAGAAGTAATATTGATGCTACGTGCGAATTGTTGAGATCTATTTGAGTTGTTTTGGATAAGGACTCCTGCTGGTTGTGTGCGTGGAGATCCTTAGTCCTGCTGTGTGTGGACCCCACTAGCTGTGTTTTTGGTTATAATTGGGTTTTTGGATACTAATGGATGCAGAATATATTTGAAGTATCTTTATGGTATCTGGACTGATAATGTTTATTACTGAAGTGCATTTGTGTTATTTATTTAAGATGCGAATGTATCTGCGAAGGAATTAGCTTCGATTATAATGTTTTGTGATGGTAATTGCTGATGCGCACATGGATGCGAATGTATTGATCATATCTATTAATGATAATAGTTTTGTTATGATTACTTGCTGATTATATTTTTAGAAGCCTACAAATAGACTCGATCTGTGTGAACCTGATAGTTGCAACGCCAATCTGCCTTAATTAACTACACTCTCCCAGGGTGCGGAAACCTTGTTCCAACACCCTCCCATGCTACTTCGAGTGAGACCTTGGCCTGCGAAAGTAGGTCATCACCAAAAGGGCCAGTAGTATAGGGGTTTGTTAGCAAACCTTGACCTCCGAACCTGGGTCAGGACCCCTCAAGCCAACAGTAGGATACAGGCCTTCCTCCATTCATCAATATTTCTCCCATAACATACCCCATCACATCTTTCCCCACTTTGATGGACTTCTATAAGTTCAGTAATGCCAGAATTGGTGCTTGAATGGTCTTCTTCTATAACTCTCGACAAGCCCTTTTTTTGTCCTTTCACCATGGGAAACTCTTCTCACTCATTTTTATTGCATGGAGTGGTGTTACTACTATTGAATACAAGGCTATAAATCTTGTCAAGTATTTTTTTGCCCCAAAAAAACTCCTAACCTCGAGAAACATGAGTAAGAATTGACCACTTCATGATGGCCTCCATATTGGAAAGATCTATCTTCAACTCTCCTCCACCTATCACATATGTTAGATACACCAAAGAATGTTGTGCAAACTCACATTTTTTGAGATCTGCCATTAGCTGGTTATTCTTTAATATCTCTAACACCTACATCAAATGTGAGATGTGCTCCTATCAAGTAGCATGGTATACCAATATGTCATCCAAATAAACAATAACAAATGAATATATAAAAGGGCATTTCATATCATTCATTAACCTCGTGATTGTAGCTAGTGCATTGCATAGAACAAACATCGTGACTAACCACTCATATGAATCTTGTGTAGTTATGAATACTATATTCCAAGTATCTCCTTCTCTGACTCGAACCTGGTGATATCCTGACCTTAATTCTAGCTTGGTGAAGTATTTGTCTTCCTGTGACTGATCCAACAGATCATCTGTCATAGGTAGAATGTATATGTTCTTGAGTGTACTTATGTTTAATGCCCTGTAATTAATACACACACACCAAGTCCCATCCTTCTTTAGTACTAGGATGATGGATGACCCACATAGTGAGGCACTTGGTTGAATTACACCATATTCTAGTAGCTACTGCAACTGCTTCTTTACCTCACTTTCTTCTATAAAAACTGCTTATACAAGCCAATGTTTAGGAAGATTCTAATAACAATTGGATATTGTGGTCCACTTCCCTCTTGGGTGGTACCTCTTTAGGCCCCTAAAACACACCCATGTATGCTTGGAATAACTCTTCCAAATGTTGTTCATAATCCCTAGTACACCCCTCTAGGGAAGACTTAGCTCCCACGGACTCTTCTAGAGACTAATTTTCTCTTTAAAACAACAAAATGTACTTCTTGCTAGAACTGGTCAACTTTTTAGTTTGGTTGACTCTTACAAGTGAGATCTTTGACTTACCTTTGTGCATGTTGATGATGAAGTATTTTCCATCCTTGATGACATGGTATTGGTTGGCTCTCTATATGAAAATCACATCTTGCATGTACATATAAGGACTCCCAAACACAACCCCACATTCGATGTATATATAATATTGTGGTGCGAAATACTTCTGGAAAAAAGCATTGTGATGTTCATGAAATGTCCAAGGTTTACAGCAAAAACTTCTACTTATGTCTTCTAATTGATGTGAGCTAGAAGATTGTTGGACCAAATTTATAAATAAATAAAAAGGTTTGAATGTGAGAGATATCAAGTGACTAAATTGACCATTAGGAAATAATAGTAAAAAAATATGAAGAGATGACAAAAATGAGTAAAATTTTAGCTAATAAGTTAGAGGAAGAAGGTAAAATTTAATATAAAAGATTATAAAAAAATATAAATTATAAAATTTGAAATTAGACCGTAGGATGAAAAGGATTAATAAAGGTAGAAAACGGAGAGGTAATGAATAATTTATAATTATGAATTAAGAATAAAATCATTAATTATTACTCTATTATAAAGAGAGTAATGCAAAACCATTAAATAAAATGAGGACGGAGGAATGATAGAAACGGTCAAACGAGGGGAGTTGCGAATAGGACAAAGGTTGAAACGATAGAACAAGAAAGAGAGAAAATAAATTAGTTAATTATTATATATATATATAAAGAAATAATTGAAATTTTTTATAGTTATTTGTATTGACGACTTTGTGTATCATTATTATAATGATATATAGTGTTTTCCAAAGGTATTCATTAATATATTTTAAATTTTGTTTTATGAGCAGTGATATGTTTTTTTGTATTCTTTATTTCAATTTCTTGTTTTTTAAGATTTTAATTTTTTTCACTAATATTATATTATAAATTTAAAATTTAAAAATATTAAAAAATAAAAATAAAAAAATTGTTTAATATTTTTCATTAACAAATAGGTAAATATTTAGTGATAGTATATTTGTTATAGGTTTTAGAGTTTTTTCATATATATTTGCTGGAATCACAACTTGGATTTGTGAACTCTTCACAATGCAAATGCTCCAAGAGTGTTTTAGGATATTGAATTTATATAGGTAATCAAAAGAACATTTTAAACTATAAAAAATTAGGATTTGACGGAAAATTATTTCAATAGATTACCACCAAAAACTCTAAAACATATAATAATTAGACAACTCCAAATATTTATAACACAACATAACTAATACAAATTCAACTATGAATCAAATATGTTTAGGGGTTTTTGAGCATATTTTAGAGTCAATTTTGACAGAAAATTATTTCACTAGATTACCACCAAAAACTCTAAAACATATAATAATTAGACAACTCCAAATATTTATAACAAAACATAACTAATACAAAGTCAACGATGAATCAAATATGTTTAGGAGTTTTTTAGCATATTTTACGGTCAATTTTACCAAGAATCTAATAGAGATTGTTGGAATCACAAGTGCATCTAGCATAGATTGTTGGAATCACAAGTTTGAGTTGTGAATTCTCCACAATAAAATACAAATGTCAAGGCGTTGAATTCATATATTCAATGAAAAACATATTTTAAATAACAAAATATCACGATTTAATCAAAAGTTGTTAATTCGGTATACGAGATCCCCTTGATTATGGGACAAAGGACCCACCTCCACTATTTTAAATAACAAAATATCATGATTTAATCCAAAGTTGTTAATTTGGTATATGATACCCCCTTGTTTATGGGACAAAGGACCCACCTCCACACAACAATTTGATCGCCAAGTCTACAAAGGCATACATACTCTACCCTCCTCTGGTTTTGACCTTGTGACCTCTTAGTAGGAAACACATGCTCTTAACCATTAGGCCCACTCAAGTTGCGCGGAGGTGGGTCCCTTGTCCCACAAACAAGGAGGTCTCATACACCAATTTGGTGCCAAGCTTGGTTGTGACCTTAAAATTGGATGATAATAATAATAATTTACAATGGGATTTATATGATTTGAACCGTATAAGTATTATTATAATATAAAAATATTCTTTATAAATGAGGTGGAACTATTAATATGGAATTTTTTTAATTAAATCAATATTTTTTGTGCCGAGAGGCGCTCTACAGCTATTATAGGGTAGATATGTAGGTGTAATGTAAGTATGTAAACAATTTTAAATATAGGCTTAATTGAAAAAAAAATGTGATATCAAGGATGAGCAAACATTTAAATGTTGACTCAATTAATAATAAAAAGTTAAAGCAATAAAAATATTAAAATTCAGTTTATTATATTTTGATTTAATAATTAACTTGTGAATAGGCTTTGTTAAAATATCATGGCTTATCAATACCACATGGCCAAAAACCATAACCTATTTCACAACCAAAATATTTTATAACAATATGACAAGATTCTCAACCATGGATATTCACCCCCACTTTACAGTGGATATTATGAACTTGTAAAAACTAAGCTTTGGCTTATCAATACCACATTCTCGAAAGATATAACTTATTTCACAGTCAAAATATTTTATAACAATATGAAAATATTTTTAACCATGGATATTCACCCCCACTTCAATGGATATTATTAATTCATAAATAGGCTTTGTTGCAATGCCATGGGCCAATACATGGCTTATCAATACCACATGCCCAAAAAAAATAACTTATTTGACAATCAAAATATTTTGTAACAATATGACAAGATTCTTAACCATGGATATTCACCCCCACTTTGTCATTGATATTATGAACTCGTGAATAGGCTTTATTACAATACCATGGCCTAAGATATTCACCTTCACTTTACCATGGATATTATTAACTTATAAATAGGCTTTGTTACAAAACCATGGCTTGCCCTAACTTATTTCACAATAAAAATATTTTATTTTAATTTAATTTTATTACATTTTTTAATTCAAGATTAAAGGGAAAAGGTTATAATTATTTTAAGATATGTCTATACCCTCTAAGGACTACTAAAAATATTCTCGTAGAAATTAAATTAAGGTTTTAATAAAATTATAATTAAGAATACTTTTATATTTAAAGTTATGAAATGTATAAAATATATATAGTATTATTAAGTACCAACATAGATCCATCTAAACTAGGATCCAAGTGACAAGAGAAAGCAAAGTTACTAACAATAACAGAGGAAAGAGAGTGCATGATTTTTTAAAGTTTTTCTTTATTGTGTTTTCTGTGACATGATTGATCCAAAATATAGGTTTAATATCTTACAACCAATTGAGTCTTTTGTATTTAGATACTTTCTAAAAACATAATACAATGGGATCAAATTTAAGAGAGGAAGGAGGGAGAGGGAGGGAGATAGTGACAAAGCTTGAGGGCAGAGAGAGAGGGAGAGGGAGAGAGAGGGAAACAGACATAGAGATATAAAGGTGGAGAGAGAGGGGGATTAACAAGGGAGAGATGGAGAGAGGAGAGGAGAGGATAGAGATAGGGAGAGAAGGGTAAGAGAGAGAGAGAGGGGGAGAGGGAGACACATAGATGGAGGGGAGAGAGAGAAGGGGAGAAGGAGAGAGATAGTGACAGAGTTGGAGAGAGAGAGAGAGAAAGAGAGAAGAAAAGGATAGAGAGAAGAGAGAGAGATGGAGTTGGAAGGGGAGAGAGAGGGAAGGAATAAAAAAGACATAGAGGGAGAGAGGTTGAGAGAGAGAGAGAGAGGGAGTGACAAGGGAGTGATGGATAGAGAGTGTGGGAGAGAGGAGAGTGGGGGCCAAGAGAGAGAGAGAGAGGAGGGGAGGGAGAGGAAGAGGGAAGGAGGGAGAGAAAGAGACAAAGAGATAGATATGGAGAGAGAGAGTGTGTATGTTTGTGGGGTGACATAGAGAAAGGGAATAAGAAAGAGACACATAGATACAAATACAGATATTATATAGTATTATATAACCATCCTAGATCCATCTTAACCCTGGATCTATCAAGCGCCTAGAGGGATCAAATCTCTCGAGGAACCTTTCCTCAAGTTTTGAAGTCAAAAAAGAGGTTTGTGTCTCAAGAGATTGGATCCCTTTGGGCACTTGATAGATCTGTGGGTAAGATAGATCTACATTGGTAATATTTTAACATATTTTATCAAAATTGAGATGATTGAATTATAATGGGATTGACTTTTGGATTAATCACATAGTGGTTATTTAAATTATAATGATATTTTTTTTAAATATTTTATTTGGATTCATATAATTGGATTATCCTACTTATGTACATCCCGATTCCTTATTTATATAATAGAAAAAATAATTATAAAATTAATTAATTTTAATATTTTATTTTGAAATAATAAAATAAAATTAATATAATAAAATAATAATTTTAATATTTTATTAAAAAATAATTATAAATTATATTGTTCTTTAAATACTCTCAATTTAATATTAATTATAAATTAGTCAAACATAAAATTTTATTAACCAGCATGAGTAACACCTCCTCCAGCATTGTACTAGTATACACATAAATATAGATATAATAATTATTTTTAATTTCAGTCTCCTCCAAAACCACCGTGTCCCACTCAATACCATGTGACGGGAATCACCTCCCTCTTATTGCTGATGGGATTTTTTGGGGGTTGATTTTCATGATCTTGCTTTTAGATTTGACCGGAGCATACGATTGAAAGAATAATTTTAGTTTTAAAAAAACACCCTAGTATTTTTATAAATTTTTAATTTGTCAATCGTGTTGCATATCTACACATTGAAGTTGTCAATCCTATGTCGTATCGATGTCATATTTGGTGTAGGCGGTGAATAAGTGGCAACACTATCCACCTAAGTATACTATTATTTATGTTAATCCCAAAAATTTTGATTAAATTTTTAAGTTGATTTAATGAAACATGGCATTACTTGGTCATGTCATCAACTCTAGGTAATGTCTAAGTGTTAAGTGTTATCTATTTAACACTTGCAACACAACCAACCTACCACATTTGTTCCCTTTTATAATCATAAGTTAAGCTACATGTTTAATGAAATATGGTATTAGAGAGGTAGTTAATGTATCAAAACATTGTACTAAGAAAGGCAACACTTTTTTTGGTTTTGTGAAGAAAGGAAAATGTAATACAAACAACATTAGCACCATGACCCCCACACAAAAGCCTTCGAATATTTACTTATGTCTTTTTCTATTAATCTTAATGTTGCCACTCCCACATAATTTTTGTTTTCTTTATGTAGAAGAAGAAAGCCAAAGGCCAATTTTGGTATGTTATTGGATTGTTCTCACTTTTGTTATTTTTGTTTAAATTAGGAAAGAGGCATTGTCTAAATATGTTATGTTAAATTTTTTGGTTGGAATTTGGTGATTTTTTTATTTAAATCTTATTTTTTGTTTGTTTAAAATTGGTTTTTGATTATATATATGGATTAGGTATCCTGAAAAACTCTTGAGGCACTGAGATTGTGGAGAGTTTTCAACTCAAACTTGTAATTCCAAGAAATTATTGCCGCATTTTGAGCAAATTAGATTGGAAAATACACCACAAAACCTTCCAAAACGTAGCACAGTTAGACTTTGACATAAGGAATATATTAAAAAATTAACATTATTTGAATATAGTAATATAATCCCCGGATGCGGGTGCTTAAATCGAAAAGGGAGGTGGCGGCTCAACAGCGTGGCACATGGCCTAGCCACATGGCCACGCATGGAGCTCGTCCTACAACTATTAATTCCTCCAGTTGCTCACCTCATGCCATCACTGTTGTCTCTGCCTCTCGCTTTAATGCTTGTCTAGTCCGGAAGCCTGCGAGCTACTTCATGGTGCCACTCCCCTCTACGTTATCATTCGCCTCCTATAGCCTTAGTCTCTCAGCTCTCTCTACTTATTTCTCCTCGGTGACCTTCAAAATCCTCTGCGAAATTCATGCCCCACTTGCCTTGACGCCTCTGCACACCAGCCACCCCCCTGCTTCTCCACTTGCCCACGCTCACTCCTGCTCAGGTATGTCGCAGAGGCACTGGATGAGATGTCGTCGAGGTCATGGCAGAGGCCATTCCTCATGCCCACCCATTTCAATCCATGAGGACAGTCACCCCCCTCCTCCTGAGGAAAATTTGTTTCAGTTTCATTATGACTGCACCCTAGACTGCCCTCGGCTCACTGCCGCCCTCACTGTGAGCTTTCAGGAAACGCCATCCAGCTCTATTGGCTTTAGTTCAAGAAAGCATCTTAGGAAATCTACAATTTCCCCTGCTCCCCCTTAGCACTCCCAGAAGTCGAAGGCGTTGCCGACCAAACCGGGAGTGCACTCTTCCAGCAGTGGCAGCGGCAGTCCAGAACGTTCTGTTGATGACAAGGGAGAAGGTAGAGGCAACCTTGTGCGTACCACCACCATGCCTGAGCCCAACGCACAACAGTCGAAGAAAGATGAGGATTTGTCAGACGACTACAGGTGTCTCATCATCGAAGAGCCTCCGCCTCAGCCTCATGACAAGTAGCATGCCATGCAGCCTCAGAAACGAGAGGTTACCTCTCTCTGTGTTGTTTCATCTTTCATATATCATGTTTTTTCTAAACTATGCCATAAAATATAGGTATTTTTTTGTTAATGCTGGTTTCCCTACTTAGGGCAGCAATTTTTGGACCAGTTTCCTCATCTGGGGCGGTCACATTTTTGTTTTTCTGAACTTTGCTCCCTCCGGAATTTGCTAGCATAGCGATTCTGGAGGCAAGCTTCGAATTGTATATTATGTGCACATTAATAGAATAGTCTTATTTAGAAAAAAAAAATAGTAATATAATAATATTAATAAAGTAGAATTTGTTGTGTTGTTTTATGGATTTTGTTGGAGTTGGCAAAACAAAAAGTTTAACTAGGCTTTTGGTGATGGAAGACTCCAAACTAGTTATAGGTTGGGTCAATCACTAGGTGGAAGTTTCCAATATAGACCTTGATTCTCTACTTAGTGATATTCAGCTAGTTGCATACTTTTGAGCATGTCTCTTATTTCTACATTCTTCGTGAGCTTAATAAAGAAGATGATGGCTTCTCAAAGGAAGCCCTTGCCCTTCTGGTCGAATTTGTTGGGATGTATGATTTTTCAAATGGTGCAAAGATTGAGTCAATGGAGACCAATCTCCCCTTCTAGCTCGCTCTTTTGTTTATCATTATTCACATTTTTAAGCAGTAAGAACATAAGTTGTATATCGTCATAGATTTCGAGCTTCTAAGATTTCTAAAGTAGTTGTTTTTGTAGCAATTGGAACACAAGTTGTATATTTTGAGCTCCTAAGATTTTAGATCTAGTTGTTTTTATCATATATCATTACTAAAAATAAGTTTTTTAAATAATAACCTTTTTTATGACAAGAATATCAATAAATAAACAACCTATATATATCATTTTTTCTTTTAGAAAAAAATAATATTATATATAAATTTAAAATTTAAATATTACATATAAATTTAAAAATTGTTATTTATGCGTTTGCTTTTGCTAATAGATTTTTAAAAAATTGTAAATGCTTGCAAATGTATCGCTAGTTTTATTGCAGCATAGCATCATGAATGACTATAAAAACAATCCTTAAAAAGCAATTATAAATTTGTATTAAAAAAAGCAATATGATTTATCTAAAATAACACGTATTCATGCTATATGAGAATCAAACTCGAGGAATAAAAAAATCATAAATCTCTACCATTAAAAAAAAAAGTGATATGATTTATCTGAATAGATAATATTCATGCTACCTAATAAAAATAAATAATATATAATAAAATATAATAAAAGTTTCTATTGGTAGCTATAGCATGTTAAATTTATCTTCTAGTTTTATTAAATGTAATTGTAATTTTTTAAATAACTAGGTAACTTTGAACATTGTTTGTATAACTATGGTAGCTTATGCTTCCTTAGACCTTGGTGACAACATGAGTAGAGGTGAAAATGACTTCCATGATATAATGAACATAGAACATTTGCTTATTGTGCAACTGTCAATAGAATATGATGTTGTCCGTCTCCAACATAGCACTGACTCATAAAATATCTCATGTGAGTTAAAAAATTATTGATAGATGTAAATAATACTCATCTATCACTTGATTTGCGGTTGTGACCTTTTGTAGTAAAGCTTCATGCACAAGGTGGAAGTAGAAAAAAGAAAATTGTTGGAAATAAAGAGCACAAGTTTGGAAGACCGTCATTTCCATTTTAGGAACTTGCAACGGATTTTCATTGTCTCATTGAGATTGAAAATTATAAGAGAGTCAAAGATTGAAATCATGTCTCACTTTAAGGACCTTAAGGACAAGTATTATATATATATATATGTGTGTGTGGAAGTGAAGAAAGCTGATATTATTGAACAAGAAGGGAGAATTGTTACAAATCTAATAGACCTATAAGGTCACCATCAAATATTCAACTACTTTCAAGGTTTCCACCTTCCACATTCCACATTGACAAATTAAATGAAGTTCCATGGTAACCTTTGCTAAGCTAGTCCTAATATTCGATAGTACCATGGTCCACATAATACATGTAAATTGACTTTGACAGCTCAAAATGTAATTTGATAGGGGTGAACCTGCAATACTTACAAATTTTAGGCATACCAACATGAAATCTGAGAATATTGCATAAATAGGCCAACTTTCCAAGTGCTTATCCATTTACCATAATTGAATATGGAGCTTGTACATCATTAACATGATCTCATATTTTGCATCATTCTTCATAAGGAGGTATATACCCAAAAGAAATTTCAGCTGTTAGTATAGGTCGATTATATGAAGGTAATGATTTTGTATAACCCTCATGTTCTCAATATCTAACACCCAATCAGCAACAGTGGTAAATACCTCAATGTCTTAGTGACAATCCCACTCATTAACAATCCCATCCTTAGCTTCTCCTATTTCCCATTGAATCTTGGGTGGCATCTGCATGTCATAGAGTTGGGCAGAGGATTGTGCTCTGGCTCTGACTCTTAACCCTCCATGCACACCTCTACTATGGAAACACCTCTATATGATTGATCACACTACTTAAGCATCTCAACAAAAGATGAGTTGACTTGGGCCTCAGTCAACCATCCCTTGTTAAAAAACAACCCGGGAGTGGGGTACGATAACCACCTTGAAAAAATAAAACCTAGAATCCACCTAAGAGCTAGATCCAATGACCACCATGAAAATGGTAGTCCCAGAATCAAACCAAAGAAGGGATAACATCAAGAATTATCTAAAACTTCCACGAAGGAGAAGAGGAATAGAAAACCACAAGACATAAACTAAAGAGTAGCCCGAAGTAAGACATTATATACCTAAAATTGATGTTTCTAAGTGAAGTAGAACTATGTATTCCATGCACACAAGAAGTCCCACAAGCCAAAGGAAGGAGATGTTATTTCCAGAATAATAAGCCAAAACTAAGTGTAATAAAATACCTGAAGCAGGTAACATATATAAACTTCACCTAAGACTAGAATCTTAGGGAGAAACCAAGTGGACGGGGAACATAAATAAAATGAACAGAGGTTAAGAGGAGTCATGCTAGGAGGGCATTATCCTTCCCCAAGGAAAAATTTATTCGAAACATGAATGCTAGAGAATTTCTCTTGGAGACTTAAATATTTAACTTCCCAAACACCATTTGATTAGAGTGGGAGAATAGAAAACATTGCTAAAGCAGTAAACCATTAAGCCATGCCATTGTTTGATATATTGGTTGTCATCATTAACCAATAGAGAATTCTCTAAGGAAGTTTCCCAAAATCAATATCCAAACAATTGAATCATCAGACGGATACGAGAGAGTAATCACTATGGTGTGAATTCATAGCCATAATGAATGCAATTAACAACATGTCTCTTCTAATGAGGGAGGGTGACATCCACATTTCCCTCATGTAATGCTTGAGGTTATGTTCGTATGCCACCTTCACCTCCGCTAGATGGTACATTTATGAAAAAAAAAAAAAAATCATGATGAGAATATTGTATTAGATAAAAATCCGCGCTTGGATTGCGACTTGTACAACAGGTGAGCACATTAAAATCCTTCGACATCAGTGATACTTGTAACCCAACTAAGATATTTATTCTCATTATCTATTAGTTTTATTTACTATCCTAAAGGACACAAGGTATTTGGATGTGTATATTATCCAAAATATCTATATATACAAACAATTAATACCACATAGCAGACCCATTGTTAAGGAATAGTTTCAAGAGAAGGAAAACAATTTCTCAGTAGGACTCATGCATCCAAGTTTACACCTTTATAGGTGATATCATCTGCAGCATAATTTCTCATTCTCAACACATGAAAGAATCTAATAGTAGAGAAGGCTAGTTTCAAATTCCTAATCCAATAAAGAATGCTCACAAATTGCAATCTTTAGGAAAATGTCCATGAACAAGGTGATGGATAATCAATTGCAAATCTCCCAACACCACCAAATCTTTGATGTTTGCTTCTTTGGCCAAAAGGGGCCCTTGCAGTAATCTGCATGCCTCTGCCACATTATTTATGCAATTACCTGACCCCTAGCGATACTAAATTTCAATTTTTCCATCGGGGTTGAGAATAACCCCTCCCACTCTTGCCACCCCCTAATTTATGAAAAATGAATTTAAAAAATGAAAAATAAATTGATTTATGTGTGAGACAATCGAAAAAAAATTATACCAATAAAAAATGAATAATATCATTTTCAAATTTATTGCACCAAGAGGTGTTCTACAATCGAGTATGATGGAGATGTTGTAGTGTTTGTAAATGAGTGTAAATATTTAAATGTTGACTCAATATTGGATATATTTTGTAGTGATTGTAAATGTGCAAACATTTAAATGTAGGATCAATATGGGGTATATGTTGTAGTGTCCATAAAATGAAGCATTTGATTTAAAATTAATGATAAAGTATAATGTTGATTTAATTATTAAGATGTTCAAGCAGATCTCTGCAACCTTATCTTGATCCATGCACAATGCTCAGAATGACCTACCTACTCTCTCCTTCTTCTCATCTAATCTCATCAAGATCCTAGCCTGACCATGCCTTGAATCATGGTCTCCGTAGGCGGGGGGGTTCGATACCTCCACCCATTCCGCTTTGTGATCTCCATCGACAAACCCAAGTAAGGAACCAGACAAAAAAATTTATGCCACACACTTGCTCCTGCAGAGAATGTTTTTCATGATTTTATCCATGCCACTACTCAATAGAATACGAACACCTATTTATCTAAATCTGTCGAGATAATAAGGCTCCACATCCCTCCCACCAGGTTGAATGGAAATATTCAATTTATGAGGGACCACACCCTTATCTATAAGTTTATAGGGATATGGCCTACAAAGAAATTCCTCCTCCATTGGATAACGCTATGCTGGAAACCCAAGGCCCACTATGAATTCAAGTTGTGGTCCAAGGGTTTATTCACAGTATTTTATTCCCGTCAGGAAGATCTAAAAGCGGTCATGGATGGATGGTCATATTTATTCAAATTTTCAGGTTTTTACATGTGATAGTGAGTGGAGTATTTCAACCCAAACAAGGAATATTTCTCCTGGGCCCTTATTTGGATTTGCATGTACTCCCTACCATATTAATATTGGGACCTAGAAACCCTGCAAAACATAGGAAATAAATTGGGGTAGTTTTTTTGCCTCTCACAGTTAGCCATGAATGGCTTCTACATCTCCCGTGCAATACTTTTCATCTACATTAACATATCAAGCTCTCTCCCTAAGTAAATAGCTCTGGAATCATAGGATAGGGACTGCCGCCTCAACGAACCCCAAAATGATCCCAAGCATGCAAAAATAATCAATGGAGCAGGATTTACAAAAATAACTTATAGGAAGTGCCATAGAAAGAATCCCTTGGCCACTATAACCCTAAAAAAACAAGCTACCAGCAAAAAATTTGAAGCCCTCAGAGATTTGACTGAAGAACCATGACCTCTAGAGAAAGAACCCAGCTAGGACAAGCCCTAGGATAAACATCCCATGGTGAAACACCAACTAGGAAAATATGAGGCTACCCCAATTTAGGCTCTGACTCAAATAGGACCATGGACATTAGACGATACACATATGAAAAAGGAGGAAGAGTTTGTAGAAATTGAAGGGATAGATATGATGGCTATGAAAGATGCATCCAAGCACAATGATTTGGATTCCATCCCTCCCTAGAAGATAAACCTCCTTGTTGTTGCACTGCAGAAGACAAAATATTCACAACAATTGGGCGTTCAAGCCACCGTCATGAAAGATGGGAAGAAAAGTGGTAAATAATTCAAGAAAAGAGGTAGAAAATCAGCCATCCTGTGCATTGATATCTTAGGGTGAAATCTATTCAACTTGGTCCAGAATAAGTAGCTCCTGGAAATATATGCTTCCCAAAGGAAAGTTTCCTCATGAAATTTATTTCCTGAAATATAAGGAGTCTAAATAGCCCCTCCAAACAACACGTTCTTCATAGGAAGATCCAATAGGATCTCCCTACAATCTTGCTCATCCAAGAAACCAAGTGAATAAACTTTGTCTTTGAATGCATTATATCCAAAATATGGATAAAGGCATCCATTTTTGCAGTATATGTTGAAGGCGTGTCTAGGGGTCTAAGCATCACCTAGGATCCAAACCAAATCTAATTAAGGCTTCTCTCTCAGGAATCCTCAGTGCTCATGGTCTCTTTTCACCTTCGAGGAATACACCTGCATGGTTTCATTAATAATGTGTATGGACCTCAAACCTATGAAAAACAATAGGACATGCTCAAACACCTCTACTCCCTTCAAATGCGAGTGGAACAACAAATACAAATAATCAATGGAAACTTCAATATGGTCACTTCTCTCAACTCAAGGAAACACCTAGACCCTGAGTTGGAGGAGTTAAGAAACTTCATTGACGAGGTTGACTTGGTTGGCATGAGAACCACCAATGGGTTCATCACCTAGAACAATAGGCATGAAGGATTTTCTTAGATCTCCTCAATACTAGGCCACTTCTTGGTGTCAGATAAATTGCTTACAAGTGGAAACGAACTCTCTGGAGAGATTCTTCACTCAATAGGCTTGGATCATTGGCCCATTTTTTTTCATGGATAACTTTCAGTAAACCTGTCAAACGGTTGTTCTACTTCTAACAATTTTAGCTCCCCAATCCAAATCTCATCAACAAAATCAAGGACTGGTGGTAGGGTATGAACCATATAAGAGGCTAAAAAATGTACATCTTCCAACAAAATTTCGAGCATATCAAAATGCTACTTAAATAGTGGAACGAGGAAGTTGGATATATATTTCAAGATTAATGGCCTTGGAATAAAAAATGGCCTCTCTTTAACAAAAAATCATAACCAATGTCTGCTTGGAGGACCTAGGAGATAAAGAAGCTACCCTCACCAAAAAACTAGAAGAAAAAGCAAGAGGAGATCCTCTCGAAATAGAAATATAGGATCAATTGGCTCAGGGAGGGGGAATGAAAAACCTCCTTCCTTCATCACTCTACCATCCAACACCAAACTGGATCACTTCTCTCCACTTTAACACTGGGAAAATTATAGAGAATCAGGAAGACATAGAGGAAACCCTAGTGAGTTACTACTCATACCTGATTTCATATCCTTAGCCACAACAAAGGGACCCAATTAACAAAATCACTACACACATCCCTAAGTTGGTCACTGAAAGTTTCAACTCGTCTCTTATCAAACCCATCAATGTTGATGAAGTCAATGAAGCAATACATAAAATGGTAGACGAAAAAATTCTTGGACTCGATGGCCTCACAGTGTCTCTATTTAAACATTGTTGGAACTTCCTCCACTATGAGGTCCTCCAAATCATTGAATATTCCAGAGTTCATAGGTGTATCCTCCCAGCCTTTAAGTCCACATTTCTCACCATGGTGACCAAGGAGGAAATCACATCCTCTCCAGGAAATTTTTTCCCCCTAACCCTCTATAATTTTATCTATAAACTTATCTCTAAATTTATTTCCAACTGTCTCAATGCCATCCTCCCTCTCCTTATTTACCCCAAGAAAAATAGGTATATTAAAGGAAGACAGATCCTCAATGGAATCATCCTATATCATGAAGCAATCAACTTCCTAAAAACTCTGAAGAAACCTGGCATGCTCATCAAGTTGGATCTCTCCAAAGCCTTCGACAAACTCATTTGCGACTACATTAAAGGTATTCTCTTGTCCTTTGGCTTCTGCCCGTGTTGGACTCAATGCGTAATGTTCATGGTCACCACATTTTTTTTCTATATCCTTGTCAATGGTTCCCCCTGAGACACCTTCAAACCCTTACATGTTATATGGCAAGGCGACCCCCTCTCTCCCTTTCTATTCATCCTTATGGCAGAAGGTCTAGGAAAATCTATCAAGGTTTCTCTCCACCAAGGAAATATTTGCGGCCTATCTATTCATGAAGACATCACCCTCTCCCACCAATAATTTGTCAATAATACACTCCTTTTGAACCATCTATCAGCGGAAGAGGCCAACTTTTTCAAATGTATCCTTGATATTTTCTTAGAGGCCTCTTGAACTTCCATCAACCTGGAAAAGTCTAAAATTTACTTCTTCCATGCCCCATCTATCACTTAAAGGGAAATAACTTGAATATTTGGCTTTATCTCTTCTCCCATTTCCTCCAAATACTTTGGATCCCCCCTAACTGACTCTACCATCAAGCACTCTTCATGGAGAGAACTCTTGGACAAAATTAGAAGCAATCTTGAGAATAGGACCTGCCAATCACTAAACATAGCCAGTGGCCTCATCCTCCTAAAATATATTCTCCAATCAATTCCTCCTTACCTCTTCTTGGTTCTAGTAGCCCCAAAAAGGTTCTTAAAGACCATTAGGATTCTCCAACAAACATTCCTTTAGGGTGGTTCTCACCTCCATCAAAAGTGGCCTTTATTCAATTGGGATACTTTATGCCTCCCAAAAGCAACTAGGGGTATGGGCCTTAGGGATCTAAAAACAAACAACAAATTATTTAGAGAAAAATTTTGGTGGCGCTAGTTGAAACACTCAATGGAGCCATGGGCCCACCTCTGGCACAAAAAATATGCTATGAAGATAGATAAACAAAATCTTATTTCCTATCCTCACATGCACAAGGATCCCTCATTTGGAATTTGGCAAGAAGAAACCAAGCCCTAGTCTAAATGAATAGTTGTTGGGAAGTATGGGATGGGAGATTAGATAGATCATGGGATGACTCTTGGAAACAATTTCCTAATCTAAGAAGCATGTTTAAATTCCCCCAAATCTAGGTACATGCTCAAATTTTTGGTTCCATTCATGTCCACCAATACTGGCAGGAGTAGAAAAAATTTGGAATTTGAAAATGGAAGCTCCCAATGCTTTGTGGAGAACAAAACTCATAAGAAAACAAATTGGCCTTATAAAATGAATTAATAAAAAGGTCCATATTGAACACAAATGGCCCTAATATCCTTCGTTTTGGTTATAAAAGCATAGGTATATTCACAACTAAGGAAGCATGCCATCTAGCAGCTTCAATCCCACCTGTTGATCCAAATATATTTTGGAAAGTGCTCTGGGCCCAAAAAATCTAGCCAAAAGTATTAACATTTACTTGGCTCCTTGAACAGTGATGTATTCTCACATGGGAGAATCTACACAAAATAGGCCTTCGTGGACCATCTTGGTGTTTCTTGTACCAAAACCAACAAGAATCAATGGATCATATACTAGACACATGTAAATTTTCCAACAATCTATGGAGCAGACTAGCACAAAGCTTTTAGTGCATAGATAGAGTTAAAGGAATGTGGTCCAAACTCTCAAATCCTAGGCTCAAACCCCCTTCCATAACTTAATTCGCAATCAACTATGGAATATAACCCGCAAATTTATCTTATGGGAAATTTGGAAGGAACGAAATCAAAGAATCGTTAATGAAAAATCCAAATCTCTAGAAAGCATCTAACATGTTCTTCATAAGCACTTGGAGGAAAAAAATTTCCTTTCGAAATGGGAGAAAAAGGAATTTCAAGGATCTCTCATGAAAAATCCATCCTAATGTGGTGGCAATTGAAGCCTTCCCACCAACAAGGGAACCTCACATGCCCTCAGACCAACTCTCCAATCCCAGACTCCTGGTATCCACCTCTAGAGAAACATGACAAGATAAATTTTGATGGTGCCTTTAAGGGGAATCATGTGGAAACAAGAATATGAGGGGTCATCAGAAATACTAAAGGAGCCATCATCATATTATATAAAGGCCACATTGGATGTGACAACAACAATGCAGTTGAACTCGACACCTTGATTCAGTATTTCCTCATTTCCATAACTCCCTCCCTCCACCCAATCATTATTAAGGGGGACTCCCAACTCATACTCCATCTTATCACAAAATTGCACCTGATAGGATACTAATCAGAAAACTTCATGTAACTGTTTCAGACCAACTTGTGACTGAAGTTTAGCCTCTTCAGTCTGAGAGGGATCTCTCAAAGGGTTAATGATATTTGATAAAGATTGACCTAGATGGCTAACTCTACTTGGAAAACAACTTGCTTGTGATGTGTATAGGTTGAAAATAGTATTAGTATGCAAACATTGGGCTTATGGAGTCAACAATTTCAGTGATTCAGTAGTAAGTTCACTTGACATGGAAGCTGAGACAGGTAAGGGTTTTTAGCAGAAGTAAATACACGTGAAATAACAGAGTCAATTCATCTATAAAGGAAGTCAGAGCATTACATGAATGAATTCTAAGTATTAAAAATGAAAACCACTGAAAATGGTACACATTGAAGATATAGATAGGATAAGCACAAAAAACTCAATCAGAATCTGAGGTTGGTCAAGAAACAAGTCTCTGTATTACTAAAAACAGTCAATTTACATAAAGCTACAGTATTGCCAAAAAATCTCCAACACTTGAAAAATTCGAGTATCTACCCTTTAATAGACTTTTTACATGATGAGATGATATGCCTCCTAGCTAGATTCATCGAACTTATCCTAATGACACCTTGCATAACAATAAAACATCTACTTTATTGAGAAAATGATAGTTATTCTACTTGACAGTCCTTTTCCTAATAGGACTCAAACTATTCATTATTACATTAACACCCTTATCTCCTAAAAATAGTTACATCTTTGACAACTATTCCTTCACATGTGCGAATAGGCTGTAATGGAATTCATCACTACATGAAATCTTAATTAGCCTCCTCCAAATCTGGAAACAAACCTTATTTTTAAGGAAACTGGTCTTTATCTTCAATGCATGGTTTGGCTAATGAGTTGTCTTCATCTCTTAGTATTCAAGTCTTGGATAGATGCTAACATAGTCCTTTGACCCTTTGAAATTATCCACCTATCCATCACTACACAAAAACCTACTCATAAAGCATCAAAACAACACACTACAAAGTATGACAGTTTCGTAGCATTACAAAAATGCCTTTTGACATCAACTTTTCTGATTCTTTCCTTATGCATTTTATTCCTCATGTATTGACACCTCTACCATATCATTTTAATCCTTTATAATCTTTTCAAAATGGTTCAAAATGGAAAAAGAAAGCTACAGTAGTTTCATAACTTTTTCCTGGTCTTCAAGCCTAGGAACATTATGAAACTGTTGAAAAGAGTGAAAATTCCAGATTTCTGTTTAGCTTCAAAAATATCCTTTCCAAGTGTAAAAAAATAGTTTCTAACATACCACTGACCTTTAAAATCATAAATCTGCTTAAACTATGAGTCTTGAGGTGTTTCTTCCTCATTGATGATGAGTTGAGCAATTGGCTCCTCAACTACTGTCATTTTAAGGCCCTTTTTCTCCAACTCCTCATGGATTAGTTCAAGCTATTCTTGGAGGTCTTTAACCCGATCCTTCAAATTTTTGTTTATATATTTCAAATGCAGGTTCATTTTCCTGACATGTTTCACCTCTTTCCTCAATGGCATAGTCTATTTGATTAACTGTTGTGTATTATCTAGGGTCTTGGAAACACTGTCAACCTGCTCTTCCCAAATATCTTTCATATTTTCAAACTGAACCTTCTGGACATTGTGTTTTCTTGCTTCTTTCTTCATAATAGAAATATCATGGTTGACCAACTTCAACTATTCTTCAAGGAGTTCAAACTCTATTTTTCCATTACTTTCTCCTTTCCTTTCTTTGACTTGCTAACTAAATCTTTCTCTGCAGGTGATGAAAGATCAATGATTTCTTGTGGTGGCTTGACAATTTCAGTAGCTAGATGAAATTCGTTTCTGCTCTCCAAAATTTTATTAGCATGCCTTGTCATGGGCTTTCTTGCCTAGAACATAAACCTGCATCTTCTCCTTCAAATTCTAGTTTCTTTGCAGATTTGGCTTTCTTTAGTTTTTTTCCACCTTCCTCTATATCCTCAGCCTAGACTATAGGAGTCTATCATATGTCAATGGCATGTAGTATGTCTTCTAGATTCCCTTTAGCTACTGCTCTGTCTTATAAAGTCATTGTTTTTTCTTCTAAAGCCATTGTTTGTCTCCTTGTCATCCTTTTGCTTCCTTATTTACTCACAACTTGTTTTTGTTTTGCAGGTTTGATTGACTTTTGTTTTGCAGGTGAAGCAATGGGTGTATCAAAAATCTACAATTACTCTATTTCCATCATGACTGGTTCACTTGGTTCTACTCTTGATGGTTCACTTGGTTCTGCCACCACAGTTTCACTTCGTTCTACCACTAAGGGTGATGAGATACTCCTAGTTTTAGGAGTTCTTGTAGGAGTAAGGGTATCCAACTCAAAACCACTAACAAACAAAAATGAAGACCAGTCTCTGCCTAGTCTTTGGAGCTCATCTAAAACCAACAATTTAATTAAACCATGATGAAAAAATGAAGTTTCACTTCCTTTTGATTTTGCTTGGACCTTATCTTCCATTTTTGCTAGACTTCTGTGTAAATAGAAAGGCAGATCAAGAGATATCTTACCAGCAAAGTGTAGGAGGAGTTTGAAATGGTACGAGTAGACTTTATGGTATCTCCCTTCACAAGTAAAATATTTCTGGATGATGAGCAACAACTTTGAGTAGTTATCCTTCATGCAACTTCTTGGGATGGCATTAGTAAGGTCCATTTCACTATTTTCTGGCTTGATAAACTCCTTGCACTGCTCCATGTTAAATTTGAACCCTTTGAACCATTTCTCTTGTCCCCTTGGAATCCCTGTTGCTGCTGCAATGACCTCTGGTGTAATGGTGAGATTATGCATCCCCACTTTGGTAGTTGTTCCACTGAAATTTAGAGCAAATTCTTTGGTAAACTGTACATGGCAGCCTTGTAATCTTTCAAAAAACTGTAAGCATCCTATCCTTCTGAAGACTTCTACAGTTGTTGGGTCTTCATTGATCAGATTCATATATGATGGCTCATATCTTAGACATTGGCCACCCTTATTTTCCTTTATTTTTGGTTCCATAGCTTCTTTAGTGTCTTTTATGCCTCACTTGATAGTTCTCTGCCTCACTTGATCAGTGATCTTTGTAAACCTTTGAAAACACCAGCCACAACTTTGGCTCAATGCAATAGCTCTCCAAAGAGCAAAGAAGGAATGAAGAATGAGAAATGATTGAATTAGGAAATATTTTGAAGTTTGATATTCACTCATAACATAATGATGACTCATACATGCCTAAAATGGCGATGATGACTTCAGACCTGACCACTTACCTTGATCTTAACCCTTAATGACTCGAATGGTATCTAACTTACCCTTTACCAATTATTTTCTGACACCTAACAGCTAATTTGACATCACAGACAAGAAACCTCACTTTTGTAGCATGTTTAGTGTAAATCTGGGTGTTTTCACTATGAAAGTATCAGCGGTTTCGTAGCAAAAAGTGTAATTTCTTAGTGTATTTCACTACGAAAATGTGGTTTCTTGGCTAAAACAACCATTTCGGTACTAAAACCTTGGGAATTGAAAACTGTCAGAAAAGTATGAGTGATGTGACATGAGGGGATTTGAAAGTGAGTGGGTTTGGACCTTAGGGTAAGCTTAAATAAGAAAAATTTTAAATTTTCCTTAACCAAGTAAATAAAAATGAACCCTACAACCCTATCTTTGACACATGAACCTATATGAATATGTCAAATCATGCTTCATTTTTTTTAGTGATAACACTCCAAGTTGCAAAAAAAATCCATAATGGCTTTCCACCTTCCAAATGATCCATCAATTTGCATTCATATTGACGCATGCAACAACTGACTCTCATTCTCAAATAGCAAGAAACTATCATTTTATCCCATGTTCGATGCAAACCCAAATCCCTGGCATACTTTCCAACCAACACGGGAGTGGATGAGATAGTCCCCTACGAGGATGTGTCACTACCCAATAAAAATATGGTAGCCTAGGCAAGCCTATATCAATACATGGCTACTCAATATCTTCACTTGCCAGATCTCATGTTGCAGAAGCAAACCCAAATGGAAAAAATTCGTTTTAGCAAGGCACCAAAGTCATGACTTATCTCGAGGAATCGACTCTCCTAGAGGTTATTAGTTTTTTTTCACTTCGTTGGTCTATCATGTCCATTTCCTACAATTTTCATTATGATTTTTTCAAACCCATGACATGTGAATTGTATTTGAACTCTTTGGGAAGCCATATGGTTTCCCAGTTTTGGATAGGTGGATCTAGCTTTCGGCTTCCTAAGTCTTTTTGTTACTATGTTTACTATCAAACTCCAAGTTTTGTGGAAGACCATTTGATTTCCCTCATGGGAGGACGACCTCAACTTCATTCCTATGCTCACATTTTGGTGTTACACACCAAAATTTTAGTCTTGCAAGCATGTAATCTATGTTTATTTTTTATAATAATAAAAAATAAAAATAAAAAAATAAAAATAAAATAAAATAAAAAACCTACTTGCTTACAATTTTTTTTATTCAATTAAAGAAGTAATAAAAATAATAAATAGATTAAATTCAATTTATTATTATGGTTTTCAAGCTTCTGTGGTCATTTATTGAAGAATAACAATTCGTATTTCCCACAGTATTACCAAAACTTCTTCAATTTATTATATTGTAATTTTGTTTTTATGAATAAATTTACAAACATTTTTCGAAGAAAAAATCATAATATACATATCGCATTAAAATAAATTTAAATAATAATGAGTTATAATTGTTCATATTTTAGAACATATAATTAACTATCCTAGATCCATATTAATCCTGGATCTATCAAGCATCGAGAGGGATCAAATATCTTGAGGTGCAAAACTTGAGGAAAGGTTTGCACCTCAAGATATTTGATCCCTCTCAGCGCTTGATATATCTAAGGTTAAGATGGATCTGGGTTGGTTTCAGTCATGCATGGTCACACCAAATTTGTTGAACATATAATTATTCTGATCATTTTAAATATGCTAAATATGTCTTAGATTAATCTCATCATTTTAATTTTAAATTTGTTCAGTTGCCTCAATTTGTTGAGATGATAAAGACTGTCAATAACTTGAATGATGAAAAATGAAAAAATAAAAATTTTGAATGCAAAGTGACAATGTAACAATGTTGAATGATAGAAAATGTGAATAATAAGAATTTATTCAATTACAAATAGTCTTCATCATGATCAGTCTCAAACTATTTTATTCTATTGTTCTTATTATCACATTGTTAGTTTTGCCATCTTTTGATATTCATCATATGAAAAGGGTGGTTGAAATAGCAGACCATTCAAATATTTAACTCAAGCTATTGTATTAAATGCAATACCTTGTTTCTCTTTCTCTATAATATAAATAATATATTTCTCCAAAGTCAATCATTGTGACTTATGGAGTGTTAAACCTCAAGCAAGTTTCAATGGTCGTTGTTTTCTATTACCTCATTTGAATGCAAAGTAACTAACAATGTTGAATGATGGGAAATGGAAATAATATGAATTGAGTCAATCAAAAATATTTTACAGTTTCTAGAAGCAAAAAAATTAGGTAATTTAACATTCATTTAAGATGAAAATTCAAGTATTGTATTTATGGTTGAATTATGTAACACAGAAATCAATGTACGTCATTAGTAATTTTTTGTGCTTACACTGAAATCACTACACACTATTAATCTAATTACTTTGAAATTAATTTACATCTTACACATAGTTACATCAAATAAAAAATAAGCATCTACACTGAAATCAATGCATCTAGTGTGATCAATCATTTAGGATTAGGAATTAACATCTACATTGAAATCAATGCATCTAGTGCAAGAAATCAAACAGGATTAGAAATTAGCATCTACATTGAGATAAATACATGTAGTGCAAGCAAAAAAATAATATTATAAATAAAAAACTACACTTAAATCAATGCATTCATTGCAATAAATCAAATAGGGTTAGGTAGCTCTCTCTCTCTCTCTCTCTCTCTCTCTCTCCACATTTCTCTCTATATGTCTTTCTTCTTCCCTCCCTCTCTCCTCTCTCTCAAGTATTGTCTCTCTTCATTGCTCTCTCTCCCTTTCTCTCCAACCTATCTATGTATCTCCCCCTATATATCTCTCTCTATCCATCTATCTCCCACTCTCCTCTCTCCCTCCCTCTCTCTCCATCTCTCCCTTGTCACTCCCTCTCTCTCTCCACATTTCTCTCTATGTATTTATTTTTCCCCACCTAGTTCCCCCCCTACAACACCATATCTCTCTCCCTCCCTCTCTCCTTGTCTCTCTTAAGTCCTCTCCCTCTTCATTCCTCTCTCTCTCTCTCTTTATCTCCCACCCATAACTCTCTATCTCTCTCTCTCTCTCTCTCTCTCTCTCCCCCATCTATGTGCCTCCCTTTCTCTCACTTTCCCCTCTCTCCCTCTCTCTCTACCCTCTCCTCTCTCTCTTCCCTCCTTCTGTCTTCTCGCCATCACTCTCTCTCCATATCTCAATTGTCACTCCCTCTCTCTCTCTCTCCACATATATCTCTCTATGTCTTTGTTATTCCTTCCCTCTATCCCCCTCCAACTCTGCCTCTCTCCTCCCCCTCTCCTTCCTCTCTCTCTCCCTCACTCTCCCTCCCATCACTCTCTCTCTCTCTCTCTCTCTCCATACGATCGAGAATTGTCACTATGTGTAATCAATAATAAATGTCATGTCTGATATATAATAATTCTTATAATGGAGATGATTATTATTATTATATATTGGAATAATAATAATAAATAATATTTATTATTATACCAAAAATGATATATAAATAAATAACCTATTAAAGAAACAATAGTATGTTAACTTTAAATTATAAACAAACCAATTACCTTTAATCAAATTGGTAGCCTTGTTCCTTACATTTTACTTTACATTATTGTTGACGTTGTTGGATGGTGCAAATATTGTAACAGTATCTCACCAATGTGAGTTCCCAATTATACCTCACACTGTTTGGTGTAGGATTCCCATCCGGTCATACGGTCTGGCCACCGTTGGAAAGGTTTCAAAGATATGCTTTGGTTACGATTACACACAAGTGAACACAACACCTCTTTGGGGAAGAAAGTATGTAAGCTCTATGAGACACCAAATGTAAGGTGTATGAGGGAGACTTGTAAGGAAAAAAATCCACAAGTTAGAAAATTAATATTACTGTCCTAAAGTGGGACCCAGGAAGGATGAGAAAGACTTGTTGATTACCTACATATTATTCTGCATAATAAACAACAATCATTAAAGCATAAAAACACTCATTCAATAATACACATAGCTAAGAAATGAATTATTTCATTAACTTAGTATGTTTTTAAAGCAACAAATACCATAAACATAAGAATAATAGTCCTACTATATCTACAATACATGTATGAAGAAGTGTCGACTCATAGAGCTTCTGATTAGCAATGAAATATCACAGATACATTGTTACATAGATGAAACATTATATCCAATAGTGGAACATGAAGCAACAACTTGCTTCTCCAAAGAATGATCTATCTCCTATGTACTACAAGAGAATCCAAGGCAAGACCTCTAAGGATCCAAACCCTTTTCTTGAGTTATGGGGAGTTATTTATAAAAAATAACAATGACCTTTGAGCTTCCTTACAACTCTTCAAATCATATTATTGTTCATATTCTATTCATGACTTATTACATCCCACATGTGTCCCTTGGAATTCATTACATATAATTTATTACATAATACAAATTACACATGAGACGGTGGATATATAAGACAAAAATGATGATGGGACAAAGGCTCATAAATTTGATAAGTCATTTTCTTCCTCATGGAGGTCATTTGTAATGTAAGTGTGCCATGCCCTGAACTCTGTTGAGATGTATTTGACTCGAATTGGTAAGTCCCCTATGTAGTGCATCTTCACCTCCAGTGCCTTCGTCAATATGTTCTTGGAGTTTTACTGTACATTATTCCAGAGCCATGAAAATTTCATATGAGATTTTATTGGTGCAATGATGTACTGTAGAATAATGTATTTGGTAACCTCCAAGCCTTCTTGTTATGTAGCTTGCATAATCTTCTCAATGTATTTCCTGATCTGTTGGAAGATGATTTCTCTGCCTCTGCTTGCCTCAAGTATCCCTATTAAAGGAATATCATGCTTTTGCGCTAGAGACTCAAAACCATTGTGTAGTCGATTATAGGCAGAAATAGTACTAATCGACTATTCTCCAAGACACGTGTAGTTTTGATGGTGGAGTCTCAGCGGAACTCTATCTATCTTGGTGGAAATCACGTATTTCCTTTACAAATGTTGTGGAGCATCTGGATACTTGGTAGCCCACTCCCGAAGATGATCGTCTCCTCTGTTTTCTACTTTCAAAAGTTTCACCACTTCATGTACTTTCTTATTAATGCCAACAAGAGGATCCACCGCTTTTTGTACAAGAATCATCTCATCATATAAACACTCCATGGTTTCCTCCATTGGCCATAGTTCCTCCTGCATCGTTGACTACCATTCTACGGTGTTGAATCTTTGTGATGATAACATTTAATTCTTTGTCGCAAAATGTTCTTCTTATTGCTTTAGTGCAGCAAGTTCTCTTCTCAGTCTCGCATTCTCATTCAATAGGTACTCATAATTATCATGTGTCACTGTAGAAAAAGCAACATTTTCTACCATAATTTCTCTGGGATTCCTCCTAGTGTTTCCAATTATCATATTCTCTTGCCTTCCCTTGCAGCTAGTAAGCTCGGACAACTAACCATTGGGACAGCAACTATATCTTCACTAACCAAATATAGGTTTTTCCAGGAAAAGGGGCTATTATAAATACGAATGCCTGCTTGCAATTAAGGATGGATGGTCCAGCTAAAGAAATAATTTTAGGCCAATGAAGGAGATGGTAACAACCAACGAGATCTTCCTGGACCAGCTAGTTCGCTTGGTAGGCAAGAAGATGAGAGCTAGCAGAAAGCATGGGCTAAACTAAGAAACAACTAGATTGATACTCTGCTAATCTCCTCGAATTCCTAATCGTGGGATAGAAACTGAGACTAGATATTGAGGATCATTCGGGAAGTATATATGCCTTTGTTGCATGATCCTCTTCTTGATCTTATCAAATGTTGCATTGCACACATCCATGACTTTGTTTGTTGGTGGAGGTGTGATTCCCCTTTCTCTGAATGGAATATGAAAACCTGTGAAGGAGGTTCTTCTGGAGTTCCTGGTTCATAATCCATGGGTTGGATGGTATCCTCTTACTCCAAATATTCCTCTTCTATATCCTGAGTCAACTGCTCTTCTTCCAGTCTTTGTGCTACTTATTCCTCCTAGAACTACCTTTATTTCTCCTCTTATGTTCTTCTCCTCTTTTCTTCATTTTATTTTTTCCTCTCAAGAAAGTCATCTTGCTTCCTCTTCTCCTCTTATTTTCTTCTCTCCTCTCTTTTTATTGAATATCTCCTATGTTCAAAGGATCATATTTCCATTTCATGTTGCTTTCTCATGTCGATTCATATCTGATCCTTTTCCTAAGATAGCTCTTTACTTGAGGGGTTATCTATTTTTCCTCCTGCACCTACGTGTCCTGAGCTGTGGATCTTGGCGTGAACTGGTCTCCATCCCCGAATGTGCATTTGTGTTTTCATTGTACCAGTTCTTTACCTTCTCATATTTTGTTGTGGATATCGATGAATAACCCCAATTGAATTCAATCCTTTCACAATGTTACCTGCACACTCTCTTGGTATCATATCCATGAAAGTATTTATTTATGAAGTGAAAGCGATCCAACTCTTGTATATTTTTTGTTGTTACCTTGTGGCTCTTTAACTCATATAATATGATCCTCAAAGGGAAGGTGGCCCAAGGGGATTTCTTTCTCCTGTGAAGAACTCCGCATAATCCCTTGTGCAACTGATTTTCTACTTCCTGCATGACCACCTTATTAGTCACATATCACAGCAAGAGATGAGGGGATATATGACAACTGAAACATCTGATGTATGTTCCCTCGAGAGATGAAAACTAATCTGCGATATCTCGAAGTGAATCCTTCACCTAATCGTTCATGAAAGGAGGATCGATCTTGAATATCATGTGAAATATAACTGCAAAGAAGTACTCAGCCAATTTTTCATATGTGCCTTTCAAGCTCAATTTTGATAACACTCTGCAGTGAAATTAAATCGGGAACTTGTCCTTAGGACTCCAATTCCAGTACAATGTTGGGAATGTATATTGCACGCATATTCCATCCAACAGGAACACATACATATAGAAATTTGGTTCCTGGTTCGCCCTCAAATATGCTTTCTCTTGTCCCACATGACGCTGCAATTCAAATGATAATATATCTCCATAATTGAATACTTTACCACGGGTTACCACCATAATGATCATATATATCGAACTTTCATCAAACACCTCAGCATTTTTGCGCCCATGAAATTGGCAAAAAATTTCAATTAGATACTGATATAAATCTCTAAGAATATTTTCCAGATAGACTATAGATGAGTGATGCTGAACTTAGCAGCCTCTTGGCACCATGATTTTATAATGTCACTTGTATCAAGATCAACCCATCTATGGTAAAAGTCAGTGTTTGCATATTCTGCGGCCCTTAGCATCTTGTAATATGATCCAAGTGGATATTGCTGGCCACTCACCTATTCCACTTGGACACCCACCATTGTTTCATTCAGTTTTTTAGTTTCCTTAATTGTAGCAGAGTTTACTATTTTTGGCATTTTTTCAGGTCCTTAACTTTCAGAGCCATTTTGAGGCCTTAAACGACGTTTTTTTTTTTAACGAGAAAATTTATTGTAGTAAAAAGTTGTATTCCTCAAATATATATTTATGAATAGGTATTATGCCCATCAAACTAAGATCGTATGCCAAATTTACGACCCTGTGAAGTTGATGTACAAATTTACTCCAACGGGGACCACAATTTTCGCGCTTCATCTCCTAGGGTTAGGTTTATGGATGTTTAGGGTTTTCCATTATTTCTCAATAATAATAGGCCTTTGAGCCTCATTGTAACACAGTTCAGAGGCATGTAGTCACCACATCTCTTCTTAGAGATAAGCTACCATCACCTGACCTAGTTTATTTTCATTTTGTATGTAAGCATATTTCAGTTATTTAATATTAATGAAATGAAGTGTTATTTATGCCGCATATTTGTATTTATGGATATATATGTATTATGTTGCATTCTTTTTTAATTTAGAATATGTGGTATTAGAGCAGTCAGGGTATAAGGAGTTAGGGCTTGAACTGGTCTAACCTTTGCAATAACGGCCTCGCAAACATTGATGGCATCCCATGGCAGAAGAAAATAAAGAAGAGGGAGCAAGAGATCCTTTCAAAATATTGCTCGAAGAAGCCCTTGAGTGACAGAATAACACGATTATGGACAACTTTTCCAAGATCCTTCGTCATCTACCCATAGGCGACGCATCTTCTTCTAGCAGCCACTCTGGAAGAACCACTCCCTTTAAGGTACAAGTTAACTTCGACATCCCCATATTTGAAGGTCAGATAGATGTGGATGCCATAGATAAATGGTTAAATATGCTAGAAGGATATTTTTCAGTTCATGATTTTTCCAACTGGGAAAATATTACTTTTTCACTCCTTAAAGTCACCCCCAAGGACTAGTGGGAAACCTACTGTGAGAAGAGGGATGAGAGTGCACCCTCACTATTTTTAGCCACACCCACTCAAAATTATTTCTGGGATGCCATCAAGGAGCAGTATTACCATGTTGGGAGCTATGACGATAAATACATAAAGTGGACCACGTTGCGGCAGGGAAGGGACCAATATGTGCCAGATTTCACAAACATTTTTCACCCTTTGCATGAAGTTGGGTATCAAGGATTCTGAGCGAAATTTGGTACTCAAATACCATATTATTCTACACAAGTACATCCAGGAAGAGATGGAGTTCCTATACATCTCCTTGCTCGGCGCTACATATCGATATGATGTCAAGATCGAGCAAAAATTTAAATAGAAGAAGTGATACTTTGGATCTGAAAATCCAAAGAAAGGGAGAGGTGCCCCCAAACCAGAGAAAAAAGGATAGATCCAAGGTGGGGCGACCTAGGACAATCCTTCGAAGCTGCAAGAAAATAACAACACCACGAAGACAAATAAGGATACAGGAAAATGGTGTGAGTTCCATAAGATCCCCACTCACAACATAAGTGAGTGTCGGCCCAAGAAGTCACTAGTGGTCGAGCTAAAGGCTTCTGAATCATATGCATGCTCCAACTCTGAATCAAAACCCAACAAGGGGAATGACAAGGGGAAGCACATTATTGACGTGGAGCCCAGTGCCACTGTTACTACCACCAAGATACAGAAGAATGAGCCTGAAGATCCAGAGGAGGGGGAGTGCCTCTTCCACTCACATATGTGGGTGAAGGGTTCTCCATTGCAATTCATTGTTGACATCGAGAGCCAAAAGAACCTCATTTCAGCAGACATCATGAAGCGTATGGGTTTACCGACCACAACACACCCGCAGTCATACACCATCAGGTGGCCTCACCAAGGTTGAGATCTTCGTGTCACACAACAGTGCCACTTTCTCTACAGCATCAAGCCCTTCATATATGAGGTATTTTGTGATGTTGCTCCTCTTGAATTTTATCATTTATTATTAGGCCAACCATACTTGTGGAAGTGGCATGTTTTGTATGATTTTAGGCCTCACACTAATACTATTTCTTTGGTCAAAAAGTTGTACAAAATACCATAGATAGCACCACCTACCACCATATCTTTAATCATTGTAAAGAAATCTAGTAAGATCATTTCCTAGACCATGAAATTTATTTTCCTTATTATTGTCCCTCAGGGAATGAAGAATATTGTGGTCACGGCCTCCAGACAGGGCTCCTTCACTTGGAAGCAACAGATGGACAAGTTCGTGGAGGAGTACAGAGACATCTTCACCTCACCCACAGGGGTACCTCTACATTGTCAGGTCAAGCACTCCATCGATCTAACCCTGAGTGCGCAACAACCCAATGGACTAATATATCGATGCTCTATTCTATAGAACTATGAAATTAAGAGGTAGATTTAGGAGCTATTGCAAAAATGGCACATTAGGCCAATTTCATCACCCTGTGGGAGCCTGATCGTGTTGTTACAGAAGAAGGACAACACCTGGAGACTCTACATTGACAATCAGGTGCTGAACAAGATCATTGTCCGGAATAGGTATCCAATCCCACGAATTGATGACCTTTTGGACCAGCTCAAAGGGGCCAAAAATTTCAACAAGATTGAATTAAATTCTGATTATCATCATGTATCAATCAAACCCTCAGATGTGTGGAAAAATTCCTTGAAAACTAAGGAGGGCCTTTTCAAATGGTTGGTCATGCCTTTTGGGTTGATGAATGACCCCACAACCTTCATGAGGCTGATGGATGACATCTTACGACCCTTCACAAACTCATTCATGGTGGTGTATTTGGATGAAATATTTATCTTCAACCAGAATTGGGAAGATCACCTCCACCATATTCGACGGGTCCTATAAACCTATGACAACACAAGTTGTGTGCCAATTTGAATAAATGCACTTTTGGTATGACCCAGGTTCAATATTTGGGGTACATCATTGATGAGTGGGGTGTGAATGTGGACCCAATCAGGATAAAAACTATTCGGGATTGGTCATCCCCAAACACTCTAACAAATCTCTGCATATTTATGGGTCTTTCCAATTTCTATCATAGGTTTGTTTTGGGATTCTCTCATATCACTTCACCTTTAATTCAAGTCACCAAGGGCGGAGAAAAAGTAAAGTTATTTGGTTTGAATCCCAAGAGAAGGTGTTTGTCGAGTTGAATCATCGGCTCTGCTCTGCACCAGTGCTCACATTACCAGACCTGCAGAAACCAATTGAGATTCAGACAGATGCCTTTGAATATGTTATTGGTGCAGTTCTTACTCAATAGGGGCATATAGTGGCATATCACAGTGAAACACATTAAGACATTGTCTGAAAGTATCCCACCTATGAAAAACAGATGAATTCCATTGTGTAGGCATGCCGAAAATGGAAGCATTGCATTTTAGGGAAGGAAACATTCATCCACACAGACCACTGACCCCTACAGTTCATACAAACACAAAGGAAGTTTCGGAACGATCGCAATCATAAATGGTCCACATACCTACAACATTTCCATTTGAAAATTAAGTGCAAGAAGGGTAGCACCAAAAATGTTGCATACTTCCTTAGCCGACCACCAATCATGGCACTGACCATTGTGCTCACTATTGTGGGCACATGACTTCGGGGTGGCCACATCTTTACAAGAGCGATCCAAAATTCAGCAACACATACCAGACACTCCTGGAAGGCAAGAAAGTTCCAATTTTTCACCTCAAGGATGCACTATTGTGCCACTTGGGACACCTTTATGTTCCTTCAAGAGAGTGTGCCAAGATTATTTGGGAGGCGCACTACATTCAAGTCGTTAGACATTGCAGAGTAGATAAAATAGTGGCAGTGCTACAAAATTATTTTTATTGGCTGAACCTTTGACAAGATGTTGGGAAGTACATCAAATCCTGCACTGTCTGTGTCATTTCCAAACCGACCATCAAGAAGCAAGCCCTATATACTCCTTTTCCTACTCCTATTCAACCTTGGGAATCCATCTCCATGGATTACATGTTGTGGATTCCTTCTACTAAGCATGACAATGAATATGTTTTCGCCGTCGTCGATAGATTCTCTAAGATGGCCATTCTAGCGGCCTACAAGAAGAGCATCACAATAGAATCCACTTCTAAGCTCTTATTTGAAAGAGTGTGGGTACACTTTGTGATCCCAGATTCCATTATCTCAAATCAGGACAGTAGGTTGCTAAGTGTATTTTTCTCAAGTCTTTGGTCGATACTAGATACCAAGCTCACTAATTCCATGAATTTCCACCCAAAATTGACGGTCAAATAGAGGTATTAACAAGGATGATCGTACAAATTATGTGCATGTATAACTAGTAGCATCCACACAAATGGGATGAAATCCTCCCCTATGTCCAACACAGCTGCAAACGAGCTATCCATAGGTCAACTGGCCACAGCCCCTTTCAGGTGGGGTTAGGATTCCAGCCATTATGTCCCATTTATGTGGCCATACCATTTTCAGTTAATCAATAAAATTTGGCTCATGTCCAGTTTGAAGCTGACAGGGCTAACAACTTCATTGCATGCATTCATCACATCCACCAACAATTCCATGAAATATTGGATAGAGCGATTGCTAATTACAAGAAATTACATGATCAGCATTGAGTGCCACATAAGTTCTAGGTGGGCAACAAAGTTTGGCTACATTTGCAGAAGAAGCGCCTCATTGGGCCCCACCGTAAGCTTCGTCCACTCTAATATGGGGTCATACACTATCGCCAAGGCTATAGGGGAAAATTCCTTCAAGCTCAGCATTCCACTATTCCTTGGCCTGAACCTAGTGTTCAATGTGCACCACCTTTGGCCATACTTTCCACCATTACTTGACACATCTGACATTGCAGGACAACTCACGCCAACAGAATTAAACAAATACTAAATATAACAAGCCACAACTGATCAGATCATGGAAAGGCAGATCAATAACACTCTCCAGCAGCAGATCCAATAGTATCAGGTTGTCAAATGTGGCCAACTCCTGCACCAAGGCAAGTGGCTCACTAGGGACCAAGTAAAACATTTTTCTTTCTCATCTCATGGAGGTACTCAACATAATGGGGACCATTGCTTCCTAAGGGGGGAGGACTGATCCAGGTGGATATTGGTGGCCACCTTCCAATTCCATTTGGACCCCCACCATTATTTCTTTCAGTTTTTCAGTTTCCTTAATTGTATCACAGTTTACTCTTTTTGGCATTTTTTTTGGGTCCTGAACTTTTGGAGTTGTTTTGAGGCCCTAAATGACATTTTTTTGGAAAATAAGAAAATAATACATGTGTTTGCAGTTGAAATTTGTAGTCCTCGGATAGATATTTATGACGATGTATTGTGTGCGTCAAACGTAAATTGTATGCCAAATTTACGATCGTGGGAATTTTATGTACCAATTTACTCCAACGGGGCCCGAACATACTTTCTACCATTACTTGATACATCCGACATTGCAAGACAACTCACGCCAACAGAGTTAAACCTAGACTGCATGGAACAAGCCACAACTCATCAAATCATGGACATGCATATTGATAACACTCGCCAGTAGAAGATCCAACTATATTAGGTTGTCAAAGCTGGCCAACTCCTGCACCAAGGCAAGTGGCTCACTAGGGACCAAGTAAAACAAAATCCTCCTCATCTCATGGTGGCACTCAACGTAATGGGAACAATTTCTTCCTAATGGGTGAGTACTGATCCTGGTGGATATTAGTGACCACCTTCCTATTCCACTTGGAGCTCCACCATTATCTTTCAGTTTTTTAGTTTCCTTAACTGTAGCATAGTTTACTATTTTTGGCATTTTTTTGGGTCTTGAACTTTTAGAGCCATTTTGAGGCCCTAAATGATATTTTTTTGTAAAGTGGGAAAAATAACAAGTGTTTGTAGTTGAAATTTGTAGTCCTCAGGTATATATTTATGATGAGGTATTGTGTGAGTGAAACAAATATCGTATGCCAAAGTTACGACCCCGGGAAGTTGATGTACCAATTTACCCCAACAGGGCCCACAGTTTTGGTGCTTCATCTCCTAGAGTTAGGTTTTTGAATGTTTATGGTTTTTCATTATTTATGAATAATAAATAGGCCTTTGGGCTTCATTATAACATAATTCAAACATCTGTGGCTGCCACATCTCTTCTTAGAGATAAGCTACCATCGCCCAAGCTAGTTTATTTCCATTTTGTATGTAAGCATATTTTAGCTCTTTAATATTAATGAAATGAAGTGTTATTTCTATTGCATCTATGTATTTATGCTTATATCTACGTTATGTTGTGTTCTTGTTTAAGTCTGGATTATAATATGTATGCATATCTTCTCCATAATAGGTGGTGATCTGACCACCACTCTCACTGCAAAGCATCAAATGGGAGTCATTCATGTGTCTAATAATCCACTCAATCACCTTGGCACATGGGATGACTGGTAATTTTCATGTGATTCTACGTGTCCTAGACTTCTTGATATCGATGTATGCTTGTATGTCTTCCAAGTTCTCAGCAAACCTTTTATGCATGAATGTGTCCTTTATCTTGCCCCATGTTGCCTCGATAGACTTATCAATGAAACATTGTGTGTCTAAATATATAGGGATGGTCAAATTTGTTACTTCAACAACCTCCTTAGTGCTTGCCTCTAAAGTTTATTTGGAGGCCAATTTGGGTGTAGAGGGAGGCATGGCTCCATCAGATGATCAAAGCGTGACACTACTTGCAACATGAACACCTGATTGTTGCAACACACTCATAATGACAATATTATCTTAAAGAAATATACCTATGCATCAATATCTCATAAATCATGTAAAAAGTGCCATAACATGTAACTGGACATGAAAATATATCAATGATAGTAAAAATAACATTCATGCATGAAAAAATAGGCATGCAACAAGGAGGGAGCATTTTCAAAGCATGAAGGGGAAGTCAAGGGTCATTCAGGGATTTGTAGTGTGCTCATGTGCTCAATCAAGAGAATAAAATCATCAATGTTGCACTGGTGCACTCCGAAGGGACAAAGGAGAGGGTTGTTGGGCCTTTAGGCCTTCAAATTGTGCTCATTCACTCAAGGAGAGAGAGAGGGTATATTGGCACACTCTCAAGGGAAAAAGGAACATGTATATAGTCCTTATAGCCCTTAGGGTGTGCTCATACGCTTAAAGGAAAGGAGGGCACACTAGCGCATTCTGAAGGGATGAATAAAAACCATTCATGTCATCATGGTGCGCTCATGCGCTCAATGGAGGGCACACTAGAACATTCTAAAGGGATGAAGAAAAACCATTCATGTCATCATGGTGCGCCCATGCGCTCAATGGAGGGAACAATTCTTCATGATGAAGAAGTGCGCTCAAGAGGAAAAATTGACTATTTTGGGCATTGTTTTCAAGGTTGATCAAGCTTTGAGTTCTAGAAATGTGCTCTTCTCGTTGAAATCTCAAGAACATGTTCAGTATCAAGACCTCGTGATAATAATGAGAATAAGAAGGATATGCAAGCTTATATGGATGTTGTCACAATCACGGTGGAATATGGAAGGTTGAGTAATGTGGATTTTCAACATGCGACAACAAAATTAACAATTGCAGAATGAATATTAAGTGAAAATGATAGTGAAAAAACAAAAAAAAACAAGAATGGCAATGAGATCATGAAATGAGATGAATAGATTCCACATGAAAAACTTACTTGTAATGTTAGTTGATGAAGATTTTCTTGATCCACAAATGTGCGCCCAACCCATATGAGAATGATTAGTTGGGTTGATTTAAAAGAGTTTACATGCAAAACTAATTCATGCATGATCGCCACTAGTCTTTTCAACTTCCTCAAAAATATTGTAGTAGCAATATTTTTTCTTTGATCTTTATTTCAATGTGCAAATAATGGACTCCGTCATTTTGGGTTGATCATTATATTTACATAATAGATCTCAGCACCCGAATACCCATGACAGTAGATGCAATATTTTTTATGGTAGTACATATGGAATTAAAACTTTAGATGTTTATAACTTTGCAACAACATGTTTAAAGGAATACTTCAATCCAATATGTTTGTAGACATTTATATTATTGGCATTTTATTAATATATCTATAAATTACTTAAAATTATCAAGATATATTTGGTTTCTGAACTTGAAGACGGACTCGACCCCCTTTTCACTATGTGCTTTCTTCAAAGGCATGACAATGATCCTTTTCCTTTTTTTCTTGATGTGCAAGGAATATATCCCAAGACTAAGTGCCCATATAAAATACTTATAACATAGGTCATACGTTAGTGTAAGGAAATTCAATGCATTTTCTATAAATTTTACTTAACAGTGCAAGGTCCATGACACAAATTTATGTGCTTGTAGCTTCAACATCCTGCTTCTGATATATTGCAAAATGTTTAAAGGAAAAACATACAGGGCCATTATATCATTCTTAAATATTGGCCTTATATCAAGAATAATTTTGTATGCTTGAAGATCATAAGTGAATTTCAGAGTGGGTGTGTAATATTCCAAATTAGTCCTAAGCTAATTGGAATATTCATTTTTGTTTTATGTCTTTGTTTAAAGAATAAAAGTGTAAAGGAGGTCCATGAAACTCCTAATAAAGAGTAAATCAATGCCAAATGTGAAAAAGGCTAAATCTTGGCTATGTAAGCAAGCACCCTTAGGTGTGAAAGGGGTTGGATATTTTGACTTGGTCAACCTTGACCAAATCTACAACGCTGTCTTGGACGAGTGGCCATCAATGAGGAACAACACAGTTTTAGATGGAGATGGCTTGTGTGAAAGAAGTGATTTCATTGAAGGTGGTTTAGGGTTTAAAATATCTTAATCTATATAAGGAAGAGGATGGCAGCATGAAAAGGTTGTTGATGATTATGATATTTTGATATCTTGTCTGTTTAGACATAGAGCTTTCTTTGGCTGTTTAGCCTAGATTGAATTTTTTTTTAGCATTGGGTGTTCCTGATCGGGAATCCCACCTCTTCCAATTGAGTAGCTCTTGGGAGAGTCTTGTATTGCATATTCCACTATTTGGCTGAAGGCCAAGCTTCTTCTTTCAACTACAACGCAGATCCTGTTGAGGGTTCAGTTGTCTTTGCAAGCTGTAGCAAGTGGAGGCTATATCTACTCATATCTATATCATTTCAGTGCCCTTTTCAATGGAGGAGGCTTCTACTCCATTGGGAGGAGTGTATTGGAGTGCTTGGGCATCATTTTCTGATCTTGGCATGTGGCCAACCATGATCTATACCCTACAACGTAGTTTCCCTTCCAGATATCCATTATTCTTGTAGGTGTTGTTGCACGGTGTTTTGGCATACCATATGTAGAGTTGGTTTTAAAGTGTTGGGGATCTGCCCTTCACTTTGGAGATCCATTGGAGGAGATCTATACATTTTTCATATTAGATTTGATCTTCATGTTTCTAAATACTTCTGAACATCTGAATATTTCTGCAGATATGCAAACTTAGATCTCAGATCTACTGCTTGTACATGGTGTAAAGCTGAAACCCCCAAGGGGAATTGAAGAGGAGCCTCTATAGTGTATGGATCTAAATTTTCATGCACTTATATGCTCTAGATCTAAAGTGTAATTTTCAGCTGCTCCAGTCTAATAAAATAATGCTATAAAGGCATTTCCAGTCCATATATATGTTGCAGCACCTCTTTTGAAGATTTTTCTTCTATTGGTGACTTGTATTTCCAGCTATGCATCTTATGGGCCTCATTATACATCTATTTTGTTGTTGTAAATAATTTTTAAAGGTCTCTTTATTGGCCTCCTGTTGTCTCTTAGATGAACTGCGTTATTTTCCTGCATATCTGCTTTCTATTGTTGCATTACCCATTTGGGAATATTACAGTGGTATCAGAGAATCATCTTGGCACAACCTATGCTTTCTAAGAAGCCAATATGTATTTAGAAGAAGAAGAACCTCTTACTAATAGAGAGAAGAGGTATCTAAATAGAAGACAGAATAAATTTGATTACACAAATGATAATGAAGACAAGGGTAAAGCCCCTGTATCTAGAAGTGAAGAAGAAGGAAAGGATTTTCCTAAGATCCTTTTGAGAGCCATGCAAGATCTTGCTAGAGAGATAAAATAGATGAGATTGGATAGAATCAAAGAATATCCTAAGATATTTCATCTTGGAGAAGGATCTGGCATGTCTCACCACTGGGGTGATCAACCAGTGCATTAGCCACAAGTTTTCCAACGCTCTACCATGCCTACATTTTTGGCTGTGGGAAATGAAGGGTTTCAAGAGCATGAATCCCTTGAAGACTATTTTGAAGAATATGAGTCTCAAAATCAGAGATTCAAATATCACTTGAGTTTTCAGGAGTTTTGTCACATAAAGGACAAAAGAAGATCAGGGCATCATCATAGAGGTGGTGGATTCATTCATAATCATGAACGACACCACACTATAGGAAGAATCTTTTTACCCAAATTTGATGGGTCATCCAAGTGTTCTGCCAAACCTTGGGTAGAAAAACTTGACATCTACTTTCATTTGAACAAGGTTCTAGAGATAGAGGCTATCAAGATTGTAGCGTTGCACCTTGAAGGTGAAGCACATGACTGGTGGTTCCATGGCTTGTCTAGATTGGGTCATGCTAATGTGACTGCTTATTCAGAGTTCAATAGAAGGCTAGTGGAAAGATTTGATAGAAGAGATCCAGAGGCACCGTTCATGAGCCTTGCAAATTTGAAACAATCAGGTAATACATAAACTTACATTTCTAAATTTTTAATATTATCTGTTATGGTTCCTGATTTGTCTGCAACAAGAAGGGTGTACATGTTCATCGATGGTCTAGATGGACCTCTTCATGGGTTGTTTAAATCTACCAAGACCACTACCCTACATGATGCTATTGAAAGGGCTAGAAACCTTCAATATTCCTTGCCAAAAGCAAAGGAAAACTTTCAGCATAAGCCCTCTTTTCCTTCTTAGGGAAAGGAAGAAAAATTTTCTCCTTCAAAGGAGAGCTCATACAAGAAGGCTCTTGATGATGAATTCTGGAGAGATCTAATAAGAAGGAAGCTATGATTCACTTGCCAAGAATCATGGGCACGTAGACATAGATGTGTTGTTGGAAAATCACATTACATAGAGGTATTCTCAGATGATGAGGAGGAGGAAGAAGATGAACCAAGAAGAGGTCACAACGCTGAAAATGCAGGAGGAGAGCCAACACCATTAGTAGATGGGAATGGGGCCTTTGCTCCTATTGGAGGGGCTCTTACGTATTTGAGAGGAGTACCTAGGTACTTGACCTTAAGAGTTCAAGGTTCCATCCTGAATGAGAGGGATTCTATATTGGTTGATAGTGGGGCTACCCACAATTTCATGGATGCCCATCTAGTGCAAAGGAGGGCAATACCCACTGATGCTTTTGAGGGATTCTCTATTTTGGTCCTAGGAGATAGAAAAATTCAATGCATGCATTATCTCCCATCACTTTCAATCACCATGTGAACATATACATTTATTGACCACTTTTTTGTGGTTTACATACCTGACACCAATGTTATATCGAGTGTTCAATGGCTGATTGCCTTGCGTAAAGTCACCACTGATTGAGAGACTTTGCAAATGGAATGGGTGGACAAGAAGAGTGGTAAGATTAAAATGATCAAAGGCATGCATACATACCCCTCAAATTCCACTTCCACACAGAAATCAGAGATGGATTTGCACAGTGAAATCAAGGACCTTACAGTCCCATCTATCATGCTCATGAGATTGTTGCATGGGACACTATTATTTAGTGGAAAACCAATTGGGAGGCCACATGATTCAGATCTTGTGGGAGGAATCTCACAACATGATGCTCCAAGCATGGATCCGGGAGTGATAGGAGCATTAGAAAACAAAGCTACATCGGTGGGACTCTTGGGTAGGCTCAAGGAGGAGGGAGATCCTCTCCCAACATCATCATTACCCACTCTCATTTTGAGATTCTGCGCTGTGGAAGGAGAAGAATGGAAGAAATGACCTTCCAACACATACCTTTGGCATGGGAAATGTCAAGGAGAAGAGCAGAAACATGACAGACATTTCAGTTGATACATCATCAACACTGTAATTGTTGGGGATATTAGATCCATATTGGAAATCCCAACTGTTGGTGGATTATTCCAAGGATCTTCACACTTGCATGATACTTGATGACCAGTTGCATGAAGAGGTCTATTTAGTCCAAGAAGGAGTCATATATCATCGTGGTAGGATATTCTTGTCTATATCCTCCAATCTCAAGAATAATTTGCTACAAAGGTCCTATGAAGAGGTATGTTTCAGCCACATATTCCATGAAGCTCAACAACATCATCATGAGGAGCTACTATTGGGAGGGATTTGAAGGAGAAATATATCAGCATTTTCAAAGATGCATGTACCATGTGGAGATGGAGTAGCAACATAACTCTATGGAACAGTTAATTCAGCCCTCTCTTTCTCTTTTTGAGGAAGGGGATATATCTATGCACCACTCCATTTGTACAAGGAGGATTGTTGGTGAAGAGAATACTCATGTAATTCTTGTTTTATTTTCTGATTGTCTGTATTATTTTACCATGTATATGCAAGCCATGACTCCAAGAAGGATTTTTGTACCTTATAAAATTCATGGCCAACTTTGGGACAAAACTATTTCTAAATATGGCCACTCCCTTGGAGGACAAAGGGAGACTTTGTATCATGATGAGTGCTTTCCTAAGGCACCAAATATATCTCACACTTTCACCCATGGTGATATGATATGGGCAGAAATTAAGTGGTTGGGAAACCACTTACCACATCTAGATCTGATGTAGGTAGGAGATGCACTGCGCTAGTTCCACATGTGGGACTATGACCCACCTCCATATGCTCAATTTTTTGTTTGCATATATGTTGTTTTGATCCCCTACATTGATGATGTACTTGTATTTTTTATGGGGATGTATGGAGGAAGGAGGGAAGATAACTATGTACCTAATGGGATGGAGACCCCCTATGTTTCTTATGCTACATGTTTCAGGGAGAGCATTGGGCAAGCCATGTTTGTTTCATGTGAACTATTGTCTCCTTATGGGATGGACTATTTTCATCTCATAAGAAATTTGGAGGAGCAATTCATGGAGGGATGGATTGGTGAACACTTAGCTTATGGAGGAATCTTATCACATGTTGGTGTCACCAATGGAGGAGGAGATGAGTTGTAGCACTCACCTTATCAGTTGCTTGAGGACAAGAAAAATTTGGGAGGGGAGGACTGTAATATTTCAAATTAGTCCTAAGCTAATTGGAATATTCATTTTTGTTTTATGCCTTTGTTTAAATAATAAAAGTGTAAAGGAGGTCCATAAAACTCCCAATAAAGAATAAATCAATGCCAAATGTGAAAAAGGCTAAATCTTGGCTATGTAAGCAAGCACCCTTAGGTGTGAAAGGGGTTGGATATTTTGATTGTGTCAACCTTAACCAAATCTACAGTGATGTCTTGGAGGAGTGGCCATTAATGAGGCACAACGCAGTTTTAGATGGAGATGGCTTGTGTGAAAGAAGTGATTTCATTGAAGGTGTTTTAGGGTTTACAAGCTCTTAATGTATATAAGGAAGAGGACGACAGCATGAAAAGGTTGTTGATGATTATGATATTTTGATATCTTGTCTGTTTAGACATAGATATTTCTTTGGCTATTTAGCCTAGATTGAAAATTTTGTTTAGCATTGGGTGTTCCTAATCAGGAATCCCACCTCTTCCCATTGAGTAGCTCTCGGGAGAGTCTTGTATTGCATAGTCCATTATCTGGCTGAAGGCCAAGCTTCTTATTTCAACTAAAACACAGATCCTATTGAGGGTTTGGTTTTCTTTGCAAGTTGCAACAAGTGGAGGCTAGATCTACTCAGATCTAGATCATTTAAGTGCCCTTTTTCAGTGGAGGAGGTTTCTACTCCATTGGGAGGAGTGTATCGGAGTGCTTAGGCATCATTTTCTGATCTTGGCATGTGGCCAACCATGATCTATACCCTATAGCGCATTTTCCCTTCCAAATCTGCATTATTCCTGTAGGTTTTGTTGTAGGGTGTTTTGGCATACCATCTGTAGAGTTGGTTTTCAAGTGTTGGGGATCTACCCTTCACTTTGGAGATCCATTGGAGGATATATATACATTGTTCATATCAGATATGTTCTGCATGTTTTTGAATACTTCTTAACATCTGAATATTTCTTCAGATATGCAAACTTAGATCTCAAATATATTGCTTGTACATGGTGTAAAGCTGAAACCCCCAAGGGGAATTGAAAGAGGAGCCTCTATAGTGTATGGATTTGTTATGAATCTGACTTTTCATGCACTTATGTGCTCTAGATCTAAAGTTTAATCTTCTGCTGCTGCAGTCTAATACAATAACATTGTAAAGGCATTTCCAGTCCATATATATGTTGCAACACCTCTTTTGAGGATTTTTCTTCTATTGGTGACTTGTATTTCCAGCTATGCATCTTATGGGCCTCATTATACATACATTTTTCTGTTATAAATAATTTTTAAAGGTCTCTTTATTGGCCTCCTATTGTCTCTTAGATGAACTTCATTATTTTCTTGCATATCTCCTTTCTATTGTTGCATTCCCCATTTGGGAATATTGCAAGGTGAAGGGACTCCTGACCTTAAAGGTTTCTTCTAGGATCCCTTATAGTTCCATGACTACTTCAAAATGAGTTTTCAATTACTGAGATTTAGCCTTACTAATGGTACCATAGAAAACTCTTATACAAGTCTTACTACAAACTTTCAACTAGACCTATACTTGGTCCTTATTGTTGACAAATGATTAGTGGCATAGTCTTCAAGAGTGTTGTAAAAGGAACTTGATCTTAAAATTATTGAATGTAACTTGATGATACATACCTTTAATTCCAACATAAAATCACAGACCTATAGATTTTATGTTTTCTTTAAATGTCTGACTTTTAAATCCTCATATTCGTCTTTGATCATCATTGTAATGTGCTTATGAAACAATGTCTTTAAACATTATGAACTGCATATTGTATCAATCATGGTAGCCAAATGCATGATTTACATGAGAATTTCTATTTAATAAAATATTAGCCCTTCTTCTTAGACAATAGGTATTGTATCTTGTAGTCATATCATATACCCAAGAGAATGAGATCTATGAAACATTTTCACACTTGTCATTAAGACACTAGTTCAATTCCTTATTTATATCCTTCCACGACTCTAGGACTAGAATTAAACAAAATATGACTTTATTGGCTTATTATCAGAAAGAGACATTTATAACTTCTTTTAACTACTTTCTTCAAAATGACATCAGCTTGTCTCCTTAATAAATTAATTCACTCAACTTTAGTTCAGTCTTAAAACAATAAACAAGTTGTTCTTCTTCAAGAGCTTGCACAATAGAAGTATAACCCTTTTCTTGTCTAAGGATTTTCGGTGACCGAGAATGTTATACTGAGGCTTTTTTTCCTTGTTGTGGTCATCCTAAGGTCTTCTCAGCCTCCTTGAAATCATCATGAGGCATTCTTTGTAATAGTCCTAAGGTATTTTTGGACCTTTATCACAAACTCTAATAATTAGGTTTATTTCAACCTAACTTCTCTAAGATTTCAATCTTCCTCCAAGTATGCTTTGACATTTTCAAAATCTTAAGAAAGGATCACAATATTTGATTAGTCTTCTGTAAGGAAAATATGAGATTCATGACCTTCCTGAATTCACACTAAAATCTACAAACTTCAGCCCTTTTTGTCACATTGATCCGTTTATTTTTTCTTAGGATATTGGTGACCCTTCTACAAATAGGTCTTGGTTTCATTTAGGAATTGTTAGGGTCATTATTATTCATTATTTCCTTTAATTTTCAATTTTTGAATAATTGATTCTATGACCACTGTTGTTGTCATTAGTCTCAAATAGTCATTGTCCAACATCGCCATGAGTTTTGTCATCAAGTAGTTCAATTGAAGCATGAAACAATTTCAAGTTATTGGGGGTCATGGTTACACATTTCTAAATAATCAAGTCAAGGGGTATGTGACAGTTATGTGTCAGAAGGTTCTTTTGAGTCAATTACAGTGGAAGTTATGTTGCTCAAGAAAAATGTTCTTTTAATAGTATCTTATTTCTTTTCCCCCTTATAATCTACCCTTGTTTCCCTAATTCCATAACCTACATTTCCCATTATTGATTCATAAATCCCTTTTCATATCCCCTATTCATTAATCATATGAATTTCATTTTCCCCATCCCATCCTAAACATATTCCCTCAAAACACCATGATTAGACTTTATACATGACATAAACCATACTCCCCACACTCATGCCAAATCAATTGAGTGCTACAGGTGACCAATTGAGTGAAAAGTTGGTTGCACTCACTATGGTAAATTCATTGCGCACAAGTGCTACTCAACTTAGTCATTGCGCAACCGTTGAGCAAGCGAGTGTCAACCATTTAGGAGGTTTTCAAGAGTTTGAGAACCTACTTAAAGATTTCTACACCATCACACATCCATTTTATACATACCCATGTGATCCATTTTCTCAGAGGAGGTGTGAAACCATACAAAGCATGGAGTCCTACCCAGCCTACTTGATGCACAGTGTTGTGCATCGTACTCTATTTTTGACATCATTTTGAAACAATGATTTTGACCACATGAAGGAAAATGATGGAAAATGGAAAGATATTTTCTCGAGGACGGTCTAAATAAAAATTACCTCTTCCATTTCTTGTACAGGTGTCACATAAAGGGAGTTTCGAATGCATCTCTAAAGCACATTTTTCTCAATTTGTAAATTACATATTTTAGTCATTGTTTTGCAAAGAATTTTATGAGAAGTTGGGGCAGAATATGGAGAAAATGAGAGATTTTTTTTCTTCAAAACAAGCTCATATATAATAATTTCCTTCATTTTTTACATAGGTGCTACTATTTTGGAGATACATGTGCCTTTTCGAGACCTATTTTTGCAGTTTTTGGTTGCAGAATTGTGATTTTTTGCAATTCGGTTTGGACATGTGGAGGTTGTTTGGATGTTTTTGGAATTCTAAAGTTTTCTTGGGTACTCTGAGAGTTTTTTTTTATGCTGATGGCCTATTTTATGATGTTTTGAGGTGGGAAATAGGCACAATACATAATTTTAAACAACACAGTCACTACGCAACACTACACATAAATCCACATGTGTTTTTAGAGGGTGCCATCTATCAGGAGGTAAATGGATGCGTGTGTTTTTGAGTCAGGATTTGGGTCATCACCGATTCATCTTCCAGCTTCCTTCTATTGCGTGGAAATTCATGCCAACAAGGCATGCTACCCAGTTTTTGCACAACACAGACTTGGAAACTCATTATTGTTTCTTATTTTTATGTCAAAAATATGGTTTGATGATTAGGATAAGGATTTTATTGATTTGGATAGTTTTTGACATAGGATAATATTATAATGTTTAAGTGAATGTTTTTTTTTTTCCATTACAAGAAAAATATTGCCAATATGTTAAATTTACTTCTTTTGTGATCAATTCGATCCACTTCATGGATCAGAGATGCATTATGTCTGGACATGGAATTTTTGAATGATTTATGGCTATTTAATGCCTAATTTTTGAAGTAAGAAAGGGTTTGATAGTATTTTGAATTGGTTTTCAGAAACACTTGTTTACTACGATCTCATATTTTCATGAATAAAATGCTTATTGCTCATATTTCCAGTGACCATTTACAGAGATACTTGCAGTATTGTGCTTTGAATTTGTTTATTTCCTATGTATTAGTTATCTTATTCAATTTCTATTACAGTCCTTTTGTGGGTGTAATGGATCCGTTGTATTAGAATTCATCTTGTATTTCTCTAGTTTGGTTGTGTCTAAATGTTTCAGTTGCAAATGAATATGTTATACATTTATTCTCTCTTGTTACCTCTTAATACTTAGTCACGAATATGCAGAAACATAAATTTCATCTATTCTATCACATGTGAATGAGTATCTTTTATGTTTATCTCCCACCATACTACATTTTGTTTTCTTTATTCGAAGTGTGTGCTAGAAATGCCTTTGTTCATGTTATTGGTTAGTATATGCATAGGCATGACAAGCTGGTAACTTTCTGATCACAGGCACCCATATTACAGAAACCTTCATCAATTTCCAACCAATATTATAAATCCCTTTAGATCTCGTCTCTGTGTGCTTTAGAGTCTCAAAATATTTAGTTTTCTTGAGTGAGGGAGCCCCCTCCAAAAAGGAAAGACCAGTTTCTAGTCCATAGTGATCTCGTGGTTACCTCTATGGCCCTTTCCTTGGCCTAAAGGGATTTAAAGAGTGCTAACAAGAATATTTGTGTCCTCCAATGAGAGATGGACTAGGGCAAGAAAAAACCCTAAGGATTAACTTGAAACGCGCTGATTTATTTTCTACCCAGGCTCCGATACCATATTGATTTTTCATAGGTATTCTATCTAATAGTTACTTCTAATTATTTTACTTATTTTTTCATATTAATCTTAAAAATTAAGAAATTGCATATAATATCTTCAACAATATACATTAGGATCATAAAGAGACATCCAAAAACCCACATGGGTGAAAAACCTAGCAAAATTTTCCCTAGGCGTATTCTTCAATTCAACAAAAGACACACCAAGATCATACAGTCAACCAAAAAGCCAAACCCAGTCCAATTGTCTACTATTAAAGTCATAAGTGTTCCCAACAAACTCAGTCTGATTTCATTTCCTTAGGACAAAATTCAACCTCCTTTTGCACATAGAAAATTCACTTGTTTCCTTCCACAAATATTTGTTTTTTTTCTTGCCATCTGAAAATTTTGGTCCATCATTTAACCCTCATAATCATCTTTCAATGAGCCTTAGATTCATCTTGTTACTTGCCTCAGATTTGACCCCTTTTTTATGCCTCATATGATCCTAGTTATTTCTTGAGAGGGAGGTAAAATGCCTCATATATATAGTAGATTGGTTGGTCGAATGGGCGCCTCCAAAACTAGGCCAACTTAGCTTTATTGGAGCCAAAAATTCAAATTTTCAATTTTCAATTTTGAAAAGGACATGAAGAACAAGCCTTAAAATTTTGTTTTGACAATAGCATGGAGAACATGCTTTACATTTATTTTTAAAAATAAATAAAAGGATAAAAATATTAATTATGAAGACCGACCATATCTATAAAAATTCAAGAAGCTCATCCCTCTCAATATGATGCTCTTTGCAACCTCCATGCAAAAATACTTCATCCTGCAGGCTTCCTCTTGTGCATCCACATGCATAGCACCTTCTATAGTGTTCTCTTTGTTCAAAAGCCCCCACAAAACTTTCTCTACTCCTAATATAGCCATTCTTGGTGCGCCTTTGGAGCCAGATTATATTCTCCTACGTCGTCGACTATTCAAAAATGTGTTGTTGTGTTAAAGGAACCAACAAATCTTCTCATATTTGTATTGGTAACCCACTCCTATTTCCATGTCTTCCCTTCCAATTTTATTTTTGAAATCTAAACTAGGAAATGCAAAGTGAGGTTTTATCTTTAAATAATCAGTCGCCTTCCCTCCAGTTGGTAGGGAAGGACATACCCAAACCTAGAAAGAAATGTGTAAAGAGGAAAGTAGATGAACCAAAACTTGTCCTAGGTATTGAAATCATGTTGAATGACATATCGAAGATGGAGGAAATCATGGTTTTTGGCCGATTTGATAGAAGAATAATGGATATGGAGTAATTCGATGACAAAGCACTTTTCTTTGATTCTAGGTTATTCACCTCGATGCATAATCTTGGACAAAGGCTGGATGGGTTGAATCACGACATCTAGGGACAATGTGGAAAAGTTTTTATAGCTTCGTTGGCAGTGGGTTTCACAAGCTCTATATCTGAAAAAATGGATTGGAGATTTGATTTTGTTAGCACCCCCCCAGTTCTCCGAAGGCTGAATAGGAGACCAGAAAAGGTAACCACAGACCACTTTGACCTATTAGCTAGCCATACTAGGCCGAGAGGGCTCTCTTAATGAGATCATAGCCGATTGAATGGAGTGTAAAGGATATCAGGCTAGGTATGTGTATTAGGGTTTGTTTGATTTGATGATTTTGTGCTGGATGGTGGTTTTCGGTCTAGGAGGACTTGGTCAGGGCTCTGAAAATCAAATTTGCAGAGATTTAATGGGGTAAGGTAGGCACATAATTTAGAACTTTAGATGTATATTTGTGTATAGGGTATATTGATATGGTTTCAAAACGAGCATGAATCTCATGAATTCTTTTATATCAGAAGAATATGAACAAAAATGTGAAAGCTTCTCCAAAACAAAGCATTAAATCAATGAATTAAGTTTATCAACTTAGAAAAAAAACACATATAGAATGGGAATGTAAATGGAAGGTAAAATAAATTCAAACATATGATCGCAGAAGGAAAAACATTGTTAAAGCACATACTACATGAATCCCACTACAATAGCTCCAAATTTTGTCTATTAGTTCCTGCCAAAATCACTTGTACACTAGTATCCAAGGTTTAATTCCACAGCATCCAACCTTTGAAACTGATTAAAAAGTACATCATATAGTCATTGAGGTCAAAATCCACCCTTGGAGGTCTAATTTCCAACAAGAAAATCCAAATACATGCATTTATTTAAAGTTTGCTACATGCTAGGGAGGTTACTCAACCAATTCCTCCTTTTCCTAACCATCATGAGACATTTCCTAAAATAATTAAGTGGAGGATAAGACACTTAAAAACCATATCTTACCTATTTAAATTTACTTTTAACCATTTACATTCATCTACTGTTACCCCATGACTTTTACCAGATTCAAACTAAAAATTGATAAAAATTACACAGTGAAAATTTCATAAAAATTATCAGAAATTGCAGAAGTGTAGCGAGTTGTTTGAGGACATTTTTAGGTATCTTGCTGAAGTAAAAAATAAAATTTGAGACCTTTTCTGGAAATTTGGGAGAGTGTAGATGATTTTTGAGTATTTTTTCATGCAAAATGACCCATTTTTTGCTGAGATATAGCCATTTTACCAAGGTGTCTCTAAGTGCGCAGCGAAAGTCAAAAAGAGAGGCAGAATATTGATTTTTGACCTCTTTTTTGAATTTTTCTCAAAATTGGAGCCTTGGATGAAAAATATGAGAAAATGGGTTTTGAGAGGAGGCCATCACCTTTCCAAAAATGTATATTTTTTATCATTTTGAGGCCCAGGGAAGAAGCACAGCGTGAGCTCGTTGCGCTTCTGGCCATAGCCAAAATTGCCAAATTTATGGGTTTTCTGGAAAAATAGTGATCCGGATTTATGTAGGAACACAACAGAATACACATATAACCATAAATACAAAATTGTAGTGGAAATAACACTTCATTTAGTTAATATCAAAGAATTGAAATTTGTTTACAGACAGAATGGAAATCAACTAACTAGGACGCGGGTAGCTTATCTCTAAGAAGAGATGTGGTGGCTACAGGCCTCTGAACTGTATTACAATGAGGCTTGAGGGCCTATTTATTATTTAGAAACAATGCAAAACCCTAAACATCCAAAAACCTAACCTTAGGAGATGAAGCGCCAAAACTATGGGCCCCATTTGGGTAAATTGGTACCTTAACTTCCCGGGGACGTAACTTTGGCATATGATCTACGTTTGATGTGCAAAATACCTCGTTAGAAATATCTATTCGAGGAATAAAAATTTTGATGTGAGAAACATCAAAGGAAATTCCATGTTTCTCCCAATTTTCCCAAAAAACATCATTTAGGGCCTCAAAACGGCTTCGGAAGTTCAAGCCCCGAAAAACTGCTAAAAGTAGTAAACTATGCTATAATTAAGGAAAATGAAAAAACAAAAGAAAAAATGGTGGGGCCCCAAGTGGAATATGCGGGTGGCCACAAATATACACATGTATCATTCCTCCCCCCTTAGGAAGCAATGGTCTCCATTGTGTTGACTTCCTCGATGAGATGAGGAAACTTCTGCTAAAATTGGTCCCTGGTGAACCACTTGCCTTGGTGCAGGAGTTGGCCAACTTTGATAACCCCATACAATTGGATCTTATGCTGGTGATTTTTCTTGATTTTCATGTTCATGATACGATCTGTGGTGGCATGTTCCATGCATTTTAGGTTTAACTCTGTTGGTGTGAGTTGTTCTACAATGTCGGAGGTGTCCAGTAGAGGTGGGAAGTAGGGCCAAAGGCGATCCACATTGAATATTGGGTGCAGACCAAGGAATGGCGGAATACTGAGCTTGAAGGTGTTTTTCCCTACAACCTTGGTGATGGTGTACAGCCCATATCGGAGCGGTGAAGCTTGCGGTAGGGTCCACTAAAGCGCTCCTACTGCAAATGTAGCCATACTTTGTCGCCCACCTGGAAGTTGTGTGGCACCCGATGTTGATCATGTAATTGCTTGTACTTAGCATTAGCTATGTCCAATATGTCATGAAGATGTTGTTGGATGTGCTGAATGCACTCAATGAAGTTGTTCTCTTTGTTAGCTTCAGACTGGGCATGAGCTGAATTGGCTTGAGTAGCCGCAAATGGCATGGCTACGTCAACATAGTGGTTGGAATCCCAAGCCCACTTGAAAGGGGTTGTGATTAGTTGAGTTGTGGAGAGATAGATCATAATTGTGTTATACATAGGGAAGGCTCTCATCACATGTGCAAGGATGCTTTGAATTGTACATGTGCAGAATGTGTACAATCATCCTATTGAAGACCTTTGTCTAGCCATCAGATTGGGGATGGAAAGTTGTGGACTTTGTGAGCTTGGTGTCAAGCATTGACCAGATTTTGGAGAAAAATGTGATGAGGAACATGTTGTCCTGATCTGAGATGATAGACGTTGGGATCCCAAATTGCACCCACACTCACACAAAGAAGAGTTTAGCAGTGGCTTCTGCTGTGATGTTCTTCTTGCAGTTCACCTTAATGGCCATCTTTGAGAATCTATCGACTACAATGAAAACATAGTCATTTACATGCTTAGTAGAAGGAAGGCCCGACATGTAATCCATGGAGATGGATTCCCAAGGTCGACTATGGGTAGGTAGCGAAGTATAGAGGCCTTGCTTCTTGATGGTTGGTTTGGTAATGGTGCAAGCAGTGGAGGATCGCATGTACTTCCCGACATCCTGTCGAAGGTTTGACCAATAGAAATGATTTTTCCGTACTACCATTGTTTTATTGAACACAAAATGCCCAACGACTCGATTGTAGTGTGCTTCCCAAATCATCTTGGCATGCTCACTTGAAGGAACACAAAGGTGTCCCAAATGACATAGCATTTCATTCTCGAGGTGAAAATTTGGAACTTGCGTACCCTCCAAGTGCGTCTTGTATGTGTGGCCGAATTTCGGATCGCCCTTGTAGAGAAGCAGCCAATCGGAAGTATCATGCCCACGAGAGTTGAGAACGGTGGTTAGCGCCATGATCGGTGGTCGGATGAGGAAGTCTGCAACGTTATTAGTGATTCTCTTCATGTACTTCATGTTCAAATGAAACTGTTGTAGATATGTGGACCACTTTTGATGGAGATCGTTCTGCAACTTCCCTTGTGTATGTATGAACTGCAGGGGTCGGTGATCTGTGTGGATGACCATTTCCTTCCCAAAAATGTAATGCTTCCATTTTCAACAAGCCTACACAATGGAATATATTCCTGTATCATAAGTGGGATACTTGCGGATTATGTCAGACAATGCCTCATTGTGATATACCACTGGATGCCCCTATTGAGTAATAACTGCCCCAATAGCATAGTCAGAGGAATCTATCTCGATCTGAAATGGTCGTTGCAAGTCTGGTAATGTGAGTACTGGGTTAGAGTAGAGGCGATGTTTCAATTCTACGAATTCCTTCTGTTTAGATTCCAACCAAGTAAATTTTTTTTTTGGCTCCTCCCTTGGTGACTTGACTCAAGGGCCAAGTGATATGAGAGAATCCCAACACGAACTTGTGGTAGAAATTAGCAAGACCCAGAAAAATGTGAAGCTCTATTAGAGTGGTTGGGGTTGGCCAATCCTGAATGACTTAGATCTTGGTTGGATCCACATGCACCCCTCGATCATCAATAATGTATCCCAGATACTGAACCTGGGTCATGCCAAAAGTGCACTTCTCCAAATTTGCACACAACTTGTATTGCCACAGTGTTTGGAGGACTTTTCGGATGTGGTGGAGGTGCTCTTCCCAAGTTTGGTTGAAGTTAAGGATGTCATCCAAGTACACTACTAAAAATGAGTTGGTGAATGGCCGCAAGATGTCATCTATTAGCCTCATGAAGGTTGAGGGAGAATTCTTCAACCCGAAAGGCATGACCAGCCATTCGAAAAGGACCTCCTTGGCTTTGAATGCAGTATTCCACACATTGTAGGGTTTGATTGGTACCTGGTGATACCCGAACTTCAAGTTGATATTGCTGAAATATTTCTACCTTTGAGTTGGTCCATAAGGTCATCAATCCCTGGGATCAGGTACCTATTCCGTACATTGATCTTTTTCAGCGTGCGATAGTCAATACAGAGTCTCCAAGTCCCATCTTTCTTCTGCACCAACACAATCGGGCTCCCACAAGGTGATGAAATCTGCCGGATGTGATATTTCTGCAGAAGATCCTGAATCTACCTCTTGATTTCATAGTTCTCCAGAACAGAGCATCGGTAGATCGTTCCATTGGGTAGCGGTGCACTTGGGGTTAGATCGATGGGGTGTTTAACCTGGCAGTGCAGAGGAACCCTTGCGGGTGAGGTGAAGATGTCCCCTTACTCCTCCACAACCTTGTCCATTTGTTGTTGTCATGCGAAGGAGCCCTGTCTAGAGGTCATGGCCACAATCTGCTTCTTTCCCTGAGGGTGGATCATCAGGAAAACAAATTTCATGGTTTTGGAAATGAGCTTACTGCATTTTTTTGCAGTAACCAAAGAGATAGCGGCAGGTGGTGGTACCTTTGGTATCCTGTACAATTTATTGCCAAAAGTAACAATAACAACGAGAGTTCGGGACTCATACACAACATGTCACTTCCATAAGTATGTTTGGCCTAATAATACATCGTAAACATCAATAGGATCAATGTCACATAATACCTCATCTGTGAAGGGCTTGATGTTGTAGGGAAGGCAACACTTTTGGCTGACGCAGAAATCCCATCCTTAGTGAAGCCACCTGATGGTGTACGGTTGTTGGTGTGATGTGATTTCCAAGTCCAACCGTTTCATAACCTCTACTGAAATGAGGTTCTTTTGGATCCCACTATCGAAAATGAACTGTAGCGAGGAACCCTTTACCCACATCTAGGAGTGGAAGAGACACTCCTCCTCTTATATATTTTTCAGTTCCTCCTTTTGGATGTTCGTGGTGGAAACGACGGCGTTGGGCTCGACATCGATAATATGATTCCATTTTCATTCCCCTTGCTAGGTTCTAATTCAGAGTCAGAGCATGCATCTGATTCAGAAGCCTTCATCTCAGCCACCAGTGACTACTTGGCTTGACACTCACTTGTGTTGTCAGTGGAGCTCTTATGGAACTCACAGCACTTTCATGTGTCCTTGTTCAGCTTCGCGGTGTTGTTTTTTTCTTGCGGCTTTGGTAGGTTGTCTTGGGCTACCATGCCTTGGATTTTTCCTTTATTCTGTGGTTTGGGGGCACCTTTCCCTTGCTTTTGATTCGCATATCCAAACCCTCGCATCTTCTGTTTGAATTTCTTCTCAATCTTGGCAGGAACGTAACTTTGGCATACGATCTTTGTTTGACGCGCACCATACCTCCCTAGAAATATCTATCCAGGGACTATAATGATTGAATGAAAAAAATTGGTCTAACACCCATGTTGCTCCCAGTTTTCCCAAAAAATGTCGTTTAGGGCCTTAAAATGGCTCCAGAAGTTTAGGACCTGAAAAAACTGCTAAAAATAGTAAATTGTGTTATAATTAAGGAAACTAAAGAACCGAAAGAAACATTGGTGGGGCCCTAAGTGGAATAGGCGAGTGGCCACCAATATCCACCTCGATCATTCCTCCCCCTTAGGAAGAAATGGTCCCCTTTGTGTTGAGTTGCTCCATGAGATGAGGAAACTTCTGTTGAACTTGGTCCCTAGTGAACCACTTACCTTGGTGTAGGAGTTGGCCAGCTTTGACAACCCGATATAGTTGGATCTGTTGTTGGTGAGTGTTCTTGATTTGCATGTCCATGATACAATTTGTGGTGGCCTATTCCATTCAGTATAGGTTCAACTATTTTGGTGTGAGTTGTTCTACAATGTCGGAGGTGTCTAGTAGAGGTGGGAAGTAGGGCCAAAGACGATCCACATTGAATATTGGGTGCAGACCAAGGAATGGTGGAATACTGAGCTCGAAGGTGTTTTTCCCTACAACCTTGGTGATGGTGTACGACTCATATCAGAGCGGTGAAGCTTGTGGTAGGGTCCACTGAAGCGCTCCTTCTGCAAATGTAGCCACACTTTGTCTCGCACCTAGAAGTTGTGTGGTACCCGATGTTGATCATGTCGTTGCTTGTACTTAGCATTGGCTTTGTCCAATATGTCATGAACTTGTTGGCGGATGTGTTGAATGTGCTCAATGAATTTGTTCGCTTTGTTAGCTTCAGACTGGACATGAGCCGAATCGGACTGAGTAGCTGCAAATGGCATGGTAACGTCAATGGGACATAGTGGCTGGAACCCCAGGCCCACCTAAAAGGGGTTGTGGTCGATTGAGCTGTGGAGAGCCCGATTATAACTTTGTTTTACATAGGGAAGGCTCTCATCCCACATGTATGGATGCTTTGAATTGTACATGCAGAGAATGTTTACAATCATCATGTTGACAACCTCTGTCTGGACATCAATTTGGGGATGGAAAGTTGTGGACTTGGTGAACTTGGTGTCCAGCATTTACTAGAGGCTGGATAAAAAAATTTTGAGGACCCTGTTGTCCCAATCTGATATGATACACTGTGGGATCCCAAACTACACCCACACTCTTTCGAATTAGAGTTTAGTAGTGGCTTATGTTGTGATATTATTCTTGCGGGCCAATATAATGGCCATATTCGAGAATCTATCGACGAACAATAAAACACAGTTGTTTCCATGCTTATTAGAAGGAAGGCCTGACATGTAATTCATGGAGATGGATTCCCAAGGTCGACTAGGGGTAGGTAGTGGAGTATAGAGGCTTTGCTTCTTGATGGTCAGTTTGGAAATTGCGCAAGCAGTTTAGAATCTGATGTACTTCCCAACATCATGTTGAAGGTTCGGCCAACAGAATTACTTCTGCAGTACTGCCAGTGTTTTCTCAACTCCAAAATTCCCAACGAATCGACTGTAGTGTGCTTCCAAAATCATCTAGGCACACTCTCTTGAAGGAACACAAAGGTGTCCCAGGTGACATATCAGTGCATCCTGGAGGTATTTGGAACTTGCGTACCCTCCAACAGTGTCTTGTATGTGTGGCCGAATTCTAATTCACTCTTGTAGAGAAGCGGCTAATCAGAAGTCTCATGCCCACAAGAGTTGAGAACGATAGTTAGCGATACGATTGGTGGTCGGCTGAGGCATATTGCAACATTATTAGCATTGTCCTTCTTGTACTTGATGTTTAAATGAAATTTTTGCAAATATGTGGACCATTTCTGATGGCGATCATTCTGCAACTTCCCTTGTGTCTGTCTGAACTGCAAGGTTCGGTGGTCTGTGTGGATGGTTGTTTCCTTCCCCAAAATGTAATGTTTCCATTGTCGAAAAGCCTGCACAATGGAATACATTTCTTTGTCATAATTGGGATACTTGCGGAATGTGTTGGACACTGTCTCACTGTGATATGCCACTGAATGCCCCTGTTGAGTAAGAACTTCCCCAATATCATAGTCATAGGCATTTGTCTCGATCTTAAATGGTTGTTGCAAGTTTGGTAATGTGAGCATTGGAGCAGAGCAGAGGTGATATTTCAAATCTACGAACACCTTCTGTTGAGATTCCGACCAAAAGAATTTGTCTTTCGCTCCTCCCTTGGTGACTTGACTCATGGACCGAGTAATGTGAGAGAATCCCAACACGAACTTGTGGTAGAAATTAGCAAGACCCAGAAAGTTGTGAAGCTCTATTAGAGTGGTTGGGGCTGAATAATTCCAAATTACTTAGATCTTGGTTGGATCTAGATGCACCCCCTGTTCATCTATAATGTATCCCAGATACTAAACCTTGGTCATGCCAAAAGTGCACTTCTCCAAATTGGCACACAACTTGTGTTGGCACAGTGTTTGAAGGACCTGTCGGATGTGGTGGAGGTGCTCTTCCCAAGTCTGGCTGAAGATTAGGATGTCATCCAAGTACACTACTACAAACAAGTCGGTGAATGGTTGTAAGATGTCATCCATCAACCTCATGAAGGTTGCGGGAGCATTCATCAACCTGAAATGCATGACCAGCCATTCGAAAAGGCCCTCCTTGGATTTGAAGGTAGTATTACACACATCAAAGGGTTTGATTGGTACTTGGTGATACCCAAACTTCAAATCAACCTTGCTGAAATATTTCGCCCCTTTCGGTTAATATAGAAGGTCATAATCCATGGGATCGGGTACCTATTCCAGACAATGATCTTGTTCAGTGCCCGATAGTCAATACAAAGTCTCCAAGTCCCATTCTTCTTCTGCACCAACACGATCAGGCTCCCACAAGGCGATGAACTCGGTCGGATGTGAACTTTCTGTAGCAACTCCTAAATCTGCCTCTTGATTTCATTATTCTCTAGAACAGAGTGTCGATAGATCGATCCATTTGGAAGCGACGCACCTGGGGTCAGATCAATGGGGTGCTTGACCTGACAGTGAAGAGGTACCCCTGTGGGTAAGGTGAAGATGTCCCCGTACTCCTCCATGACCTTGTCCATTTGTTCTTTTCATGTGGAGTAGCCCTGTCTGGAGTTCATGGCCACGGTCTTCTTCTTGCCCTTTCTTGCCCTGGGGGCGGATCATTAGGAAAAAAAAATTCCTAGTTTTGGAAATGATCTTACTGCATTTTTTTCCAGTAACCAAAGAGATAGTAGGAGGCGATGGTATCTCTAGTATCCTGTACAACTTATTTCCCAAAGTAACAATAACAGCGCGAGGTCAGGACTCATACACAACACGTCTCTTCCACAAGTATGGTTGGCCTATTAATACATCACAAACATCAAGAGGAACAATTTCACATGATACCTCATTCTTTAAGGGCTTGATGCTATAGGGAAGGCGACATTGTTGGCTGACGCAGAGATCTCATCCTTGGTGAAGCCACTCGATGGTGTACATTTATGGGTGTGTTGTGGTTGGCAAGCCCAACCACTTCATGACTTCTACTGAAATGAGGTTATTTTGGCTCCCACTGTCGACAATGAACTGTAGCAGGGAACCTTTTACCCACATCTAGGAGTGGAAGAGACACTCCTCCTCCTCTAGATCTTCTGGTTCCTCCTTCTGAATCTTTGCAGTGGAAACGGTGGCATTGGGCTCCACATAAATAATCTGCTTTCTTTTTTCATTCCCGTTGTCAATTTCTGATTCAAATTTGAAGCATGCATCTATTTTGGAAGCCCTCATCTCAGCCACCAGTGACTTCTTGGCCCAACACTCACTAGTGTTGTGAGTGGAGCTCTTATGGAAATCACACCACTTTCCCGTGTCCTTCGGCTTCGCGGTGTTTTTATTTGTTTGCGGATTTGGTAGGTTGTCTTGGGCTGCCATGCCTTGGCTTTGTCCTTCGTTCAGTGGTTTGGGGGCACCTTCCCCTTGATTTTTATTCGTAGATCCAAAGTCTTGCTTCTTCTGTTTGAATTTATGCTCAATCTTAGCAGCATACCGGTATGTCGTACCAAGCGAGGAGATGTCGAGGAACTCCATTTACTTCTGACTGTATTTGTGTAGAAAAATACAGTATTTCATAACCAAATTTTTCTCTGAATCTTTGATACCCAACTTTGTGTGTAGGGTATGGAGCGGATTCGTCAGCTCATTCACATCTTTATCCCTTTGTTGCCGCAACATAGTCCATTGTATGTACTTGTCCTCATAGCTCCCCACGGGATAATATTATTCCTTTATGGCATCTCAGAAATAATTCCAAGTAAGTATGGCCGAGAACAGAGAGGGTTCCCCCTTGTCCTTTTTCTCATAGTATGTTTCCCACCAATCCTTGACATGGGGGGTAGCTTTGAGGAGCGCAAAAATAATCTTCTCCCGGTCTAAAAATTCATGAACCGAGAAATATCCTTCTAATATATTTAACCATATATCTACGATGTTTGCATCTATTTGTACTCAAATATGGGAATCTCAAAGTTTAATTGTACCTTAAAAGGAGTTGTGCCTCCAGAGTGGCTGTTGGATGCAGATGCACCACCGGTGGGCAGTTGTTGAAGAATTTGGGTAAATTTATCCATCATTTCATTCCTTTGTTTTTCGAGGGCCTCCTCAAGCAATATTTATAGAGGATCTATTGCTCCTCATATTTCTTTTTTTCCCCCATGGCTGACCGTTAGGTTTTGCGACGCTGATCTTGCAAAGGTTCAACTAGAACGAGCCCTAACTCCTTATACCCTGACCTTGTTGGGGACATGCGAAGAAGGATCAAGAAAGAGAAGACCGCTTTGATACCACTGATCTAGATTTATGTAGGAACCACATATAACCATAAATACAAAAATGCAGCGGAAATAACACTTCATTTCATTAATATCAAAGAACTGAAATTTGTATACATATGGAATGGAAATCAACTAGCTAGGGCGTTGGTAGCTTATATTTGAGAAGAGATGTGGTGGCTACAGGCCTTTGAACTGTGCCACAATGAGGCTCGAGGGCCTATTTATTATTGGAAAACAATGGAAAACCCTAAACATCCAAAAACCTGACCCTAGGAGATGAAGCACCAAAACTATGGGCCCCGTCTGGGTAAATCGGTCCATCAAATTTCCAAGGATGTAACTTTGGCATATGATCTTCGTTTGATGTGTACCATACCTCGTTAGAAATATATATCCAAGGAATACAAATTTTGAGTGAGTAACATCAATTTACAACCCATGTTGCTCTCGGTTTTCCCAAAAACGTCGTTTAGGATCTTAAACAGCTCCAAAAGTTCAACACCCGAAAAACTGCTAAAAATAGTAAACTATGCTATAATTAAGGAAACTGAAAAACCGAAAGAAACAATGGTGGGGCCCCAAGTGGAATATGCCGGTGGCCACCAATATCCACCTGGATCAAATAGGCCTAAAAAATGGAGAATATCCTACTAACCATGAATTTCTTTGCAAGACTGAAAGAGGTTTTTGTTCTTTGGCATGTTAGCAACCTCCTCCCATTTCCCAAGATGATTCTCTGATTTTCCACAATATTCTCTGCAAAAAGGTGACTTAAACAGTAAATTGCACAGTCAGAAAAATAGGTTGTGAAGATGTGAATGGATCTCTCCTTTTGTAGTACCTGTGTAAAATATGAAGTAGTTTATTGTACCTTTATATCTTATGAACAAAAACCTCCTGCAGTTTCCCAAAAATAATCTTTTTTTGGCCATAATATGTTCTGCAAAAGGATGACTAAAAAATACATTTCTGTAAAATGTGTCTTCAAATATTTTATCAAATTTCCCAAATTTTCTCCAAATTTCATAAAAATTGCTCCAAAATTGCTTCAAGGATACCTGAGATGGTATGCTATGATGCATCAATAAAGAAATCCAACTTATCCTTCTCTTTCTGCTTGATTAGGGTTTGTAGTTTTGAATCTTTAGGTCTTGGTTCTTGAACCATTTCTCACCTTGATTGGGTATCACTGTGACCTCTGCAACTATATCAGTGGGTATGGTGAATGTTACCCCTGCAATAATGACTTGGTCTTTCTTGAGCTGAGTGGCAAACAAATTTGTCAATGTGGCATGGTACTTGACTCTCTCCACTATCTCACAAAAAGGAAGACACCCAACCCTCTAAAAACATTGTTTTGATAATGGTGTAGACATCAGCTCATATGTGGTTATGGGCTCATACCTTGACATCTTACCTCCCTTGTGATAGGGCTCCTTCTTTTCCTCCATAAGTGCTTTGCAAGGAGAAAACCCTAGTGGTGCAAAACAGGGGATTGTGAAAAAGGAGTGAGATGGAGGGGTTGGGAGAGGGAAAAAGGGATGGAAAAGTTTAAGGAGGTGGGGAAGGTTGTTAGGAAGGCTTGGGAAGTGATAAGGGAGGTAGGGAAGGTAGGAATAGACCTAGAGAATTTAATTACAGGTCTAGGTCTAGGGGGGTGCCAAAAACGCAGCGTAGGGTAGTGATGATGGTGTAGGAGCTAGGTTGAGTGTGAGGGAATGTAAGGGGTTTGGGGAATGTAGTGGAGTTATGTTAATGAGTAGGGGAAAATTAATATTTATGAAATGAGTGAGGGGAGGGGGTGGAAAAGAGAAAAACAGAGTCCTACCCTAGAAGAACATAGAGTAGACTAGGGTTTATAGGGAAAATGATAAAAATGGAGGGATGAGGCTGTGTAGTGGATGGAGGTGGTCTATCAACTACAAATAGAGGTGTAGGGGTAATAAAACTAGGGTTTGGAGCATCAATTTAGCATTTGAAGAATAAAACCATGATATGTAAGAAAACCCTAGGAGAATAAGTTTCTTGATTAATTTCTTGGCACACAAGACAGAGGAGGGTATGAGATTCTTTGAATTACTTATGGTAGAGGCTAGAGGTTGTAAGAATTAAAGAGAAGCTTTTAAAAACCAATTTTGGTGACTAAATACCAATTATGCAAATATCTTCCCTGTTCGCAGCGTAATCTCCTTGTGTGCAGCGCAGTGTCTCTGTGTGTAGCGAGCTCTCCAGATGCGCAACGAAGGCTCCATGTGCGCAGCGAGCTCCAGTTTTTGCCAGTGAGAGCTATGAAAACAAATTTTGCTTATAATGAGAGAGGTTATCTTGATGAGAGGATGGTAAACAAGTGAAAATTAGTGTAAATGAGTCTCTCCATGTCTTTTTTAGCTTTCTTTTGGAGTCTTTTGTCATTAATGAGGTAGGATGGCCCACCTCATCAGTTCACTTTCTTTTTTGAGCCTTGTAGCCTTAGAAACTATTCTTGTAACTTTATAAATTTAGGAAAATTATTACATATTATAAACATAATTACATTTGAAATCAAAAATTATTGAACAAATTTACCTACTACTAATCCTCATTTTTTGGTTTTATGCATGAAATGACTGATTTTGTGACCTTAACCCTAATGACATAATAGTGACAATGAGATGAATGAAATCATGATGGTGATTACTGGGATGATGATGATGACCTTTGAATGATGATACACTCAATTGAGTGATGACAAGGACCAGCATGTGAAAATTTTGGAAGGAGTGGAAATAATCCTAGACGTAATACCCAATGACCAAAATTTACCAAAATTTACTTGAAAACCTAATTAAATGACAAAATTTTGACTATGAGACCCTAAAAAAACATTATAAGAGCCCATTTGATCATTGGTGACAAGTTGTGTAGACTGACACTAACAAATTCCAAATCATAAAGGCTATTGGTGGTACCCATCTAGGTCTGACTTTTTACCCTTCCACTACAATTTTGGTCAAATGATGTGTTTTAAGAGATAGGGAACATTTTGAGATTATTTTATGGGGTAGATACCTCCAATAAAAATTTGGGATACATGGAAATGGAAAGGATCCATGTGGGGCCAAATTTAGCCTTTGGTCTACAATATACCATCTTAATTCAAGTCAAGACCAAGACCCACAACCAGGCTTTAGACTATGAAGGAATACCCTACAAATGTGTGAGATGTAATTCATATGACCACTTGGGAGAGGATTTCCCCCATGGAAGGATAAAAAAAATATGGATTTGAAATTTTCTAATCTAAATAGACTCTAAAATCTCCCCATCATGAAGTTTGGTGGAAGGCAACCAATGTTCAAATATTAAGGCATTTTCTTCCACATCAAGCTCATATGGATGAGAACTAGTTCCCATTAATGCTCCATAGGCACCTCTTGTAGTGACTCGTGCAACTGCTTCAAAGGAAGTGGATAGCCCCTCTACGATCGTCGCAACCTCCTCAACGGGTATGTAATATTCCCCCACCATCCTCTTACTTTCCATTTGATGTTGAAATACCTCTTTTATCCTCTTGTCCCATATCCACCAAGACATTATATTATATTTTCCTTTTAAATTATCTCCCTCAACTATCTTTCCCTCCTCCCCACCCTCTCCATTACCCTATAATCCATCCCTCCTGTATTGAAACACTTCACTCCCTTATCAAATATTTCCCTCTTCTCAAAGAAACAATTTCAACCTCCTATGACTACTGCCTCACATCCTCATTAGAATATTATATTTCTTTCATCTGAGACTTGCATTCCATGTGGGTCTTTGCTTCGAAACCTGGAGGGGGAATTGGTTTGGTGGAAGGTAATTTTTCACAGGGTATGGGATTGGGAAATAAATATTATAATTTGATACCTATGAAGTATGCATCATTTGAGTTAAGACTAGAAAAAAAAAAATCTATAATTTGGGCACTTAGAGCATCGAACCATGCAAATAGGTTGGAATGAAGATTCTTTCCCTAAATATAAGGGGTATAGCACACCCTACAAAAACCTTGGCTCTAAGGAGACTAGTCTCTTCGCTTTCTCCGCAAATTATTTATTTACAAGAGACAATGATTGAAGGTGTAAATGAAAAATCCATTATTTCTTCCTTGTTCCCCTCGTGGTATTTTCATCATACGGATGCCTTAAGGAGATCAAGAGGTCTTATTATGTGGTGGAAAACCTCCATTATATGTTCTACATTGGCTTGGTCCTCTTGTCCATGCCTTGAAACATCCTTTATATTTAGGGATAATGGATTCTCCTTCATTGGCTTGAATATATATTGTCCCTATATGGAAATAAATGGCCTCTAGAAAAATATCTTCAATTTCCCCTATTTTGGTTTGGAATATGTTTTTCTAGGGGGTATTTAAAATTTACTATGGGATAATTTTAAATATGGGGACCTGCTACACATCTATACACCCTGGTAGATTAAATTTTGTATAGTATTGAGAATGTTGGACTTGTGTATGTTCTTCCTACAAAGATTGGGACCCACTTAGACAAAAAATTGGATAGGGAATTCTTATAAAGCCAAGAGACTATGTAATTTCCTAATTTCTGAAAAATTATTAGATATGAATCTTCAAATCCATCAATGGGTTACAACCTTGGGAGATTAATACCACAGACTAATTATGTTGGAAATGGATCCCAGAACCTCAATGCTAATAGGTCCTTTCAAATTAAATCCAAGTTGGATTGAACACCCCTCCCTCAATGAAAAAATCAAGGAGGTATGGAATCTTTATATTCCCACTCTTGGTTATTCTCCTCTAATCCAATTCCAGGATAATATAAAAAAGGTTAAGAAAATTATATCACAATTGGGCAAGGAGAAAAAATTTAAATATGAAAGGCTCTTATTCGAGATTGAAGTCAATATTCATGATCTTATCTCAAATTCGGATCACTCCTCCTTCTCTAATGAACCAAAATAATCTCTAAAAGCCCTGGAAGAGAAAAAAAAAAGGGTCCTAAAAAAGGAAAAGAATGGTGTTTAAAAAAAAAGGGATTTATGGCTCTTGGAAGGGGATGACAACATAGGATATTTCACATAATTGCAAACCACATGAAAGCCATTAACACCATATGGGAAGTCACAAAATATAATGGCTCAAAAGCCTCTAATTTCAAAGACATTGCAAAGGAAGGTTGTTCATATTTCAAATCCATATGCAAAAATCCGGACCGAGCAAACATAGAAAAAATTCCCCAAATCGAAACTCACTTCACAAGTTTTATTGATGAAGAAGGAAATGAAGATCCAATGAAAGAAAACTCAAAGGCCAAACTAGAAGTGGTGTTATAAATATTTCAAAAATATGAAATCCCCAATCCTAATGGCGTCCCCATATATTTCTACCAAGCATGCTTTGACTTTATTGGAGATAACTTACTGAGAGTGGTGGAATACTCTAGGATAGATGGTCATATCTTAGCTCCATTTAATACCACTTTCTTAGCCCTCATTCCAAAATATTATAAGACTAAATCTTTTGATTTGTTTAAACCTATCTCTTTATCCAACTCTATCTATAAAACAATCTCAAATATCATTTCCCTGTGACTAAATACCATTCTATTAGAGCATATTTCATTAGAACAAATTGGGTTATTAAAGGATTGACAAATACATAAAGTGATTGGGCTTTCTCAAGAAGGTATCCACTCGATATATACTCAAAATAAAAAAGCTATAATTTACAAATTGGACTTATACAAGGCCTTTGACATGGTGGATTGGCTCTACATCAAATGATTCTCCTTCATATGGGAATCAACCCTTCATTTTTGGATTAGATCTATAGTTGCATAAGCAACTCATTAATGACTTTATCGATAATTGGATCAACTTCCTTTTTTTTTAATCCCTAGAGAGGTCTTAGACATGGTTTACCTTTGTCCCCTATCATTTTTATATTGGTTGTTTAAGCCTTTAGTAGGGATATTCTAGATGCAAACAAAAGACACATGCTTATATGCATTGGAATTAATGTAACATGCTATATCAATCATCTCTTATTCATTGATGATATCCTCATATTCCTTGTGATGGATTTTGGAATCCTTTAAGCTATTAATCACATTTTGGATTTATTGTCTATGGCAACATGTATGTTGATTAATCATGGTAAATCAGCTTGCATTGGGAATTCCCTAGATCAGGATGGTGTTGATAATGTCTCTGGAGTCTTTTAAAAATTTCCCATGTCTCTAAGAGATCCACTAAAATACCTAGGGTTTATTTTAAAACCAATCAATTATAAGAAGGATTTTTGGGCATGGCTTATTATAAAAATTGAACTCATAGTTCAAATTCGGTGCAATAGATGGTTATCTAGAGTTGGTAGGTTAGTTCTCTGCAAGGAAATTATAGTGGCAATCCCAATATATTGGGCATCATTATCTTGGAATCCTATGGGCATACTCAATAAAATAAAGTAGATATCTCTAAGATGCCTATGGTATGGAAACCAAGACCAGCGACCATTTTCCATAATAGCATGGTCCTCCATAGTTCTCTGAAAATCCTTGGGAGGTTGGGGATTAAAAAACATTATTTGGTTTCAAAATAATTATATACAAAAGGAGTTGTAGTTTAATTAATGGCTTGGGTCTTTGGGCTCACGTTATGGTCAAAAAATATATTTTCCCCTCCTCTACCTTGGAATGGCTGAGAGCTCCTAGGAAATCTATTCAAAATGGATCCATGGTATGGAAGGCCATTATAAATTATGTTGACATTACAACACAAGGCTTCATATTAAAGGTATGGGATGGTACAAAACTATTAGTTGGAAAGAACCCTTGGATAGGGAGTTGATATTCACACATTCTTTCCAATAAATTAATGCAAACATTGAATGATCAATGAATATACTATTTGCAACAGGCCTCTAGTAGGATGAGTTCCCTTGGTCAACAAACTTAGAAAGGAGTTGAAGCTTTAAACCTAGAAGGTGATCTAGCATTTGAATGGACAATGTACACAACTTCACAACAACAAAAAATATTATCTCCCTCTTTTCATCAGAAGATGTCTTGGTATGGTCTTATGCTCCTTCAGAAATCTACAACCTAAAGTATGGGTACCTATCCATAACTTAGCGAAAAAAGGCCCTACCTCCCCCTGAAAACACATCATCCTTGAAGCCTCCTTGTGCCTTTTGTCCTTTGATTAAAACCCCTTTGCTGATTTCCATGATAAAGCCTCTCTGTTATGAAGAAGAATGCCCAAAGGCCCCCCTTTTCCCCCTTATTTCACCCCCACTTAGCCTCCATTTTTTCCCCCTTGTCTCCCCTTTTACTTCCCTTCTTGCCCCCTAAATCTCCCCAAAATCCCCTTTAATTTCTTCCCCTACCCTTTGTTGGCCATTTTCCCCCCTTACTCCTCTATCGTTTCCTCTCCCTAATCGTTTAATCACATTAAATGGGCCCAAAACCCACTTTCTAACTTTGCAACAGGGCTAAACCCCTCTTCCACCCTTTCTTCCGATCATAAACCGCATTATAAATCACTTTTAGTACATATGCAATTCACATATTAACCACTTTCCCAACCATACTCGTAAAAGACCTTATAATAAACAATATTAACGTTTATTATAGTCCGCCCCTTAACCACTTCCCCTTTTTCCATCCTCGCTTTACATATTATAGAACTTTATTATAAAGTTTTGTATTATATTAACCCCCGCCGCATGCCAATCACAACCGCAAAGTCTGTTCCAGTCGCAACATGTGTTTTGAATGTTCCGATCGCGCTCCCCTCCGATCGATCCATTCTTCTGATTGCTCGATCGCAAACCTTTCCCCGATCCCCCAATCGCTTCATCCTCGGATTGATCGCAAGCCTTTCCTGCCATTTCCTGATTTAATCCCGTCCTTCCACTTGATACATGATCCAACGGTCATCGTTGTCCCCGCCTAATCACAATCGGAAGTTTTAATATGTGTCATGCCTTGTTCCCTCCAATTGCGATTGTTCTAAACAGATCCTAGTCGTTCGTCTCCTCGCCAATCCGACGGCCATCGCTTTCTCCACCCAATCGCAATCGCAAGCCTGTCGCTCCGATCCCCAATCAATCACAAGCTCGTTGCTCCGATCCCCGATCAATCGCAAGCCTTTCCCTCTGATCCCCGATCGCACTCTCCCTCCGATTGAACAATAGTCGTTGATCTGATCTCCGGATCCAATGGTCAGCGCTCAATCGCGCTCCCACCACCGATCACAATAGAAACTTTGAAAAGTGACACCTCTGTCCCTCCTCCGATTGCGATTGCCCGATTCGATCCTGACCGTCCATCGGGTCTAAGATCTAACGGTCGAGATTTGATCGCCCTCCGCCTCCAGATGGGTCCCACCTCATCGTATTGCATTGCATTTCCTTCACATTTCTTTGTATTTTTTTCAAAGTCCAAAGTTTAAGACTTTACATGAAAGTCTTATATTTCATAGTCGTTCCACCCACTTTCATATATTATTTCGCCGCTCGATCTCCGCCGTCGATCTTTGTCCCCAGACCATGATCCAACGGTCAGCGCTGCATTCTACCACCAAACCCTATTATTCATGAGTTTTCACCCTTAAGTTTGCATTTTGTCACCATTGTGTAGTCAAAGCCACCACTCCGCCACCGCGCTACCATTTCGTCCACCCTCCCATTGCATTGTTTTCTAAGTCCAGTTGCGTGTTCTGCAGGGTGCAGAAGTAAAGGGGCCGCCATGATTGCACAGTCTTCATTACAGCGGCAAGATTTTGCATATAAAGATATAAGTGAAGCGGCAGAGAGTTCAATGCACAGAAACCAAGTCATCAGGGCAGCCTCATCAGCAGAGATGTTTTTCTCCATGGAAGGATAGATTTCCCATACTGTTTTTACTCCATGCCGTGCTCCAGTGAAGAGATTTCCGCCCAGAACACAGTCCAAGCTACCAGAGCAGTTGTTAATGCGGTATGGCAGACCATTCCATTTTTATTACCAGTTTTTTTATTCACCCATAGTACCATAGAGTACCACTGCAGCCAGAGTACATCAGGGCCATGTCAAAGTAAATGGAAGCTGAAGAAGATCACTACTTCGTTCCAAAAAGGTACCAGGGATAAATGCAGAGATTTAAAACAGAATGGGTTTCAGCCCTCTCATACCTTTATGTGTTTTAATGTTTCATTTAGTGCTCCACCTACCTCCTCAACTCATCTTCTGCTATAAAACTCAGGAAGAAATTATTATAAAGGTTGTTGATCAGTTATCAGAGAACTGCAAGCAGTTGCTTTTGAGACCCGGTCTCTGTGTAAAGATTGTAAGATAGGTTGATGGATATGTTTTCAGACTGAGTATTCAGCTCTTGGCAATATTGTACTTGATTGGTATCTTTACTTAATATGACAAGCACATTTCTTTGGATCCTGATCTGAAGCAGTGATGATGTTTTCTTATCTTTGTGTTTACATTCATTCCATTTCGTTTCTACTGGCTTGCATCAGAAGTTTGACATAGGATTTACCCTTGTTAGGTACCCTATGTTCCTGCTCTCCTTGCCATTTATGTTTATATTCTGAATGTATTATCTAAGAAATGATTTCAGTTGGTTTAACCAGTGTAGTGGATGTTATTGCCTGCTCTCTGATGTATGAATTAAATGAAATCAGCTCTTAGATGTTTCTTGTTATTGATTTAGTTGGAAGATTTGGGAACACTGGGGATTAGATTTTTCCCTGTCCACTAGGATCCTTGTACAACCTGCTGATCAGTAACCTTGTGCTTCAATCTGTGCTACCTCCTCCCTCCTAATTTCCATATCACATAATCATCTTGAAGATCCTAAGTTTCAGATGACTAGCCCAATTGAAAGCCCGCCTATTGAGTAGCAAGAAAATCCTTTCCTGACTCCATTGCCCAATGGTTTTGAGTATTTCCTATAATATTTCACCTCTGCCTTATCCCTCTTTTCTCATACTGATCTTACATTGAAACCTTCTTTCTTGATAACCAGCAACCAAAACAAACAATCAAACAAACAAACCTTGTGCCTATAACTAGCCTAAAATCATAACATTTGAGCCTCATAGACATAAACCTTTGCTCATATAGAGAGATCCCTCTCTGGACCCAGGGGGGCTAGACCTTGAGTTCTGAAAGTGGTTCTGATGTTGTCTCATCTTTTGGTCTTGCCAATCTAGCCAAAACATGGGAACCCCAACATAATGGCGACTCCACTGGGGACTAGACCACTTTGCCTTTAAATTGGCTTTTCATTGCTGATGGTGGACAGCATCCTGCTTCAAACATTCATATACATCCAACTGGTGACTCCACACTCCATAATCCTCAAATACTCCACTGGAGGAAGAACCTGAAGGATGGCCAGACCTCATAGAAGGGTAGAACATACGGGTTGGATTTGGTTTAAGGAATTCATTGTTTTTGTCTACCACTATGTTCTGTCCTACTTTAAGCCTAATAAAGTGTACAAAGATGAGACTCACATTGAATGTGGGAAATATCTCAGGACTCAGTCTTCAGACCACGAGCAGACATGTACTCCTGTGAAGTACCTGGTGGAACAAGAAGTACATGTTGTATCTCCCACCCTTGAAGAAGCTTCAAGCAGCCATGAGCCCATTGTTACACCACCTTCACCTACAAAGGTCATAGAAAGATACAAGCCTCTGGTTTTACCTCTTATCTTCCAAACCCTTCCTTCGGAACTTATAAAGCAGCTGCCTCTTTTTTATGGGGAAAATAAAGGGTCCACTGCTGAAGAACATGTTCAAAACCTTGAGGATTTAATTGAATTGTATGATATAGAAGAAGATGATGTGTGCATTATAATGTTTGCCTTGTCTTTGCAAGGGAATGTTAAAATTTGGTTCAAAGGCCTTCCAGTGGCAAGCATTTTCAGCTTTCATCAATTTTCTCGAGTTTTCCTTGATAGGTGGGCAGCCCCGAAGATTGTTCTCCTCATCCTAAAAGAATATCAGAATTTGAGAAGGCAGCCAGGAGAGACAGTGCAGAATTTTTCAGCCAGGTTTAATAAGGTATATGATGCTATACCTTCTAATATAAATCCACCTTTGGGATGGGCGCTACTGCACTATTCAAGCTCTTTTGACCCCGATGTGGAATTCCATATAAGAGAAAGAGAACCTTCGAGCCTGGAGGAAATGCAGAATATAGAAATCACTGTCGAATACAACATAAAGTGCAGGGAGGAAAGATTAAGAGTAGCAAGGAAGGACCGAACAAAGAAAATGGCGCAAATCTCTTTAGAGAACAAGCTGGAAAGACTGATAGAGACTGCCATCTCTTTACTAAATATAAAAGAGCAAGAATATGAGGCCGAAACCAGAAATGATGATTGGAAAAGACCTGCTCCTTGTCCTCGAAAGGAACAAACTAGATCATTGCAAGACATGAGTTACATGCAAAGCATGTATGATGAACATAATTTTGAATTAGAAAATGAACTTGCAGACTATTTCGAAGAAAGACTGGATGAGAATCCTGAAGATTTGATGGATGACAATGCTTATAATGATGATTCCTCTTATGTTTATATGCCTAATGATAATATTTTCCAAGGGGAAATTGAGATTGCAAGGCCATCATCTGTAGATTCATGGGAGGAATATTACGACCATCAACTGCAAGAAAACAATGATTCAATGCAGGCCATCTATGATACTGATGGAGAAAGCGTTGAAAGCATGATAGCAGACGAAGATTCATTGAATCTTCTCTCTGCTTTATATCCGAACATCAGTTATACTTGCCAAGAGGATGGAAGCCATCAGCTCTTCAGCGCAGAGGGAAAGGAGGAAATAGATGAAGAAAATCTGGGGTGGAACGAATACCCGGAGCCTTATCCTGAAAGGATCAAGGTAATCAAAGAAGCCCCCACTCAATAATATGTTGATTTTTTCATAGAGTTCAGTCCGTTGCAGCAGAACCAGCCTGCATTACTAGAGGACAGCATGGTTGAATATGATGAGCCCTCTAGTTTAGGCTGCAGTGAAGATGAGCAAGACCTTCTTTCCCATAGACATCTTTGTCTTGATCCCGTGGAAGAAAAGATATTCTTGGTTGACACTCATCTGCCAAATAATCCCAACCAGGAAAAGCAGGAGTGTGATTACGAGGGCCTCACTGCAGATGCAGTGATTGAAACTTCCCAGGATGCAGACAGCCTATCAGTCATGGTAGGCTTTGAGGAAAAAGGTCTACATCATGATTTTGTTGATCCTGTGGCAGAATACATGGAGGTCATGACTGGCTCAGCTCCTCAAGCATCAATCTTTTGCAAGAGCCAAGTACATCAGAATTGGCCACCACTGCTGGTGGCCTCAGTTTTGAAGATCCACATGTAGAGCATCCTGCAGTTGTCACTGATGAGCAGTCAGTTCTTCTTCCCCTTTTTGCTATTACTTGAATGGCTGCATTGGCATTATTGTATCACCTAGAGCATCAGAGATCTCCAGTTAGAGTAGGGTAGGTAGGAAAAGCTCAATAAAGCTCAGTCTGTGAGCATGTAGTTAGTTGTTTTAATTTCTACAAAGTCTAGCAAGTCAGACAGTCTAATCCTGGCTTGACTGCTTTCAATTTCTGTCTTATAATGTAGAGAAGAAGTCTGCTAGATAGTTTAATCCTAGCAGATAGTAGATTAGGTAGAGAAGCTATGAGGCCAACAGTCTAATCTGGTTTCATGGAGTAATAAGGGTAGAAGTAGAATAGGTCTATTTTCCTGTTCGTGAAAAATTGATGATGTAAAGGGTCTGCTAGTCCAAATGCACCCAGAAGAAAATGTTAGGCCTATAGTGTGGGTAGGTAGTTGTTTGGGAGAAATTGTATTGTTGATATGATGTCTTCATGATTTGTAGCAGTTGATCCAAAGAAATAAAGGGATGTGCCGAGTAGTAGGCATCTGGCCTACACCAAAGATCACTTTCTGAATTCTTGAATCCTTCAAGAAGAAGTCATCCCCATGTGGAGCCACTGTTAGCCCCCCATAAATTTTTTGACAAGCAAATAGGGGGCTAAGATGTCGTTGAGCCTTCAAGGAATGCATTCCCCCTGAAAACACATCATCCTTGAAGCCTCCTTGTGCCTTTTTTCCTTTGATGAAAACCCCTCTGTTGATTTCCATGATAAAGCCTCTCTGTTGTAAAGAAGAATGCCCAAAGGCCCCCCTTTTCCCCCTTATTTCACCCCCACTTAGCCTCCATTTTTTCCCCCTTGTCTCCCCTTCTACTAACCTTCTTGCCCCATAAATCTCCCCAAAATCCCCTTTAATTTCTTCCCCTACCCTTTGTTGGCCATTTTCCCCCCTTATTCCTCTATCGTTTCCTCTCCCTAACCGTTTAATCACATTAAATGGGCCCAAAACCCACTTTATAACTTTGCAACAGGGCTAAACCCCTCTTCCCCCCTTTCTTCCGATCATAAATCGCATTATAAATCACTTTTAGTACATATGCGATTCACATCTTAACCACTTCCCCAACCATACCTATAAAAGACCTTATAATAAACAATATTAACGTTTATTATAGTCTTCCCCTTAACCACTTCCCCTTTTTCCATCCCCGCTTTACATATTATAGAACTTTATTATAAAGTTCTGTTTTATATTAACCCCCGTCGCATGCCAATCACAACCGCAAAGTCTGTTCCAGTCGCAACATGTGTTTTGAATGTTTCGATCGCGCTCCCCTCCGATCGCTCCATTCTTCCGATTGCCCGATCACAAACCTTTCCCTGATCCCCCAATCGCTTCATCCTCCGATTGATAGCAATCCTTTCCCGCCGTCTCCCGATTTAATCCCGTCTGTCCGCTTGATACATGATCCGACGGTCATCGTTGTCCCCGCCTAATCGCAATCGAAAGTTTCAATATGTGTCATGCCTTGTTCCCTCCGATTACGATTGTTCCGAACAGATCCTAGCCGTTCGTCTCCCCGCCGATCCGACGGCCATCGCTTTCTCCACCCAATCGCAATCGCAATCTTGTCGCTTCGATCCCCGATCAATCGTAAGCCCGTCGCTCTGATCCCTGATCAATCGCAAGCCTTTCCCTCTGATCCCCGATCGCACTCTCCTTCCGATTGAACGATAGTTGTTGATCTGATCTCCAGATCCAACGGTCAGCACTCAATCGCACTCCCACTGCCAATCAAAATCGTAACTTTGAAAAGTGACACCCTTGTCCCTCCTCCGATTACGATTGCCCGATTCGATCCTGACCATCCATCGGGTCTAAGATCTAACGGTCGAGATTTGATTGCCCTCCGCCTCTGACTGGGTCCCACCTCATCGTATTGCATTGCATTTCCTTCACATTTCTTTGTATTTTGTTCAAAGTCCAAAGTTTAAGACTTTACATGAAAGTCTTATATTTCATATTCGTTCCGCCCACTTTCATATATTATTCCGCCACTCGATCTCTGCCGCTCGATCTTTGTCCCCAGACCATGATCTAACAGTCAGTGCTACATTCTACCACGAAACCCTATTATTCATGAGTTTTCACCCTTCCGTTTGCATTTTGTCACCATTGTGTAGTCAAAGCCACCACTCCGTCGCCGTGCTACCATTTCATCCACCCTCCCATTGTATTTTTTTCTAAGTCCAATTGCATGTTCTGTAGGGTGCAGAAGTAAAGGGGCCGCCATGATTGCACAGTCTTAATTACAGCGGCAAGATTTTGCAGATAAAGATATAAGTGAAGTGGCAGAGAGTTCAATGCACAGAAACCAAGTCATCAGGGCAGCCTCATCAGCAGAGATGTTTTTCTCCATGGAAGGACAGAGCACCCATACTGTTTTTACTCCGTGTCATGCTCCAGTGAAGAGATTTCCGCCCAAAACATAGTCCAAGCTACCAGAGAAGTTGTTAATGCGGTATAGCAGACCATTCCATTTTTATTACTAGTTTTTTTATTCACCCATAGTACCACAGAGTACCACTGCAGCCAGAGTACATCAGGACCATGTCAAAGTAAATGGAAGCTGAAGAAGATCACTCCTTCGTTCCAAAAAGGTACCAGGGATAAATGCAAAGATTTAAAACAGAATGGGTTTCGTCCCTCTCCTACATTTCTATGTTTTAATGTTTCATTTAGTGCTCCACCTACGTCCTCGGCTCATCTTCTGCTATAAAACTCAGGAAGAAATTATTGTAAAGGTTGTTGATCAGTTATCAGAGAACTGCAAGTAGTTGCTTTTGAGACCCGGTCTCTGTGTAAAGATTGTAAGATAGGTTGATGGATATGTTTTCAGACTGAGTATTCAGCTCTTGGCAATATTGTACTTGATTGGTATTGTTACTTAATACGACAAGCACATTTCTTTGGATCTTGATCTGAAGCAGCGGTGATGTTTTCTTATCTCTGTGTTTACATTCATTCCATTTCATTTCTACTGGCTTGCATCAGAAGTTTGACATAGGATTTACCCTTGTTAGGTACCCTATGTTTCTGCTCTCCTTGCCATTTATGTTTATCTTCTGAATGTATTATCTGAGAAATTATTTCAGTTGGTTTAACCAATGTAGTGGATGTTATTGCCTGCTCTCTGATGTATGAATTAAATGAAATCAGCTCTTAGATGTTTCTTGTTATTGATTTAGTTGGAAAATTTGGGAACACTGGGGATTAGAGTTTGCCCTGTCCACTAGGATCCTTGTACGACCTGCTGATCAGTAACCTTGTGCTTCAATCTGTGCTATCTCCTCCCCCCTACTTTCCATATCACATAATCATCTTGAAGATCCTAAGTTTCAGATGACTAGCCCAATTGAAAGCCTGCCTATTGAGTAGAAAGAAAATCCTTTCCTGACTCCATTGCCCAATGGTTTTGAGTATTTCCTGGAATATTTCACCTCTGCCTTATCCCTCTTTGCTCATATTGATCTTACATTGAAACCTTATTTCTTGATAACCAGCAACCAAAACAAACAATCAAACAAACAAACCTTGTGCCTATAACTAGCCTAAAATCATAACATTTGAGCCTCATAGACATAAACCTTTGCTCATATAGAGAGATCCCTCTCTGGACCCAGGGGGGCTAGACCTTGAGGTCTGAAAGTGGTTCTGATGTTGTCTCATCTTTTGGTCTTGCCAATCTAGCCAAAACATTGGAACCCCAACAGATTCAGAGACCTCATCTATTTAAATGATTCACATTGTTTTCCTTTTATTGCAACATTATAATGACAACCAGCAACTATGCTAAATTATTTTCTTTGAAATTAATTCTACAATTGGCTAAATTCCTTTAGTTAAGCAACATTAATATCTATAGAGACTCTATGATAGCCATAAAATGGATGCAGGGAACAAATAGGATAAAAAACCACACTCTTCTACCTATATATAAAAAATTTATTCACATAATGAGATACTTCTCCCACATCTCTTTTACACACATCTACAGGAATCAAAATCAAGAATTCGATCAACATTTGAAAGGAGGATTGGCACTGGATAAGGGATAGTGGAAAATCAAAGAAATAAATGAACACCATGTCAGCTTCCATCAGTTTTTCCCCTAGGAAAAGTAGTATATATACATACATACATATACATATACATATACATATACATATACATATACATATACATATACATATACATATACATATACATATACATATAAATATACATATACATATACATATACATATACATATACATATACATATATATATATATATATATATATATATATATATATATATATATATATATATATATATATATATCATCCATAATACAAGAACCATTTACCATATCAAAAATGTTTTTGGCATCATATGCAACTAAAAAGCATTCATAGGTGGCACAATTTTTTTTGAAGGAAACATGGTATCAACAGTCTAACATCAGAGTTTATGAATATAGATTGCGCACAAGACAATAAATTGGAAATCAATGATATTTTTTTTTTATATACTCTTCAAAGGGTGGATTATGGAAATTTAAAATTTTCCTCAAAATTAGTATTTTGGGCAAAAATCTATGTTGAAGTAAAGCAGTTTTATGACCCTATCTACAATAGTGTTTTAAGACAACGATGTTGTGGCATAATGATAAATTTTCTTTTCTGAGAGACTTGTTAAGAATGTAATGAAATTATACAATTTGAAACTTTATGGGCTAAGTGCCAAATGAATGCTTCAAAATCTACAATAAATGTATTTTATTTTGACTATAAAATACATGCTTTTTTTCTCTGGTTATAAAACATATAACTATATGTATTATCATGGTTTTTTTGTCAGTCAAATTTTTCTATTAGTTCGAATCAAATATACATTGTGAGGGGCTACATATCAAAAAATAATTCACCTCATTCCTACCAGAATTATTGGCAATAGAAAACCCACATGATAAACAAAAAAATTGAACTAGAGAACCACATACAAATAGTCGAATAGTACCAAAAAATCTAAGGAACCTGGAAGCAACCTACATCCATCCCTGATCTGGAGGGTAACCCGAAACTGGGTTGTCCTGTCCATTACTTGGTGACGGTGGTGGATTGAAAGCACAATGAACATGGCCTTCCATGTGCTCTAATATACCTTCCAGACGCTCCATTCTCTCATGAATCCTCTTTTGGTTGTGACGAAGAGAGGTAAGCATGTCCATCATACACCATTGGTTCTGTTAGCCATCAATAAATTTTTGACTAAGCAAATGATGGCTAAAAATAAGTCCTAAGCCTTCAAGAGATTGTTTTCATGCAAAACTTCTCATTCTTGAAGTCTTCTTGTGCTGTTTGAACTTTGCAAATAATCTTCACTGCTGTTTCATTATAAATAAACCAAGTTAAAAGTTGCTTCCCTCTACACAACTGTTCCCCAAATAACCTCCTCTTTCATCATTTCATTCACCCTTTATTGATTATTTGTATCTTCCATCTACCTCTGAAAAATCCCATTTTTTCCCTTCATTTATCCCTTCAAAGCTAATAAAATTCCTTTATCATGTTTTGAAACCCCTTTTCCCTCCTATCGGAACCCCTAAAAAGCCTCAAAACCCAACCTTTTAGGCTAAAAACCCACCTTTCAAAACAACAGGGCTTAAGCACCTTTCGGCTTAGCCCTAGCCCCCACATTCTTCTTGGAACCACGCACTATGACCAAGCGCTTAAGCCCTCATCGCATCAAATTCTCTCGTTACTAGCCCACTCTTTCTTTATAATTTTTCCCCAATGTGATAGGCCTCTCTTCCCTTTGGCTCTGGTTCCGTGTTCTCCCATAAGACCGCACCATCTTCCCTATTCCTTTAAGCCCTTGCTTTATCATTTTGTGAAGTAATCCTAACAGTTGATTGTTAAAAATCAATGACCATCGCGCCCCTTTCTCCTATCCCCCTTCCGTCCAAATCCTATCATTTACTCGCCCTTGTGACGAAATCTCAGCCATAGATCTATATGATCTAACGGTCCTCATTAAACCCGATAACCCAGTTCCACTGGGGCCTACCATCCACCATATACAAAATCCTGCCCAATATAATTATGACACTTGGCCTCCACTCCAACGACTCATCGCGCAACTTTTTCATCGCGCTCATTCCACACCATTGGATCTGGAGCCTCCAATCCAATGGTTGACGACACATATCGCAAAATTTTTGTGCCCAAGGTTTAACACTTCAAAATTTTGCGAAATTGGCGGTATCGAAAAAGACAGGTGTCAACTGATGTATGGAATCGCATTGCCTTTGGGCAAAAACATTTACTGCCTTTTGGTTGTGCGATAACCACCTGTGGTATTTTCAAAACCACTTTTGCCCAGATCGCGCCAGAAACAGTTTAAACTGTACTTTTCGCTCATATTTCTCCACAGGACTTCTCTGCCTGCATAATCACCCTTCCTCTGCATCACTCCTCTGCTCTGCCCAGCCTCCTAAGCAGTCTAACCTCTAAACGCAGGATTTATCTAAATGTTTGTTTTATGTTGCAGGTTGCATGGAGGATGATCTGAAAAGCCATCCCACAGTCATGATAAGGTGACCGAGGGCCAAGGATGATGATCCTCAGGCCAGTATTCACGAAGAAAAGGGAATCCACAGGGTTCAAAATCATGGTTCGACCCATACCTCATGAGTATTGGTTATACCATGAAACCCTCGACGTACCCATACACCTGCACCACCAACGCAGTGATAAAGGATTAATGAATATCAGTGCACCAATGAAGTTAAAGTGATTATGCATAAAGATTGAGGATCAAAAGATCTTAACTCGATACCTAAAGATAAAACACATATTAAAGGTAGATTAATATTTAAAGCCACAAGAGAAGACAGTTCAAACAAAAGAGCCTTTGAATGCCACATCATCGAGGCCATAACTCTTCACATGCCACCTGCAGATCTATTTTTGCAAAATAATGCACAATGAATGCACAGTCAGAGATCTTTTGCCAAAAACAGCTCAAAATTTATGATCAGCCTACTAAAGCCCCCAAAGTCAACAATAATAACTGAGGTTGATGAAACTTAGTGTAAAAATCATTAAAACAGAGACGAGCACACAAAAATATTCCCCCTTAGGCCTCCCAAAGGTCAAGGCACCATTACTATGTATTAATTGAACTAATGAACCCTTCCTACACTCCACCTCCTCATTCTTCTAGAAACACTGCTGAAGAAGACATTATAGAGGTTGGTCTCTGGATATCTGTTGCAAATAGATTTTGAAGTTGCTATAGCTTTGTTTGTAATTGAAGACACATAAGTTGAGATGAGAAGTTTGAAGCTGTAGAGACCCATTGGACTTGAATATTGTAACTGGTTTGAACATCAAATACAAATAGATGATTTATGGGATCCTAGTCTATGTCAATGGTGATGTGTTTCTCACTATAAATTGTTGTTTTCTTTTTTTTTCCATTCTGTCCACTTTTCTTTGATAAAGAACAACAAATATAGATTAGGATTTACTTCCGAAGTACCCTAATCCTCACTGAAAATCTTTATCCTTTATGTTTTCTGCTGATTGTTAATTTGGAGGTAGTTCAATAGAGTATAACCAGTGAAATGTTGGTGAGCCCATATTTCCTGAGTACAACTTGAGATATTGTCTTTGAATGTTGTCTTGAAAAGTCTACTAATTAAAGTTGAACTAGGGAAGTCTATGGTTAGCCATGTCCTCTATTTTCTTCTCCAACAGTTGCTTTGAAAAGTTCCCTAAGAGTATGCCAAAAGTAGGATAGGTTCAAAGTCCTTACCTAATCTTAGGCTATTCTTTGTTTATCTTAGATGTTATCTTGAAAATTCTGCTAATTAAAGTTGAACAAGGGAAGTCTATGGTTAGCCCTGTCCTCTAGTTTCTTCTCCAACATTTGCTTTGAAAAGTTCCCTTAAAAATATGTTGAAAGCAGGCTAATTTAAAAGTCTTTACTTGATCTTAAGCTATTCTTTGTTTTAAATGTTTTCTCTTAAAATTACATCAAAAGTAGGCTAGTTTAAAAGTACTTACCTGATCTTAGATTACTTTGTGTATTTCCTTAAGTGCATGCCAAAAGTAGAATAGTTTCAAAGTACTTACTTGATCTTAGGTTGTTCTTTGTTTCTTCATCTGTTTGATTTCCCTCACTCCATTTCTTAGTGTTTCATTCCATAAAATCAACTTAAATAGATCCTTTGACATAGATGACTTGCCCCATGGACCACTCTTGAACCTTGATGTTTCAATTAAACCCTATTATGACTCCATAGCCCAATGGAATGATGTTGCTCCTTGCCTATCTTATCAGCTGAACCATTCCTTCACCTACTCACACCCTCACCCTTCATAAATAATTCCTTCATCTTCATTATATCCTTGCCCAACCAAAACAAACAACAACCCTTGTTCTTCATAACTAGCCTAAAATCACACTTCAAACCTTAAAGATCACATCTTTAAACCCATAAATAGAGAGATCCCTCTCTGAATCTAGGATGGCTAGGTCCTAAGATTCCAAAGCAGTTTTGATGTAGGCTCTACAGCGATTATACTTTCCAATCTTGCAAACTACGGAGACCCCAACAGGTTTTGTTGGAGGTCTTTCATGAATCCAATGACCTCATTATTATCCTCATGCCTATCTTGACTAAGCTATTCCGAGAGCAATGTGATATGTTGGAGGAGTTCATCCATATAATCAAAGGGGGGGGGCCGTTCAATTATGTCATGAGAATGAACTGGTTGTGGATCAATTCTTCCCTCGGATCATGATTATCCAAAATATGAACTACCCCATGGCCTCATGGCCCTAAAATCTAATGGACTCGGCCACATTTTCAATGCATGGGGCCGAAATAATAAATATTACAGCAACAATTAGGGATACTATATAAAGAATACCAACCCCACTGTAGCCCTCGAATTGCCTTAGCACCCTTTGTAAAAACCTTGGTCAAAAATCCATGTAATAAAGTTAATATAGGAAAAATAATAACCATTGTCATGGGATATGTATTCTAAGCTGAATGTTGGGAAAAAACATAGTGATGGGGATCACTTGTGATTACTTAATGGATATGGAAATTGGCAAAGGAAATGACAAAGGCTTTGGAAAGGCAAAGTGGCATTTGTGGCATTTTATTTATGAAAATAATGGAAAATAGGAGAAAATGGAGGTGAATGATCACAGGTTGCATGTGAGGAGGAAAATAATGGAAAATTGAAGAAAATAGAGGCCTCATTAATAAAAAGGCTTATGAGGACAGTTGGTACCTTTTTTGTTAGTTCAGATTTGGAGCTCTCTCTGTATTCTTTCTCTCTCATACTCTTGGACACTTAGATTTTTCTTGGAGCACTCTTGGAGGAGGGTGGCATACGTGGGATTTGGAGCAAGAATGAAAAGGAATATCGGGAAAGTGCAAGAGTACATTGGGATCAACAGCTACATTAGGTTTTTCTTGCAGGTACCGAGTTGCATGTATGATTTTCTTGCTAGTTTTTGCATGCATAGCATATGCATGTGATTTCTTGGTTATGATCTATCATTGGCATGGAGGATTTCTTGGATTGATAGTGGTCTTACCCAGCCTTTTCATTTCCTAGATAGCCATGGTGTTATTGGTTTACATTTGTTTTCTGGTTGGTTATCATGTTCCTTTGGTTGTGGATTGAGTTATTAGTTCCTACAAGCCTTGGTTGGACAAACGCTTTGGAAACCCTGTAAAAAATTGGGTTGAGTTAATAGTCCTAGAAGCCTTGGTTGGAAAAACGCTCTAGAATCCCTTGGTGGGTTGAGTTACTAGTATTGGAAGCCCTGGTTAGAAAAATTCTCTGGAAGCTCAAAAACAACTGTGGGTTGAGTTACTAGTCTTGGAAGGCCTAGTTGGAAAAAACACTTAAGAGCCATAGAAAGCTTGGGTATAGATTTATCTGGTGATGGTTAGTGATGTTTGATTGTGAGGTGGAATCACTAGTTGAGGGTTGAGGTGGTTTGGCCTATGGAAGCACTTGTTTTTTTTTTTTTTTTTTTCATGAGATCCCACATTCATGCTTAGAATATGGCACGAGGGTGACTAGATGAAAGAAATATTTGGTTTATCCTAGTTTATGGTTGGGTGGTACGTGGAAGTCCTAGACTTGGTTTCATTTTACATATGTTAATAAGAGATTCTTTCCTCTTGTATTCAATGGGTAAATATACTTGTTCACATGTGGTTTTTATGGCTATTATACCTTGGTTATTTCTATTGGTTATATGTTGGTTATGAGATTGTTTTATAACACGTATGATGTATGGATATCATCATGTTTTGATTAGTAAATCAATGAACAATGAATATATGACCTAATAGTTTATATTTCAGATATTTTTATAAGGCATCAATGCTTCTTAATGATTCTTAGATAAGTATGAGACCCTTATGCTCAGATATGTTGTTATGACCTGTAGAATGCATATTTAAGATATTTTTGATGAAATGTATGTCATGGATAGTGGGGGTCCATTCAAGTACTTGTACCAATTTTGGAATTAGTATCCTTATTCCCTTGTTATTTATCATTTTGGAAATTTTCATGAAGTTCTGGGCAGAGGCCTGATACCTAGCCCTGAAAAAGTGGCACATAATTTGGGCTCGATGGCTCAAAACTAGCTAGAAAAGTCCACATTCACTGGAATTCCTTGCTGTGGGAGTGACTAGAAGGCCTTGTTCACTTGCATGGCTTGTCATGGGAGCAGCTAAGGGTCCAGATAAGTAAAATGTCAACTTTTCGCAGGGGTTGATCACCTAGAAGGGTTGGTTGGCTCTTGAAGGTTCTATAGCATATGTGGAAGGTAATTTTGGTTGTGTCATGTTAGTTACACTTCCTTAAATATACTTGGGGATTTAAATCACATCATAGTAGCCTCGCATCACATGTTTACCCCAACGGACCAGTTAACTTGGGTAAATGTGGGAGGAGGGTTTTACAGAGTGGTATCAGAGCATGGTTCACCCCTTGGACTGGATGGGAAATTTTTCTTGGTCTTGCATACATGTCGATTACATATGTTCTCCTTATGATTGTGGTCTATGTTCTTGTTTCATATGCATGGCGTGGTCATAGTTTTAGTGGTGTTGACATGTGAAAGTTGTTGGTGTTTTTGTTGGATGTGGTCATCATGAGTGCATGTTGGTTGTGCATTAGTCATGTATGTCGGTGTGTATATGTTGTTATGAATGCATTGACATGGTGATAATTTTCAAGCATGAGGTCATGGTATGTGGTTGGGATGGTCATGCATGGATGATTGGATAATGATTGAAATTATGGTTACATGTTTATATGATTATGTTTATATATGTATTTCACTAATCTAGTTGATCTTGCAGATGATATATCCTCTCCTAAACTAAATTGAGGCACATTGGTCTGTTTATGATTTGGTTTAGTTAACATGATATACCTTGCAAGAAGAGAAGAACAAATATTACTAGTAGAATGGTAGACTACAGTTCAAGAGATTCTCCCTATAGGTCAGATGAGTAGCATGGTGATAATTACTCCTCTCAGATATCAGACACTTTGAGAAACTTGAAGGAAGAAATAAGGATTTGTAAGGAATAAAATTACATAATCAATCAATCACGAGAGAGATGTGCTAGGGCATGGGATAAACAAGCAGAAGTCAATGCAATTATCCTTCAGAGCCTGTCAGACTTACAGAGACAGGGACCACTTTGGCTCAGCCTTGGGCAAGAGGATAGGACTAATGGGGCATATGGTAGTAGATCTCATGGTGGGAACAGGTTGGATAGGGATGACACAATCAGAGATGGAAGATTCTTGGATACACCTGATAGACGAGGCAGTGGAAATTGGCATTATTCTAGTTCTAGTTCAAACAGGTATCATGGTCATCATCATTATCATTCTTATAGGAGGAGTGGCAGGGGACATTTTCCATATTATTTCAAGAAATAAAAGCCACCTAAATTTTATGGATAAATGAAGAAGTCACAGGATGAAGAAGCATGGTTGCTTGGGATGAACAAGTTCTTCAGATTGCATGATTACTCAGAGAACATGAAGACCAGAATACCTATGTTTAGTCTTAAAGGTAAGGCATATATTTGGTGGGAAGATGTAAATAATGTCAGAGGTATTCATGAAGATGAATTGACTTGGAGTAAGTTCGAGATATTATTTAGGAAGAAGTACCTATCAAAGAGATATTATGGTGACAAGGTAAATGAATTCTATGAGTTGAATATGGGATCTATGATCAATGAGGAGTACACTAATATATTTTTTGAGTTATTTAGGTATGTGCCTTACCTCAAGGAGGAGAAGGCAAAGATTCAGTGGTTCATCAGTGGGTTGTTGGTAGCATTCAAAGACAAGATTGAGTTTGATGATCCTAGATCATTGGAGGAAGCCATTCGGAAGCTAAATCATTGATATGAGAAAATAAATCGCAAATATAAGACTAAGCCATATTGGAAGGGTAACACAAATAATAAAGAAAAATGGGACAAGAAGCGAGCAAGGTCTCAAGACACAGGTAACAAAGAGAATGTAGCACCACCTAAGAATTTCAATGAATCTGACAAAGGACCGGGCTTTCAATCTAAGGAGAAAAACAAGGGTGTAGGGTGGAAGCCTTTATAGTGTTGGACATGTGGAAAGGATTATCACAGGAGATATTGTCCACAGCATCATGGAGGAAGGCCACAAAGCTATAGTGCTCAAGAGGCACAGACAATGGGGGATGTTGGAAAAAGTATTCTTGAGATTTACGCAAATTAAATAACATACAGGTTTATCATTAGGCATATAATATCAAGATGGATAGTAAGCTTTGTGATCAAGTTGTTTCTATTTTTATTGACCTTGGATCCAATTATAGTTATGTTTATCTTCACTTGGTGGATAAGTGTGGTTTAAATAAAGAAGTGCATGCAAAATATTGGTTAGTGTAGTTGGATATATGTACAAAGAAAAGAGTTCATCATTGGGTAAGAGTGTGTGCATTTGAGTTGAATGACTTGCCTACATCAACGCATTTGAATGTATTGTCGTTGGGATCATAAGATGTGATTTTGGGTATGGATTGGTTGTGTATCCATAGGACCAAGGTGGATTATTATGAAAAGTATATTGAGTGCTTGCATGACAATGGGAAGTAGAGAATATTGCAGGGGAAGAAGAAGGAAACATCAATTGGAATAGTGACAGTTATGTAGGAAAAGCATAGTCGTAAGAAAGGGTGTGTGTTATTTGTAGTGAATATTTTTAGTGAAAAAGATAAGGAAGTTGAGGACATAGATGTCTTGAGCGGGTACCCAGTTATACAACATTTTCAAGATGTGTTTCCAACATTTATTTCAGATTTTTCACCTCACAAGGAAGTGGACTTTTCCATTGAGTTGGTACCAAGGGCAGCACTAGCGTCAAAGGAACCATACAAGATGAGCATTCCATAGTTGTTAGAGTTGAATTTGTAGTTGAAGGAAATGCTTGACAAGGGATAAATCAGTCCAAGTGTATTTCCTTAGGGCGCAGTGGTATTTTTGTGAATAAGAAGGGTGGTACCCTCATGTTGTGCATCAATTTCAATTAGTTGAACAAGGTGGCCATCAAGAACATGTATCCATTATCGAGGATTGATGACTTGTTCGACCAGTTGAAGGGAGCGGCAATGTTTTTGAAGATTGATCTGAGATCCGGATATCATCAGCTATGCATCAAGGAAGGGTACATATACAAGATAGATTTCAGGACCAGGTATGGGAATTATGAGTTTGTTGTATTTCCATTTGGTTTGACTAATGCTTCAAATACTTTCATGTGCTTTATGAATAGTGTGTTGCGTCCTTATCTGGACAAGTTTGTTATTGTATTCATTGATTATATATTGGTATATTCTAAAAAAGAAAAAGAACATGCCGAACACTTAGCATCAGTATTGAGACTGTTGAGAGAACATCAATTGTATGCTAAGCTCAGTAAGTGGATTTTTTTTTAGACATAGGCACATTACTTAGGACATGTGGTTGTTTGGTCTCAATCTAGTCTCCTAAATTGAGCTCATTTAATTGTCAACCAGGGTCAGTAAACTGCTGAAGTGTGGTGCACTATATGTGCCTAAGTAACCTCTTCCTACTTCGTTGTGTTTAGTGTTTTCTGATGTTTTTGGTTTTATGGTTTTATTTTGAAAAGGAAAAGAATTAAGTGCTAACTGAAGGGAAACTATTGGTCAAAACAGAGTGAAGCCTAAACTATGATGGTAAATAAATGCAAATGCTGAAACAAAACAGAGTCTAACTATGACTAGCAACCAACAAATACAAAGCTTGATAATGACTCTATTGTAAACTCACAACATGAAATTGAAATGAACCTGAGAAATGAACAAGCTAAGTGTAAATGAAGTTTTCTCCTAAATCACTAATCAAACAGATAACTTACAATTTACAACATCTTTATCCATGAATAGATATTTGTTGGAAAATATGTGGAAAAGAATATTTGTAACAAGGTAAAGTTTCTACTCTAAACTAGTTTCTACTTCTGTTTTGCAACTCAATTTAACACCATCAAACCTTTCTCAAAAGTTATAGATTTCCTTTCAGAAAGAGTCTTTGAGAAAGAGGCTTGTTTGTGAAATGATAAAGAAGCTGCAAAATACTCTAGACCTTATAATAATACTATCTTCTGTCCAGATAATTGTGTATGAGTATGAATTTTGAACAAAAGAAGTTTTGTAAATAATTAAGCCTGTGAGATTGAATTTATCAACTAAGACAACGTAAGCTACAATGGACAACAACTAAACTTGAAGTGTTAAAGCAATGAGTTAAAACTAAACTAAGATGCTATTAATCTACAATGAACAATATCAAACTAAAGAGCCATTATCATACTTGAAAAGAAAGGACAAAGCTGAACCATATGCATTCTACCTCCGGAGTGTTATGACTAAATTAATCATGCAACTAGTCTATTTCATATTACAAAAACAAGTCTGGTTGTACTATCTAATGCAATTGAAACATAAACAGAAGACTGAAAGTAAATACGTATCTAAACTGTGAAAAACAGAGCTAAAACACTTATCTAAATTATGAAAATAGAGCTGCACAGGAGGTAGGGGCCCTCCACCACCTGGTAGCATGCAATCTAACTTAAAATTGACTCAGCACGTTCACAGAAATGTTGTTTCTTTCATTAAAGGAGAAAAAGACTGAAAAACAGAGTATTCACGGTTCTGTGGCAGAAGCCAAAAACTAACCAAAATCTAACCAGTGTTGCTTGGTCTCCCAAGTCATATTTATAATGAAATTACATAACAGAACTTGAGATAACATAGGGATTACTGTCTTTCCCACTCCTATTCAAATTAAAACTCTTATTGAAGGCTGCGTACTTTTGCTGTAGACAGCTGGACTGAGACAGTCCTACTGGAAGTCTACCTCTTGATTTTGGTTTCCACGTGCATAACCACACACATAATTCGTTTCTTCCTTCATGGTGAGCAACAAACCATGTAGACATGACGTGGAATATGCCCATATGCGATTTTCCTTCAGACGACACCTGGAACCCACTCAAACTGTAAAACAGCTGCAGAATCGCCGGTCAGCTACGGAATGTCTGCATTCTGTAGCTATTTTGCAGAAAATTGTTAAAATAGCAAAAATCATGAAAATACAATATGTTAATCAATCGCATGTAACCTTTAAGCAATCCTAATCATTCTTCATTGATTTTAGGCTTATGAAGTGATAAAAGAATGATGAAATGAGGTAGAGTGGAATGAAAGAAAGCACAATTTTGAGGCTCAACATACCCCCACTGCAAGACTATTGCATGTCCTCATGCAATTTCATAAAAACTTATTCCATGTACTCTGAAACATCCAAATTTTTCTTTCTGCTTCTTTTGGCCCTAATCTCTTTTCAGACATTAGTTCTTCATCTTCCTCTTGTAGTGGAGTGTCAATTTTATTTTCAATAACCATGTCAGATTTTCTTCTTCTGCTCCATCAAAAGATTTGACAAAAGATTTTATAATCTCCTTATGGAAGCCATCAAATTTCTCTATAAAATTTAGCCTCCCTTCTTATTGTAGTAGCTCCTTGACTTCTGATATCCTTCCAAATACTTGACTTCAACTGATTGTGTCCTGACAATTAGCCACATTCCTCCTTTGTGCAGATTATCTTCCTTTCAGAATTACTTTTCTATGCTTGAAGCTAGATTGACTACAGAGTCTAATACTTTATTTTGAAACTATATCTCTGTGTCTGAAGATGGATTAGTTGAAGAATGATGCTTCACCCTTAGAATTACCTTTCTGCACTTAGAGATGGATTGGCTACAAAGTGTAATGGAAGTGAATGGATGGAGGTAATTAAGCTATAAGGGAGAATGAAGTGGCTATGGATCTGATGGAGAATTTATGATGACCTTGTGGTGAGGTATGGAATGTTGGATAAGGGATATGGCTAATCAATTCGAATGATAGGTTGTTTAGGAAACATATGATTATACACATTGTATCTATTTCATGTTTTGACTTTTTGCTATTAAAATAATTTTCACAATTTACCTCAGAATTTTGACCTTGTTAATTGTTGTGCTTGATGTTGTTCCTTTGGTCCTCTTTGAGCATGTTGATCTTCAAAACAGAATCCTTCAATTTCCTGTAATCATCATCTCTTTGTAGGCTGTACAATTATGTCAGAACTGCTGAACAAGATGTGGCTGCAGCATGCAATAAGAAGAAATGAAGTATGAATATGGAAGATGGATGTGAAATGTAATGGAGTGAAAGTGGAATAGGACTTGTGAAATGAAATGAAAATGGCGTGAGATGGAGTGAAAGTGGAGTGAGATGGAGTGGAATTGTAGAATGAAATGAATTTTGGAATTTCTCTCAAATGGTACATCAAACTTCCCTTGAAATTTTCTGAGGTTGTCACCAATATTATTATGCATCTTCCACTGAAAAATCGCAGCCATTGGTTGCACGGATCTCCCGAAAAATGAGAAATGGCTGTAGGTGAAAGTGGCCAATTTCTTGAAAAATACACACTGAAATTTTCTGAAATTTTCTGTGTTTATTCACCCTACCTCAATGCCTTTACCATAAAAATTTCAAGACCAACGGATGCACGGTTTGAAAGTTATGACAAAATCAATTTCTGCCCTGTTTCACCCTTCATTTTGCCCAATTTTGCAACAAAAAAAAGTACGCCACGGACTCATTTTAAGGCCAAATTGAGTGATTCCAATGGGAAACTGTGTATTTTTACCTTCTCTACTGCCACATGCTTCCAGAATTTCATTTTGATGAAGAAAAGGTGCTGCTGTGCAAAATTACTCAAATCTGTCCTAATCTGTCCAAAATGCTGAAAAGTGAGAATCTGCCTGAAAAACCCTTCTGAAATGCCCTTAAAAATTGCTTTTTTTCAAATTTTGTCCGCGTCTTACTCAATTTATCATATTCTAAGAAAACCCAGAAGCTCAGAATTTTTTATTTCTGCTCCAATCTCTTGCAAAAATTGCACCAAAACTGCCTTCTGGAAAAAGTTGCAAAAAAAACAAGAACAGGCTGCTACAGCAATAGCTGCAGAAACTGCCACTTTCCACAGCTGTTATTGAATTGAAAAAAAGATGAACATGCTGCTACAAGAAACTAATAAAATTCACTGCTGCAATTTGTCGTTGATTCCATAAAACCATTAGTCTTCATCAAAGCCAACATTCATGGTACAATTCTTACCATGCGAATAAATGTGTCGAAGTCGAGCATGGGAAGAAATCATTAGATTACCGATCAATAATGAAAATCGTTAACCAATGCGAGACAACTCACCGATAATGTAAATGAGTGTCAAGGTACCTCAGTGCATCTTGACAGGGACGAATGAATGTGTCGAAGTCGAGTCGCCTGCAAGATTTGACAATCAAGAGACATTGTCGTATTCCCATTGTTATCAACGAGGAGGCTTGCCATTGATGAATGCAAGCTCCAAGGCACTTCAAATAATCTCTAATCTTGATCCCAGATAAAGTGTCGAGGTCGATGGGACAAGATCTGTTGGAAGGTGGACCTTAAGGAATTCCACATCATCCAACTCGAGCATAGAACCAAGAATGATTTGAAGAACCATGAAAGATTGAAACCATCATGAAATTGCAGAACTTTATTGTGAACTTTTCCCGCCAGTTGCCTGGTTTTCAGACAAAGCTCATGTCCAATTGCGCCAGCAAGCTGGTTTTCACAATAGGACTTATTTTTCTCTTTACTCTTTTTTTCTTTTTTTTCTTTTTTTCCCTTTTTTTCTTTTTTTCTTTTTTTATGTCCTACTCTACTTGAAAAAGAAAATCTTGTTCAAGTATATGAGTACTTCCAATGGAACCATGTTTGTAACAAGATGATAGATAAACTCATATGCAGGTTTGAAAGATACTCTTTGATATGTACCAGTATATGAGATGCCAACTGTCTTGATTTAGATGATGTCAGAAGATATTGAATAATTGAGCTTTGGAATCCAATGACTGAATTGAACCAAGATTCAATGTAATCTTGTCTTCCTTGTCTTTCCTCTATCATGAAATGCAAGTCTTCGGAGATATGATCTTCATTCGTAGAATCTGATGATAGGCATGCATGAGACTTTTCAATCTCTGGTTCCAATATCTTCTCTCTATCAATAGACATCCATGATTCTTGGACCTCATCTGAGTCTTCTTCTGCTGGTTTTTGTTCTTCAATGACAACTGGTGAATCATTTTGCAATACCTCAGAATTGTAAGTTGATTGAGGTGTTTTATTGTTGGGGATATGAAATGGTTGTGGAGGTAGTGGAGTGGGGAATCTTTGGGGTGTTTGTGTGGATGGTAATGGAAAAGGTTGAATTGAGGTAAAATGAGGGTGATTTTGATGTTGTGGTGGAGAAAAATGGTATGGATAACATTGATCATGGTATTGAGGATAGAGAGGAAAAGATTGAGGAGAAAGTGGATTTCCTTTGTATGGCCTTTGCCAACTTTGTTGCCAAGATTGGTTTTGAGGTTGGAATTGAGATGGCCAAGGTTTCCAAAGTTGGTTTTGAGGTTGGGATTGAGATGGCAAAGGTTTCCAAGGTTGGTTTTGAGGTTGGGATTGAGATGGCCAAGGTTTCCAAGGCAAGGGTGTTCTCCAATTACCTTGAGGTTGTTGTGCATAACCTTGAAATTGTGCATAAGGATATTGCATCATATTGGGTTGATGAGGCTGCCATAGCCCTCTTGGAGCTACATAACAAAGTTGCTCTTGTGCTTGATTTGCTCCATTATCCTTTTGGTAAATTGCCTTCAACCCTGGTAATGATGGGCAATCTTCAGTAGTACGTGATCCTGCACAAATTTTACACATTTTAATGTTATCACATGGACATTCATGCAAAGCATGTTTCTTTCTACATTTAGGGCAAAATATAAATGAAGCAACTTTTTGCGTGTTTTGCATTCTTAGCATGTCAGTTTGTTCATTTAAATTACCAAGAATGTTTAGCAAATTGTTAGGTTCAGTTTGACTTACCAATCCTGATGCTGACTTACTTACTCTTGCCATAAATGGATCTTGAGGGGATCTTACACACTTTTCTTTTCCTCTTGATATGTTCTTGCATAGTTCACAAATTTCTTGAAATGACAATCGATAGACATCTCCTTTTCCCACAAGATTAAGAAGATCAATCCATTCATCCTTTATAGCATTTAGTAGGAGAGTTTTTAATGCATCCGATCCTAAATTATGCAATTTAGAGCTTTTGATATTATAAGTAAATCTCTCCACTAAATCTTCTAGGCTTTCATCCTCATTTTGGTTCATCTTAAAGACTTCATTTATAAGGTCATGGTGCATGCAATAACCTTTATATTTTTCCAAAAATACTCTTTTCATATCATCCCATGTCCTTATAGAATTTGTTCCTAAAGTCATGAACCATCTAAGAGCTCTATCCTTCAATGTTGCTGGAAACAAATTCAATTTTTGCATGTGCAATGAGTAGCCACAAGATCTACAAATTATTTCAAATTCAAAAAGAAAGGTTTCCGGGTCTTCTGATCTCATACCTTTGAAGTTAGGAAGTACAGATGGATGGATGTTCTTCATTTGAATATTGATATCAGTTTCTTGAATGGGAAATCCAAAAGGATTTTCCTCATTGTCATCATCTCCATCCATTTCTTCAACCTCCTTTGTCACCTCTTCTTCTACCTGCAAAAATATGAATTCATGATGTGGATGTGTGGCTCTTACTGCACCACATGATATAGTGGGTGTGGTAGGTGATTTGAAGTTTTTGTTTTTGTTTTTGTGGATGTAGGAAATCAGGATACCTAGTTACACTTCTAAGAATTATTATTGTAAAATGTTTGGTCTCAACTAGTTTCAAATTGAGCCTATTTAATTGTCAAATTGTGGTCAAAAGAATCGCTTTTGAAGTGTGGTGTGCACTATATGTGTTTGCTAAATTTCTTCCTACTTCGTTGTGTTTAGTGTTTTCTAATGTTTTTGGTTTTATGGTTTTATGTTTGAAAAGGGAAGGAACTAAATACTGGTGTAAAGAAGCTATTGACTATGTCAAAACAGAGTAAAGCCTAAATTATGATGGTAAATAAATGCAAATACTGAAACAAAACAAAGTCTAACTATGACTAGCAACCAACAAATACAGAGCTTGATAATGACTCTATTGTAAACTCACAACATGAAATTGAAATGAACCTGAGAAATGAACAAGCTAAGTGTAAATGAAGTTTTCTCCTAAATCACTAATCAAACAGATAACTTACAATGTACAACATCTTTATCCATGAATAGATATTTGTTGGAAAATATGTGGAAAAGAATATATGTAACAAGGTAAAGTTTCTACTCTAAACTAGTTTCTACTTCTGTTTTGCAACTCAATTTAACACCATCAAACCTTTCTCAAAAGTTATAGATTTCCTTTCAAAAAGAGTCTTTGAGAAAGAGGCTTGTTTGTGAAATGATAAAGAAGCTTCAAAATACTCCAGACCTTATAATAATACTATCTTTTGTCCAGATAATTGTGTATGAGTATGAATTTTGAACAAAAGAAGTTTTGTAAATAATTAAGTCTGTGAGATTGAATTTATCAACTAAGACAAAGTAAGCTACAATGGACAACAACTAAACTTGAAGTGTTAAAGCAATGAGTTAAAACTAAACTAAGATGCTATTAATCTACAATGAACAATATAAAACTAAAGAGCCATTATCATACTTGAAAAGAAAGGACAAAGCTGAACCATATGCATTCTACCTCCGAAGTGTTATGACTAAATTAATCATGCAACTAGTCTATTTCATATTACAAAAACAAGTCTGGCTGTACTATCTAATGCAATTGAAACATAAACAGAAGACTGAAAGTAAATACGTATCTAAACTGTGAAAACAGAGCTAAAACACTTATCTAAATTATGAAAACAAAGCTGCACAGGAGGTAGGGGCCCTCCACCACCTGGTAGCATGCAATCTAACTTAAAATTGACTCAGCACGTTCACAGAAATGCTGTTTCTTTCATTAAAGGAGAAAAAGACTGAAACAGAGTATTCACGGTTCTGGAACCTAACAGAAAAAGCCAAAAACTAACTAAGATCTCTAAATTAACGTTAGAGCGGTAATGTCTCCTGTCATATTTATAATGAAAATAGACTCATAACTTGAGATAACAGGGATTAACGCTTCTACCCCTATTCAAATTAAACTTTATTAATGTCGCGTACTTTTGGTCAGAGACAAATGACCGCATGGGCCCTACTAGAAGTCTACCTTCGATTTTGCTTCTACGTGCATAACGTCAGTAATTCGTTTTTCCTTTCATGGTGATAACAAAACCAAGGTAGACATGACGGGAATATGCCCATATGCGTTTTCTTCGTATGACACCGGAACCCACCAAACTGTAGTCACCTCTCACATCCGCCGTGTCACCACGATCGTTCCATTCGTAGCTATTTTCGGCAAAATGCCATAAAATAGCAAAAATCATGAAAATACAATATGTTAATCAATTGCATGTAACCTTTAAGCAATCCTAATCATTCTTCATTGATTTTAGGCTTATGAAGTGATAAAAGAATGATGAAATGAGGTAGAGTGGAATGAAAGAAAGCACAATTTTGAGGCTCAACAGTGGTTTCCAAGGAAGACATAGTAGTGGATCCAAAGAAGATAAGGGTTATCATGGAGTGAGCAGCTCCTAGGAATGTGGATGAGGTAAGGTAATTTATGGGGTTAGCAATTTATTATTGGACGTTCATCAAGAACTTCTCACAGATTTCTTATCCTATTACGTCGTTGCAAAGAAAAGGTAATAAATTTGAATGGGTAGAGGAATGTGAAGCCAGTTTTGAGTTGTTGAATCAATTGTTAACAAATGATCCAGTTCTAAATATTACAGGTCTTGATAAATGAGTTTATGGTATGTACAGATGCTTGCAAGAGAGTGCTTGGTGGATTCCTTATTCAGGAATGACAAGTGGTATCCTATGAGTCACAGAAATTGAACGAGAATAAGAATAATTATCTGACACATGATCTTGAGTTGGAAATGATCATACATGCATTGAAGTTATGGAGGCACTATATTCTTGTAAGGAGGTTCATACTAATGAGCGATCACAGTGGATTGAGGTATCTATTTGACCAACCAAACTTGAATTCCAGACAAGCTATATGGTTTTCCATGATCATTGAGTTCGACTTTGATATTAGGTACATCAAAGGTAAATAGAACAGGATTGCAGATGTTCTTAGTAGGAGGATACAAGTGAATCATATAGCATCTAAGAGTTCTTATGGGACAGACTTTAAGGATCATATCTTATAGGTAGGATAGTAGGATGACAGGTATAGAGAGCTTATGCACAGGTTACAGTAAGGTATAGGTGATTAGGATGTTGAATATCATCTCACATTATATGGCTTGGTTAGGTTTAGGGACAAGATCTATGTTCCAGATGACACTGAGCCCAAGAATATTATCTTGAGGTAATTTCATGCTAGGCCTTATTCAAGTCACCCAGGGTATCAGAAGATGTTGACAACAGTGAAATTTTTTTATTATTGTTTGAATTTGAAGAGGGAAGTGGTAGATTTTGTGGCTAGATGTTTGGATTGTCAACAGGTAAAAGTAGAGTGTAAGCATCCAGGTGGATTAATTCATCCTATTCCTATTCTAGAGTGGAAATGCGAGTTCATTTCCATGGACTTCATCACAGGTTTTTCGAGGAAAACTAGACATCATGATTTTATTAAGGTTGTGGTTGACAAGTTAACAAAGGTAGCACACTTCATTCCAGTGAAGTCTATGTACTTATCTAGTCATGTGGTGCTAGGTCCCTATAATATTAGTGTATCCCCTTATTTTTATTGTTAGTGTAGCCCCCTTATAGTTATTGTTGTGCCCTTGTAGTCTCCATATTTTTATTATTGTGCCCCACAGAATCCCACTATTGTTTTTGTTGTGCCCTTACATTGTTATTATTATGTCGACTAGGATTATATTGTGACCCCTTGGACCCCTATTTATAGAAAGGAGTTCTTTTCATTTGTATCATCCAATAATTGTTCATTTATCTAATGAAAAGGATTTTTTCCCCTCAAAGAGGTTGATTTCTAAGTCGTTGATCTATCTTTTCTTCTATTTTGTGAGTTGGTTTCATAACATTTGGTAGCAGAGCTTGGGATTCTAGGGTTTCTCTTCTTCAAAAAGGTCATTTTGGAATTTTCTCTATAAAAATTTTTCTAGGAGGATTTAGAAGCTAAAAGTTTTACCTAGTGGAGCCAAAATCTTGATGAACCTTTTGTCAAAATTTTAGATCTTGATTCGCTATATTTTCGAATATATGATATGAGGAATTTACGATTTTTGCAGGCTCCAAAATTTCATCTCAAACAAGTGACTGAAGGAAATCATCATAACTTTCGTTTTAGGCATCGGATTGGGATTTTGTAAAAAGAGAAAAAACGTACACGAAATTTTTTTTCTTGTGTATCAATTTCAGATCCAATGGTCAAAACATTGACATGCGTCACGTTGTACAAGTTTTCTCTACTGAACCAGTCCATAATTAGGTCATTGTGGGAGATCGGGCATAGCTTTATCTTGAAGAATCCAAATTAGGTTTGACATATGGCATTGGAAATAAGACTCATAGGGCTACTATAGGACCTAATTTCAAATATTTGGGATCGAAAAATCATATAGATACATCATTTTCAATATTTATCTCCTCAAAAGCAAGAAAAAGGTGCATAATTTTTTTTAAATTGCATAACTTTTGTTTGAAAAATCAATTGGAAATGATTCCAAGGGAAAATTGGAGCATTGATATCAATATTGGATTCTAAAATTCCTCAAAAAAAATAATTCCACACCCATTAAGCCCTCATAAAACTCTACTATGAAACATGAAGAGGAAGAAGTGCATCACGATATATCAAAATTATGGGACCAAGTGCAACAAATTTCTCTCACACAAAGAGAAACCAAAGAATAACTAAAAGGTGATATGGATGGTTTAAAACGCGACATGAATGGTTTAAAATTAGACATGGATGGTTTCAAGAACGACACGGAGGTATAGAAGCATAACTGAAAGGAAATATGGAATATTTGAAGAAAGACACGGAAGGTTTGAAGGAAGGTTTGACAAAGTTGCTACAAGAAAAGCTTCCTAATGGAGAAAAGGTTGTAGAGGAAACTCATGATGAGAAAAAAATAAATTATAATCATGATTTCATAGATCTAACATTGGATTGAAGACCCACCATATTCCAAAGATCGATATGATGAAGTTTGATGGCAAGGATCCTGTAACATGGATACTACATATGGTGCAATATTTTGATCTCCATAATGTGCAAAACAAACAAAAGGTACATATTGCAACTTTATATTTAGAACTCAATACATTTGTACGCTATCAATGGCTTTTCTCTCATAATTTTTTTTTACTTTGTCAACTTTTACGGAGGGAATGATATCACAATATGAGGATACAAAGAGCAACACCTTCTTTAGCCAATTGATAAATCTCAAAAAAAAGGGTTCAATGGTGGAGCACATTGAGGACTTCCAAAAATTGAATATAAGGGTAACTGATATTTCAAAGGAACACAGGATTAATGTCTTCATATGTACTTTAAAGTATAACATCCAAAATGAGGTTCACCTTTGGGAACTTGATTCATTGGAGAATGCATTCATGGTGGCAAGAAAAATTAAAAGAAAAATTATGGTGACAAGGAAGCCTACCACTCGCAACTATAAATATGGAAGTGTTGCTACTCCTCTACTTCCACAACCTACGAGGTTGACACCACAACAATTGGAATAAAAAATAACAAAATGGATTTGCTATAGTTTTGATATAAAATACATTAAAGATCCTAAGTGTGCTGAGAAGAAATTATTTTACATATATTGTGAAGAGGAGGAAGAAAATGAACAAGAAATTGGAGAAGAAGATGATATACAGCAGGAACCAACCCTAGAGAAAGAATAAATGAATCCATCCATATCTTTTAATGCATTGGCAGGAATTACCACTCCTCAAACTCTCAAGATAGAAGGACATATCAAGAAGAAAAATGTAATAGTGCTGATTGATTCGGGTAGTACCCATAATTTTATTCATTTTAAGGTAGCCAAGGAATTGAATTTCTTCATATACCCAGGACCAAAGTGTCAAGTGATGGTTGAAAATGGAGGAAATGTAAATTTCTCTAGAAAGTATCATAATATCAAGCTAACCATGGGGGATATGTATTTAATAGTACAATTCTCTCCATTCCAATGGGTGGTGCTAAGGTTGTACTAGGAGTCCAATGGTTACAATCTTTGGGGACGATAGCTTTTAATTTTCGAGAACTTTTCTTGAAATTTTTTTGGGAAGGAAAGAAAGTTTAATTACGGGGTATCACAGGGAAGCTAGGAAAGACAATCAGCTCTAATGTCATGAAAAAGATTTTGAAGAAAGAAAAACGAGGTGTAATTACACAATTATTCTCACTAGAGGTTCAAACATCAAAATCATCTATTTCTCCATATCTCCAAAAAGGCTTGGATAATAATTCCAAGGTGTTTGAGGCTACCAAAGGAATCCCACCTATTTGCTATCATGATCATGATATTCCTTTGATTCCAGGATGTGTTCCTCCAAACATCAGGCCTTACATATATCCTTATGCCCAAAAGAGTGAGATTGAATGTATGGTTGTAAAAATGCTAGAGGCTAGTATAATTCAACCTAGTCAAAGTTATTTATCTACTCCAGTATTATTGGTGCACAAGAAGGATGGATCATGGTGTATGTTTTAGGATTATAGTGAGCTCAACAAGATCACTATTAAAGATAAATTTATCATCCCATTCATTGATGAGTTATTGGATCAATTACATGGAGAAATTTACTTCACCAAGTTGGATATTCGTTCTAGATATCATCAAATTAGAATTAATACTGAAGACATTCTGAAAACAACATTCAAAACTCATGAGGGTCATTATGAATGTTTGTTCATGCCTTTTGGCCTTACTAATGCACCGTCAACATTTCAAGGTTTAATGAATTCCATTTTCAAACCCTTCGTTAGAAAATTTGTGTTATTATTTTTTGATGATATACTAATCTACAACAAGTCTTGGAAGGATTGTTTTCAACATGTTGACAAAGTGCTGAAACTATTGGAGCAGAAACAATTATATGCAAAAACCTCCAAATGTTTCTTTGGAGTATAGGAGGTGGAATATTTGGGTCATATTCTATCTCATGAGGGTGTTAAGGTAGGCTCTAATAAAATTAAATCCATTAAGGAATGGAAAATCCCTACAATCATAAAGCATCTTCGAGGATTTCTGGGGTTAACAGGGTATTATCACAAGTTTGTTAAGAATTATGGGGGAATATCGGCACCTATAACATCATTAATGAAGAAATATGCATTTTCTTGGACTTTGGAAGCAACTGAGGCCTTTGAACATCTTAAAGAGGCAATGTGCCAAGCAATAGCTTTAGCTACGTCGGACTTCACAAAAAAATTTATTGTGGAATGTGATGCCTCAGGAAATGGAATTAGTGTATTTTTAATGCAAGAAGGAAGACCCATTGCTTTTGAAATTCGTACAATCAAAGGAAAGTATTTACTGAAACCTATTTATGAGAAGGAAATGTTGGAAATACTACATGCACTAAAGCAATGGTGACCTTACCTAATGGGAATACAATCAAGGTAAAAACATATCATGATAGTCTTAAATACTTTTTGGAACAAATATTATATTCAGAAGAATAGCAAAAATGGGTCACAAAGATGTTGGGTTATGACTTTTAAATCATCTACAAAAAAGGGTAGAAAAATGTTGTTGCATATTCACTCTCAAGAAGGGATGAGGATGTGGAATTTTTAATTTGTGCCATTTCTATTATCCAATATAATTGGATAAACGAAGAAAGGGATGAATGGAAGAATGATGAAGAGGTGTGGACACTCATTCAAAAGTTGCAGCAAGATCCTAGTACATATGAAACACTTAGCTGGAAAAATTATTCATTAAGGTATAAAGATCACTTATATATTTGTAATAATTCCCAACTCAAACAAAATATTCTTTTGTAATTGCACACCTCTTCCTTAGGAGGGCACCCAGGATTTTTAAAAACTTACTACAGGGTCATGAAAAAAAAATTGGATGGCCTTAAATTTTATATTCAAAAGTTTGTGGCGGAATGTTTGGTTTGCCAAAAAAATAAATTTGAGATAATTAAGACCCCAGGTTTGTTACAACCTTTTCCAAGTCAACATTGGGAGGAGGTTTCAATGGCTTTTATCACAAGCTTACCCAAGTTCGAAGGAAATACTGTCATCATGGTGGTAGTTTATCGACTTACCAAGTATGCACACTTTTGTGTGTTATCTCATCCATTTAAATCCAATAAATTTTCTACTGCATTTATGGAACGAACAATTCAAAAGCTACATGGAAACCCAAGTATTATTGTAAGCGACATAGATCCAATTTTTACAGGAAATTTTTTGACGGAATTATTTTCTTGTTTGGGTACTCAATTAGCTCATATCTCATCATATCATCCTCAATCTGATGGGAAAATAGAGATAGTGAAAAAATGTTTGGAAGGATATCTTTGTTGCTTTGTATCTGATTAACAGACACAATGGGTCAAGTGGTTACCTTTGGCTGAATGGTTGTATAATACTTTCTTCCATACTGCAGAAAAAATGACCCCATATATGGCACTTTATGGATATCATCCACCCTCGATCGCATCATCTTTAAGAGAAAATTATAAGGTTCAAGCAATGGAAGATCACATACAAGCAAATTTCCCTTAAGCAAGATAAGAAGGATAATAAATTATCACCAAATTATTATGGTCCTTACAAGGTGTTTCGAAATATTGGTATAATGGAATAAAAATTGGGGGTTCCTTCATCTTCCCAAGTGCACCCAGTTTTCCATGTTTCATGCTTAAATAAGGTTATAGGTGACAATCTCCCAGTTCAAACAATATTGACAAAACTTGACGAGGAAGGAAAAATCATATTGGAACCTAAAGCAGTCACAGAAACAAGAACTCGACAACTACGAAATCGATCAATTTCAGAGTATCTCATCAAGTGGAAGAATTTACCCACTAAAGATTTGACATGGGAGGATGAGAATTTTATATAGAAGCATCTGGAACTACTGAAGCGTTGAAGAAAAAAAAATTTGAAGGAGAGGGGCATGCTATGTCCATATAATACTAGTGTATCCCCTTATTTTTATTTTTAGTGTATCCCCCTTATTATTGTTGTTGTGCCCATGTAGTACCCATATTTTTATTATTGTACCCCATAGAAGGCCACTATTTTCATTATTGTGCCCTTACATTGTTATTGTTATGTTGAGTAGGATTATATTGTGACCCCTTGGACCCCTATATATAGAAAGGAGGTTTTTTCATTTGTATCATCCAATAATTTTTCATTTATGTAATGTAAAGGAGGTTTCCCCCTCAAATAGGTTGATTTCTAAGTCGTTTATCCATATTTTATTCTATTTTATGAGTTTTTTTCCAAACATGTGGCATAGGTATTCATCAAAGATGCGGTGAGGTTTCATGTTGTACCCAAGAATATTATATCAGATAGGGATGCTAAGTTCACTTCCAAGTTTTGGAAGAAGTTGTTTGCAAGTTTGGGGATAGCGTTTGCCTTCAGTACAGGTTATCATCCGCAAATGGATGGAAAAATAGACAGGGTCAATAGGATATTGGAGGACATGTTGAGAATGTATGTGATGCATCAGTAGAAGAGCTGGGAGGATTACCTTCCATTGGTTGAGTTTGCTTACAACAATTGATATCAGGAGTCTCTGAGGATGAGTCTGTTTGAGTCACTCTATGGGGAGAGTTGTAACACTCCCATCAATTGGAGTGATCATGTTAATAGGGTATTGATTGGACCAGACATGTTGGCAAACATGGAACAGGAATGTGGGTAATTAAGAATAATCTGAAGGTAGCATAACACAGAAAGAAAAGTTATGCAAATCAGAATCGTATGTTTAAGGAGTTTTAGGTTTGGGAACAGTTGTATTGGTGCATCAATCCCAAGAATATCTCAATGAGGATTGGATCATGTGCCAAGCTGGCACCTCAGTTTTATGGACCTTTCAAGATTCTTGAAAGGATTGGACCAGTAGCCTATTGACTTGCACTACCTCCGATAGTGAAATTCCATGATTTTTTCCATGTGTCATTGCTCAAGAAGTATGTTAAAGATGTTGGTCATGTGATTGACTCGTCTATATTGCAGGTGGAGCTTGGAGGAGAATTCCAATCGGAACCACAGTGCATTTTGCAGATAAATATACTCATGTTCGGAACTGAGAAATCAAGCAAGTTAAAGTGTAATGGAATCACTTTGGGCCCGATGAAGCTACATGGAAGATGGTGGATCAGATGTGGGCTATGTATCCTTCTCTATTCATTGGTTGAGAAAATGTTTTTGGTTTAGTTTTTTGTGTGGTGCTTTAGTATATGTATATATGTATATGGATTTAAATACCGCCATGATTTGTGTTATAAATCTCCAATAAGCGGTATGGGTGTCACCTCATTATGGTTATCATGTTGTTATGTTGCTCATTTTGGTTTGTTTCTCAGCAGGATGATCATCATAAATACTGCAACAAGCTAAGTTATAAATATCCATGGGAAATATGCTTTTATTTCAGTAGTCTTTTTGATTTTAGGTGTCATTAAACACCGAGGGTGGTGTTCCCCCAAGGGGGAGGGTTCTATAACAACCCTAGTAAAAAATCCATTTAATAAAGTTAATAAAGGAAAAATAATAATCATGGTCATGGGACATGTATTCCAAGATTAATTTTGGGTAAAAACATAGTTATGGGGATCACTTTTGATTAATTAATGGCTATGGAAATTGGAAAAGGAAATTGCAAGGGATTTGGAAAGGAAAATTGGCAATTATTAGCATTTTATTAATGAAAATAATGGAAAATAGGAGAAGAGGTGTGTTAATCAAGGTTGTCATTGATGTCAATATGATGGAAAATATTATTGTAATGTCATAACCTCATATATATTATGATGATGTCCTTGAAGATGATTAAGAAGCCATAGAAATCATGATGATGATGAAGCCTAAGAACCTGAATGATGTCCTTACCCTTGATGCATACTGCACTATTGTAAGACTATACATGAATGACCACATTTGATGATGTCACACGTGATGGCACTTGATGAAGGTATTGATGACATGGTTGGAGACTATATGATGACATGGAAAATGATTACAATACATGAAGGACTTGGAGATCACTTGATGGCATATGATGACATTGTTGGAAGATCGCATTTGATGATATGGATGGTGGTTGGAAGACTAATTTGAAGCTCTCTTGATGGAAAATTAATGGTTGTTGCACTTTGACATATGGATGACATATCACTGCATATTACATGACATCACTTGGATGCTACACTATCATGATGACATAAATTATATTGATGACATACATGATGACACACTATGATGAATAACTTGGAGTCATAATAATGAAGAAGGCTTAATGACCTCTTGCTATCCCAATCACTTTGACACATAGAAATTCAAGGATAGTTATAAAGAAAAATAAATTTTGTCACCTTGGAGGTAACCTATCACAATGATTCCTAGACCATCTGAAAGATTACTTTTTCCTCTTCCCAGCGAGCCTTTACTTGCCCCGAAACTTCCAGTGGTTGATGAGATATGAAATTTTTAAGTCAAGAAAAATTAACCTTTACAGTGAACTGACCTATCCTTGTCCTTCATGTCGGCCTACCTCCAGAAAGACGTATCCATTCATTCTAACGTCAAACCAGTATTAATATGAGTGCAGAAACCTCATTTTAGCACTCAAATTTCGGTGAAAAAAACAAAGAACATTTCTGGACTAAGGAAGAGGATACACACACAATTTGAAGAGTGTTTTATTTCTGTTATGGATCAAGTAAAGAAGGAAAAACATGCAGATCTGTGGAAGGAATAAAACTAGGGTACAGAAAGCAGTCATCTCATCTCATACCTGTGGTTTAGACATGTACCTAAATTTTCAAACCTGTACCCAATTTTTCGAACCTATGCCATCTGTAGTGCTTGGACCTGTGGCAGAGGATATGTGACATGTAAACCTTGAACAGTGGCAAATATAGACTTGTGTGAAGTGACAAATCTACTTGTGCTTGTGAGAAGATTTCTTGAGTAGCTCTTGAAGTAATTCTGAACAAATTCTTGGGGACAACTATTATTAGACTTTTGGAACAGTCTTTCAGGAATTTTTGAAGGTGCTTTGGATCAAACTAAAAGTCAGAGCAGCTTTGAGTACAACATTGGAGTAAAAAATTTAGCATAGATGAACAAATCTAGAGGATCTTCTTATTCTTTTGGAGGCTTGTTAAATAATACATTTTGGAGCAGCCCCATGTCATATTTTGAAGGAGTATTGTAATCATTTTTTAGAGCAACCTAATGAAATTTTTTGGAGAATCCCACTGACATATTTAGAGTAGATTGTTGGACACCTTGAAGGTCTTGGAGATATTATTGAATACCATGATGCATTGAAAGTAATTATGAGGTGAACTTATAGATCTATCTTGGGTAATATGAAGAGTAGTGGTGACACATTCTCAGAAGACAAGGTTGTCATTGATGGAGTGACGTGGAGACTAAGTGAGGGGATAGATGAATATTGTCAAAGCTCGTTGAAGAAGACATTAGGAGTCGTGAAGTGTATCCAAATATATCTTGACGAATTGAAGTTGAGGGTTAGATCCCTAAAGGTTGGAGCCTCATAGAGACAAGGTTGGTGCCTTGGAATATAGGGTTACAGCACTAGAGGATAGGAGTCCTCAAGAGACCAGGTTGGAGCCTATACTAGAGATAGGGTTGGAGCCCTAGAGGTCAGAGCCTCGTGAATTTCAAGTTTGTGCTCGGAAAATTATAGGTTGGTGCCTATTGGATTGAAGATTGGTGTCTTCATCTAGGGTTGGAACCCTACACATTATTGTGTTGGATTTATTGTAAAGAAGAAATTAATAAAATATTTATTCTTATTGTTCACTTTTTGTTCCGACTATAAGTGATCTTAAATGGTAAAAATAACAATTGAAAAGACATATTGATTCACCCCCCTCTCATTACTTCCAACAATTGGTATAAGAGCCAGTACCTTCACTCAAAGCCTAACAGCTTGAAGGTTGATCCTTAGAACACAGATGGAAAAGCCAAGGAAGAAAGTATCCAATCCTCCTAAAGATGTGTCTTCCTCAACCATCAAAATTGAAGTCAATCAATTTGTGAAGGCTCCATTGTTCAATGGAAACTTTGATATATCAGAGGCAAGAATGAGGAATTTCTTAAAGAATAAAGGTGTTGAAGTCTGGAAATTGGTGTTTACTAATAACAAGATGGAAGGATAATTCAAGGAGTACAATACAAGAGAAACAAAGGAAATTTTGGATGGGCTACCAAACTCTATGAATGCCATTTTTAAAAAATGTCCGTCAACAAAAGGCATATGGGAAAAACTTCATGATCTTCACTCAAAAGGGGAATTAACAATGATCTCTAGTCAAGATTATGAAAACAAGGTTAAAGAAGACCTAGAAAATGAAGATAACAAAGAAGACTTTGAAGAATATCTCCTAACTAAACTTATGGCTTCCATGGAAGATATTTTCAGGTTGAAAAAGGAAAATGAGGAACTTAAGAAGAAAGCGCAAGTTTGTAACCAAGACAAGACAATGTTAGGTCCCTATATTACAAGTGTAGTCCCTTATGTTGTTAATGTAGCCCCCTTATTGTTATTTTTGTACCCCTGTAACCCCAGTTTTGCTATTATTGTGCCCTTACATTGTTATTTTTAGGTTGTCTAGGAGTACATTGTGACCCCATGGACTCCTATACATAGAAGGAGGTTTTTTTCATTTGTATAATCCAAGAATTTTTCATTTATGTAATGTAAAGGAGGTTTCCCCCTCGAAGTGGCTTTTTCTAAGGCGTTGATCTCTCTTTTCTTCTACTTTTGGAGTTGGTTTCATAACATTTGGTATCAGAGCTTTGGATTCTAGGGTTTCGCTACTCCAAACAGGTCATCATGGAATTTTAGCTATAATTTTTTTTCTACAAAGGTTCAGAAGTTTAAATTTTTAACACACAAAGCCGAAATCTTGAGGGAACTTCGTGTAAAAATTTTAGATCTCAATTCGCAATATTTTCGGAGATATGATCTGTGGAACTTAGGGTTTCTTCAGGCTCCTGAATTTCATCTCAAAGAGGTGACCGTGGGAAAATTGTCATAAATCTCTATCTCTGAGCATCGGATTGGAATTCTGTAAAAAGTGGCCATAATTAAATGGAATTTAGTTTTCTAAGTATCAATCTCAGAGCCGAAGGAAGAAACAGTGACATGTGGCACGTCGTACGAGTTCACTCTACTAAACCAGTCCATAATTAGGTCATTATGGGAGATTGGACATAACTTTGCTGATCCAGGTGGATATTGGTGGTCACCCACCTATTCCACTTGGGGCTCCACCATTGTCTCTTTCAGTTTTTCAGTTTCGGCACAGTTTACTATTTTTAGCAGTTTTTCGGGTCCTGAACTTCCGGAGCCGTTTTGAGGCCCTAAATGACGTTTTTTGGGAAAAATGAGAGCAACATGGGTCCATGGATTGATGTTACTTGTTCCAAAGTTGTAGTTCTCGGATATATCTTTCTAACGAGGTATGGTACGCATCAAACGGAGATCATATGCCAAAGTTACGCCCCTGGGAAGTTGAAACACCAATTTACCCAAACGGGGCCCATAGTTTTGGCGCTTCATCTCCTAGGGTTAGGTTTTGGTTGTTTAGGATTTCCCATTGTTTCTAAATAATAAATAGGCCCTCGAGCCTCATTGTAACTCAGTTCGGAGGCCTGTAGCAGCCACATCTCTTCTCAAAGATAGCTACCAGCGCCCTAACTAGTTTTATTTCCATTCTGTCTATAAGCAAATTTCAGTTCTTTGATATTAATGAAATGAAGTGTTATTTCTGTTTCATCTCTGTATTTATGGTTATATGTTTATTCTTTTGTGTTCCTGTATAAATCTGGATCATTTGCCTTGAAGAATCCAATACAGGTCAGAACTATGGCATTTGAAAGAAGATTCATAGGGCTAATACAGCACCGAATTTCAGATATTGAATATCTAAAATAACATAGATAACTTAGTTTCAATTTCGAGCTCCTCAAAAGTAAGAAAAATGTGTGTATTTTTTTTTTTTCCGAATTGCATAAGTCTTGTTGGAAAAATCAGTTTGAATTGATTCCAAGGGAATATTGTAGAATAGATATTAGTATTAGGTTCTAAAATTCCCCCTAAAATTAATTCAACACCCATGAAGCCTTCATAAGTCTCTACTATGACTCGTGAAGACAAAGAAGTGCAACATGACATATCAAAAATACAAGATCAAGGGCACCAAATTTCGCTCTCGCAAATAGCAACAAAAAATGAAATGGAAGCTTTGAACAAAGGAGTGGAAGCTAAGATAGATGGTTTGAAGAAATGTGTGGAAGCTAAGATGGATGTTTTGAAGAATGGAATGGAAGTTAAGATGGATGGCATGGAAACTAGCATGGAAGTTAAGATGGATGACATGGTAGCTAAGATAGAAAACATGAAGAATGATCTAAAAGCAGACATGTAAGGTTTGACAAAGTTGATACAAGAAATTTTTCCTAATGGCGAAAATATAGTAGAGGAAACTCATGATGAGAAAAAAATAAATTTTAATCGTGATTTCATAAACTCTAATGTTGGATGGAAGACCCACCATATTCCAAAGATCAATATGAGGAAGTTTGATGGCAAGGATCCTGTAAGATGGATACTACATATGGAGCAATATTTTGATCTCAATAATGTGCAAAACACATAAAAGGTACACATTGAAACTTTATATTTAGAACAAAGTACATTTGTATGGTATCGATGGCTTTTCTCCCGTAAAAAAATTGTCACTTGGTCAATTCTTACGGATGAAATGATAGCACATTATGAGGATACAAAGAGAAATGCCTTTTTTAGCCAAATGACAAATCTCAAACAAAAGGGTTCATTGGGGGAGCACATTGGGGAATTCCAAAATTTGAATATAAGGGTAACTGATATTCCATAGGAACACAAGATTAATGTCTTCATAGGGACTTTAAAGGATAACATCCAACATGAGGTTCGTGTTTGGGAACTTGATTCATTGGAGAAGGCATTTAGGTTGGAAAGAAAAATTGAATGTAAAATTATGGCGACAAGGAAGCCTACCACTCACATCTATAAAGATGGAAGTGTTGGTACTCCTCGACTTCCACAACCTACAAGGTTGACACCACAACAATTGGAAGAAAAAAGAGCAAAAGGGCTTTTCTACTGTTGTGATAGCAAATATACTAAAGGTCATAAGTGTGCTAAGAAGAAAATATTTTACATATATTGTGAATAGGAGGAAGAAAATGAACAAGAAACTTCAAAAGAAGAGGATATACACCAAAATCCAACCCTAGAAGAAGTAGAAATGAGTCTGACCATATCGTGTAATGCATTAGCAGGAATTACCACTCCTCAAACTCTCAAGCTAGAAGGACATATCAAGAAGAAAAAGGTAATAGTGTTGATTGATTCAGGTAGTAGCCATAATTTTATTCATTGTAAGGTATCCAATGAATTGAAATGTTTCCTATACCTAGCATCAAAATGTCAAGTGATGGTTGCAAATGGAGGAACTATAAATTTCTCTGGAAAATTCCAGAATATCAAGCTAACCATGGGGGAATATGTATTGAATATTCCAATGCTTTCCATTCCAATGGGAGGTGTTGATGTTGTATTAGGAGTACAATGGTTATAATCTTTGGGGACGGTGGCTTTTAATTTTCAAGAACTTTTCTTGAAAATTTTTTCGAAATGAAACGAATTCGAATTATAGGGTATCGCAGGGAAGTCGGGAAAGATAATAAGCTCTAATTCCATGACAAAGCTTTTGAATAAATAATAACGAGGCGTAATTGCACAATTATGCTCACTAGAAGTTCCAACATCAAAATCATCTATTTCTCCAAATCTCCAAAAAGTATTGGACAATCATTCCAAGGTGTTTAAAACTCCAAAAGACTCCCACCTATTTGTGATCATGATCATTCTATTCATTTGATTCCAGGAAGTGTTCCTCCAAACATCAAGCCTTATAGATATCCTTATGTCCAAAAGAGATAAATTGAACGTATGATTACAGAAATGTTAGAGGCTGGTATAATTCAACCTAGTCAAAGTTCTCTCTCTGCTCCAGTAGTTGTAGAAATTATATAGCATATGCATTATATATCCAGATTCTCCTGATCTAACAATATTTATCTTCTTTCTAAATACAGAATCCTTCCACTGTTAATCTTTTGTGGAAATTATAAACTCAATTGCAAACACATGAAGCAATAAAAACAATCTCACATAACACAGTTGTTTAACGGGAAAGCCTGAAGCTAAAAAGCCCAACTATCATATATTATGTATCATGGATATCATGTAACAAACTCATACAAAGCTTAGTACATCAAGCTCTCAGTACAATCAATCGTCACACACTAACAAGAAGAAATCTGCAAATCCATGCACTGATTTCTTGCCACCTGATAGTCTGCCTTCACTGCGCAATCCCTACTGAATAATAGCTCTAAATGAATTCGAATTAACCTTGCCTTGACTACGCAATCCTCATTGGAAACTACAACGTGCGTGTGATGCAATCAATGCATCACTATAGTCACAACAGATAGTCCATCTTTCACCTACCTCTCCATTGGGTCTCCACTGGAACTGACATGCACTGTAGTTAACTGTTATATTTGTTTAGTTGATTAATGAGTTATTATTTGTGAATTAATTAACTAATTAATTCACTCCACTCTCACTAGTGTATCATTCATTTAGACTAGATACAACTAGCTCAACTGAGTCTAACTGAGTTAAACTGAATACAACTCCATGAACTACTCTTCCAACTCTGTCATAACTTTGCCACTTTAGTTCTAATTGAGTCCTCCATGCATGAACTCCAGTAAACCCTTAGGAATTGTGTAATTCCTTCAGCCCACTAATTTTCCAAATCTGTTCACTGAAATAAAGTGCTCCAAGAGAATAAGTTGTTGTTTATTGTCGGATTATTATTAAGAGCTAATAATAACCGACATGCATCTATTTTTAGATCGACGATCTATAAATAGACTTCGCCCAATATTCTAAAAATATAATTTCATCTATTTTTCCAACTTGACCAACCATCCACAAATAGCATCCTGCAACTTCTGAAATATGATCACCATGTCTAAAAATAGACATAGTCTAAAAATAGACTTGCACCTAAAAATAGCCTGCGGGCCCACTTAGTGAAGGTGATTGTTTTTCACTAAGCTCATCATCTTGTTGAATCTCAATAGTAGTATTGGTGCACAATAAGGATGGATCATGGCGCATGTTTCCGGATTATAGCGAGCTCAATAATCTCACTATTAAAGATCAATTTCCCATTCCTTTGATTGATGAATTATTGGATAAATTACATGGAGAAATTTATTTTACCAAGTTGGATCTTCGTTCAGGATATCATAAAATTAGAATAAAGGTTGAAGATATTCCGAAAACAGCATTTCAACTCATGAGGGTCATTATGAATTTTTGGTCATGCCTTTTGGCCTTACCAATGCACCTTCTACATTTCAAGGGTTGATGAATTCCATTTTCAAACCCTTCCTTAGAAAATTTGTGCTAGTATTTTTTGATGATATACTAATCTATAGCAGGTCTTGGAAGGATCATGTTCAACATGTTGACAAGGTGCTCAAACTATTAGAGGAGAAACAATTATATGCAAAAACATCCAAATGTTTCTTTGGAGTAAAAGAGGTGGAATATCTAGGTCATATTGTATCTCACGAGGGTGTTAAGGTAGACCCTAAAAAAATTAAAGCCATTAAGGAATGGAAAGTCCCCACAACCATAAAGTAGTTACAAGTATTTCTCAGGTTAACAGGGTATTATCATAATTTTGTTAAGAATTATGGGAGAATAGCAGCCCTTCTAACAACATTATTGAAGAAAGATGAATTTCATGGACTCCTGAAGCAACTAAGGCCTTTGAACATCTTAAAGAGGCAATGTGCCTAGCACTAGTCTTAGATACACCAGACTTCACAAAAACCTTTATTGTGGAATGTGATGCCTCAGGAAATGGAATTGGTGTTGTTTTAATGCAACAAGGAAGACCTGTTGCTTTTGAAAGTCGTCCAATCAAAGGAAAGTATTTACATAAAGCATTTCATGAGAATGAAATGTTAGTAATACTACATGCACTAAAGAAATGGTGACCTTACCTAATGGGAAGACACTTCAAGATAAAAAATTATCATGATAGTCTTAAACACTTTTTGGAACAAAGAATATCTTCAGAAGAGAAGCAAAAATGGGTCACAAAGATGTTGGGTTATGACTTTGAAATCATCTACAAAAAACGAAAGCTAAATGTTGTTGTAGATGCACTCTCAAGAAAGAATGAATAGGTGGAAGCATTGTTTTGTGCCATTTCTAGTATCCAACCAGATTGGATAAACAAAGCAAGGGATGAATGGAAGAATGAAGAAGAAGTGTGGACAATCATTCAAAAGTTGCAGCAAGATCCTAGTACATTTGATACATTTAGTTGGAAAAATGATTCCTTATGGTACAAAGATCGCTTATATATTTGTAATAATTCACAACTAAAACAAAATACTATTTTGGAATTTCACTCTTCTCCTTTAGGTGGACACTGTAGATTTTTAAAAACTTAACATAGGGTAAAGAAATACTTTTTTTGGGATGGCCTTAAATCTGATATTCAAAAGTTTGTGGTGGAATGTTTGGTTTTCCAGCAAAACAATGTTGAGACAATTAAGACCCCGGGTCTTCTACAACCTTTATCCATTCCAAGTCAATGTTGGGAGGATATTTCAATGGATTTTATCATAGGTTTACCTAAGTCCAAAGGAAAGAGTGTCATCATGGTGGTAGTTGATAGACTTAACAAGTATGCACACTTTTTTGCATTATCTCATCCATTTAAAGCAAGTACAGTTTCTACTGCATTTATGGAAATAATTTAAAAGCTACATGGAAACCCAGATATTATTGTAAGCGACATAGATCCCATTTTTATTGGAAATTTTTGGACGAAATTATTTTCTTGTTTGGGTACTCAACTAGTTCATAGCTCATCTTATCATCCTCAATCCAATGGTCCAACTGAGATAGTGAATAAATGTTTGGAAGGATATCTTTGTTGTTTTGTATCTAATAAAAAAACACAATGGGTCAAGTGGTTACCTCTCGTTGAATGGTGATATAACACTTCCTTCCATACTGCAGCAAAAATGATCCCATTTATGGCACTTTATGGATATCATCTACCGTCTATCACATTATCTTTAAGAGAAAATTCTAAGGTTCAAGTAGTGGAAGATCACATTGAGCATCAACAAGAAATTCTCCAACTCTTAAAGGATAACCTAAATTTGGCACAAAATCGAATGAAACAACAGGAAGATCAACATCACAGCAAGAGAATTTTTGATATAGGAGACTAGGTATTTTTACGGATACAACCATACAAACAAATTTCCCTCAAGCAAGCTAAGAAGGATAATAAATTATCGCCAAAGTACTATGGTCTTTACAAGGTGTTGCAAAATATTGGTACTATGGCATAAAAATTGGAGCTTCCTGCTTCTTCGCGAGTGCATCCAGTTTTCCATGTTTCATGCTTAAAGAAGGTTATAGGTGAAAAAATTCTAGTTCAAACAATATTTCCAGAACTTGATGAGGAAGGAAAAATCATATTCGAACCTAAAGCGGTCATGAAAATAAGAAATTGACAGCTACGAAATCAATAAATTTCAAAGTATCTCATCAAGTGGAAGAACTTACCCACTAAATATTCTACATGGGAGGATGAGAATTTATACAGAAGAACCCATAGCTACTCAAGCATTGAGGACAACACTTTTCTGAAGGAGAGGGGCATGTTAGGTCCCTATATTACTAGTGTAGTCCCTTATTGTTGTTAGTGTAGCCCCCTTATTGTTATTGTTGTACCCATGTAACCCCAATTTTGTTATTATTGTGCCCTTACATTATTATTGTTAGGTCGGCTAGGATTATATTGGACCCCATGGACTCCTATATATAGAAGGAGGTTTTGTCATTTGTATCATCCAAGAATTGTTCATTTATGTAATGTAAAGGAGGTTTCCCCCTCGAAATGGCTATTTATAAGGCATTGATATCTCTTTTCTTCTATTTTTGGAGTTGGTTTCATCACAGAAAAGGAAGGAAGTTTAATTTGTCAAGCTTCAAGTACAAGAAATAGATGAGGAACTCGCCAAACTTAAGGAGGAATTTCAACAAAACAAAAGAAAGCATCATGAAGAAGTCATATCTATGAAAAATCAATTGGATAAGGCAAAGAAAGGGGAAGAAACTTTGTCAAGCCACCTTGAACAAAGACTTAAGAGCTTGATCAATCTTTAAGCAGAGATTGGTCAATATAAAGAAGAGGTCTCCTCTCTTAGATCTCAACTAGAAGAAGCAAGGAAACAAGCGCAAGGAGCCGAGAAGGTGATGGAAACTTTGGAATTCATAGAAGCATAAGTTGATGAAGCAAAAAAGGAGATAAACACCATGATATGCCAAATAGAATAAAAGGATGAAGAAATATTCAAACTAAAATCAGACATCAATCTTCTCAAGGACGAAACATGTGAAGCTACAAGAATAAAAGAATAAATGGAGATAATTCTAGCAAAGGAGAATGAAGAAATTTTCATAATGCAATCAAGAATCATCTCCTTAAAATCAAAGCACACGAAGCAACAAGGATGATGGAATAAATGAAGAAGAAACTAGTCATGAAAGATGAAGATTGTGAAAAATTGAAGGGAGAAATTGTCACTCTTAAAAAGGAAGTTGTCTTACTAAATAAGAACTTGAAAAGCTCTCAAACCCTAAATTACATCCTTAAGTCATCAAATATCTCCTTTTGATAAATCATGTCTTGTCTATGCAGGTGAACCCTCAAGCAAGAATGATAATGCTTCAAATAATAAGGATGTGAGGAAGCTAGGAAGAAATGATACTCCCAGTTCCAGCAAAGGCAATAGTCAAGATGACATTATAAGAAACCCTACTCCAAGGACACTTACAGGTGATGTCAAGAATACAAAAGGAAATGAATATCATCAAAGAATCCCAAGGAAAAAATACTTCAGAAGTAATTCAAGGAACTCTTCATCTCCCATGTACCAAAGTATATTTCTTGGATATTTCTATTCTTGTATAAATTTTGGGCACATGGAAAAAGATTGTAGGGCATATCACAAAGATAAATATAATTTTCCTCGTCAATCTCCTAGAAGAAATTTTGCAAGAAGAAGTCATGATTTCTTATTCATAAAAAAGATAGAGTGCTTCAATTCCATAACATTGGACATATGGCATGTGATTGTAACTTGACTTGGGTTCCTAAAAAATCTAAAACCATGAAAACCAAGCCAGAGAAGAAAGTTACACAAGTATGGAGAAGTAAGCAAGTTGAATCTGGAAGTCTCTTGAACACTCCAGCCAACAATACATGTTGTTGACTTGATAAAATCCTTGATATTATAGGTATTTGATGATGAGACTCTGCCTAAAAAGAGACCATACAGTTAGGGGGGGATTTGTGACTCTTGAGCTTATGATTCTTAAGAATTCTTGTAGAAGCTATCTATGAATGAGCCCTATGAAATCCTTGATGAGTCATACATGGAAAATCATATTTTGATAGATAGTCTCTCGGGAGCATCTCCATTGAAGAAAATAATCCTTCACTCATACGATGGACCATTGTTGAAGATATCTTCCACTTGATCACAAGGCAAGAAATCTATCTTGAGATAGAGGATTTTATGCAGGAAGGGGGAGTTGGTTCATCACATGATGAAATGTAAACACATCTATCATGGACCACATTGCTAGAAGGAAGAACACCATAACAAAGGGAGAAACATATCTATGAAGAACTATTACTGATGAAGAAAATATTATGAGGAGAAGAAGCTTGATAGGGGGAGTACTTGGGCACCCTTTTTTCCATTTATGTCAAAGGTGGAGAGAATGTTGAAGGGAAATAATATTCCCATAAATGACAAAGGGGGAGATTTTTAATAAAGGTTGTCATTAATGTCAATATGATGGAAAATATTCTTGTAATGTCATAACCTCATACATATTATGATGATGTCCTTGAATATTATGAAGAATCCCTAGAAATCATGATGACTAAGAAGCCTAAGAACCCGAATGATGTCCTTACCCTTGATGGATACTACACTATTGGAGGACTATACATGAATGACCACATTTGATTATGTCATATGTGATGGCACCTGATGAAGGTATTGATGACATGTTTGGATACTATATGATGACATGGAGGACCATTTGATGACATGGATAGTGATTACATGACATTAAGGACTTGGAGATCACTTGATTGCATATGATGACATTGATGGAAGATCTCATTTAATGATATGGATGATGGTTGGAAGACTACTTTTAAGCTCTCTTGATGGAAAATTAATGGATGATGCACTTTGACATATGGATGACATATCATTTCACTATTACATGACATGACTTGGATGTTGCATTATCGTGATGATATAAATGACATTGATGACATACATGATGACACACTATGATGAAGAACTTGGAGTCATAACAATGAAGAAGGCTTAATGACCTCTTGTTATCCTAATCACTTTCTGCACATAAAAAATCAAGGATAGTTATAAATAAAAATATTTTTTTTCATCTTAGAGGCAGCCTATCACAATGAGTCCTAGACCATATAAAAGAGGACTTTTTCCTCTTTCCAACGAGCCTTTACTTGCCCTGAAACTCCCAGCAGTTGATGAGATATGAAATTTTTAAGTCAAGAAAAATTAACCTTAGCAGTGAGCCAACCTATCCTTGTCCTTCATGTCGGCCTACCTCCAGAAAGACTTGTCCATTCATTCTAACGTCAAAACAGTATTAATATGAGTTCGAACACCTTATTTTAGCACTCAAATTTCGGTGAAAAAAATAGAGAACATTTCTGGACTGAGGAAGAGGATACACACACAATTTGAAGTGTTTTATTTTTGTTATGGATCAAGTAAAGAAGGAAAAACTCACAGATCTATGGAAGGAATCAAACTAGGGTACAGAAAGCAGTCATCTCAGCTCATACATGTGGTTGAGACATGTACCTAAATTTTCGGACATGTACCTAAATTTTTGGACCTATGCCATCTGTAGTGCTTGGACTTGTGGCAAAGGATATGTGACATGTAAACCTTGAATAGTGACAAATATAGACTTGTGTTGAGTGAAAAATATGCTTATGCTTGTGAGAAGACTTCTTGAGCAACTCTTGAAGTGATTATGAAGAAATTATTGGGAACAGATATTAGTAGACTTTCGGAAATTTCTTTTAGAAATTTTCGAAGGTTTTTTGGATTAGACTCGTGAAGTCAAAGTTGGTGCTTGGAAAAGTATAGGTTGGTGCCTGGTGGATTGAAGGTTGGTGTATTCATCTAGGGTTGGAACCCTACACATTATTGTATTGGATTTATTGTAAAGAAGATATTAATAAAATATGTATTCTTATTGTTCATTTTGTGTTCTAAATATAAGTGATCTTAATTGGTAAAAATAACAATTGAAAAGATATACTAATTCACCCACCTCTCAATATTTCCAACAAGGTGAAGGGTCACAGGTTGCATGTGAGGAGTAAAATGAAGAAATTAATGGAAAATTGAAGAAAATAGAGGCCTCATTAATAAAAATACTTCTGAGGATCAGTTGGTACCTTTTTTTCAATTCAGTTTTGGAGCTCTCTCTTTATTCTCTCTCTCTCATACTCTTGGACACTTAGAGTTTTCTTCGAGCACTCTTGGAGGAGTGTGGCATACTTGGTATTTGGAGCAAGAAGGCAAAGGAAGAGCAGGAAAGTGCAAGAGAACATCAGGATCAACAGCTACAGTGGGTTTTAATTTCAAGTACTAAGTTCCATGTATGATTATTTTGTTATTTTTGGCATGCATGGCATATGCATGTGATTTCTTGGTTATAATTTTTCATGGGCATGGAGGATTTCCCAGATAAAAATTCATCTTACCTAGCCTTTCAATTTCTTGGATAGCCATGGTGTTGTGGCTTTACCTTTGTTTTCTGGTTGGTGCTCATGTTCCTTTGGTTGTGGGTTGATTTATTAATTCATGGAAGCCTTGGTTAGACAAATGCTCTAGAATCCTTGTACAACCATGGGTTGAGTTACTAGTCTTAGAAGCCTTGGTTAGAAAAATGCTCTGGAATCCCTTCGTGGGTCGAGTTACTAGTCCTGGAAGCCATGGTTGGAAAAATTCTCTAGAAGAGCGGCAACAATTTTGGGTTGAGTTACTAGTCCTGGAATCCCTGGTTAGAATAAATGTTTTGGAGCCCTCGATAGCTTGGGTAGAGACTGATCTGGTGATGGTTACTGATGTCTGACCATGAGCTAGAATCACCAGTTGGGATTTGAGGTGGTTTGGCCTCTGGAAGCCCTATTTTGGTTTTGTTTGATTTGTTTCATGATACCCCACATTCATGCTTGGAATATGGAACAAGGGTGACTGACTGAAAGAAAGATTTGGTTCAGCCTAGTCTATGGTCAAGTGGTACATGGAAATCCCAGACCTGGTTGCATTTTACATATGTTAATAAGATATTATTTACTCTTGTATTCAATGGGTAAATATTCTTGTTCGTATGTGGTTTCTATGGTTGTTATATCCTAGGTATTTCTGTTGGTTATATGATGGTTATGAGGTTGTTTTACAACAGTGATGATGTATGGCTTTCATCATGCTTTTATTAGTAAATGAATGAATAATTAATATATGACCGAATAGTTTATAATGAAGCTATTGTGATAAGGCATCAATGCTTCTTAAAAATTCTCAGATAAGTATGAGACCCCTATGCTCAAATCTATTATTATGACCTATAGAATGCATATTTATGATATGTTTGATGAAATGTTTTTCATTTCTAGTGGGGGTCCATTCAATTAATTTTAGTAATGCTTGCATTAGTAGAATTTTCCCCTTGTTATTTATCATTTCTGAAAGTTTCATGAAGTTCTGGGAGGGGCATGAGCCCTGGCCCTGAAAAATTAGCATAGAATCTGGGGTTGTTGGTTCAGAAATAGCTATAAAATTCCACAGTCGAAGACATTCCTTGTTGTGGGAGTGACTGGAAGGCCTCAGTTTCTTGTAGGGCTTGTCATGGGAGTGAATAATGTTCCAGATCAATAAAATGTCAATTTTTCTTAGATGTTGATCACTTGGAAGGGTTGGTTGGCTCCTGAAGGTTCCATAGCATGTGTGGAAGGTCAGATTGGTTCTGTAATGTCAGTTCCACTTCCTTAACTATACTTGGGGAGTCTAATCACATCATAGTAGCCTCTCATCACATTTTTACCCCAACAGACTCATTAACTTGGGTAAATATGGGAGGAGGGTGTTACACCCTTGATCCCAACATCACCACGACAATGCAGAAAAATATAAGACCTAGTGACTCGCAATTCACTTATCGTGACTAAAAACCAAGTTCCTTCCCCAAAGAGACCCTTGCAATCTCTACACATGATATGTACCATATGGACTGCCACCCTCCATATCGAAAGCACTCCACAAGACACACCCTTGACCACAAAGACCCCGTATAGAAACCAAAACACCAGAGAGAAGAGGGGTTCTTTCCCTATAACCTCCCATACTCCCTGTTCCCTATCAACTGACTCAGGAATGGATGCCCATTGCAATCCTAAAAACTAGACTGAAGTGTATACACACCAACAGAAAGAGAAAACAAAAACCATCCTTATTAGAAATTGTAGCAAGAAAGGCTCAATTTGACTTGTGCCTTTGTACAATTGAGTAATTTGATTTACCACATCAGCAGGATGACTTGGATTGAATTTAGCTTGAGTGGCAGGGCCTTGTCACTTAATTAGATCAGAAAAATTGATTTTGTAGTCTTGGAGTAGAGTTGTGCATGTAGAGATTGCTAAAATTTAGCAATTGAGTCCAGTTATTTTTAGTTGAACTCAGTTAACTAAGCTCTAGTCACTAATTGAGCCAGTTGAAGGTTAGTTGAGGAGTAGAATTGTTGTTAACTCACTAGTGTCTTATTTAAACTAGTCAATAAGCTAAAAATAACCCACACATGCTTGGAATTCAAATTTCCTAGCTGCAGTGGAGGAAAAGGCACATTGTAATTATCAATTTTATACTAGTTGAGTGTACATGCTTGGTAATTAAGCAGGTGATAAATTCCTTGGGAATTACGCAAGGAATAGGGAATTCCCCTATTATTTAGGATCTTAATTTCTCCTAAATTGCACAAGGAAATAGGAGTAAGTTGGGGGCTTGAATTGTATATGTGTTCACCAAAGTAGGACAGTCAACAGGAGAACATGTTTATAGTGCAGGGTGTGCTTCAGAGTTGAAGCAAGAAATTGTAATAGTTTCTCATTCTCATCTTATTAATGAAAAGTAGCAGGCAATTTTTTCCTAGTTGGGTTCCCCTGTAAAATCATTGTGTTCTTGTGGTTTTTATGGTTACATGTCATTGCGTGTGTTTCTAAATTGTGATTTCCATTTAGCGGAATTGTAGAGGAAATTTATAATCTCTTGTTTTTAGTTCAAATTCATCAGTAGTAGAAAATTTATATTAATTTCTACATGGTATTTGAGCTCAAAATCACAATAGAAACCAATCGATAGATTTTCTCCCTGAGAAATTTCGATTTGCAGATTCAATGAAGCAATTTTATTTCGTGTGGGAAAATTTCTTTAAACGGATTGAGATTGGAGTATGCCTTGGAGGGGACCTTGAATTTCATAACTTGGAAGTACAGGATGGAATTTGTACTCAATGGTAATGGAGTGTTGCAATACACCAAAATTTACATTCCAAAACATCAAAACATAAAATGCACAATTGTTAGCCTAGTGGAAGAAGGATACCCTAAAATCCAGGAGGATCATCCTGGTGGGTGTGAGCGACCACATATTCTTGAATTTACTTGGAAAGGAAAATCCATTTTATATGTGGAAGACCCTCACTGAATTATTCAAAAAAAGTAGTGATTCCAGGAAATTAGCATTGAGGGACAAGCTCATAAACATATTATTGCATAAAAATGAAACCATTTAACAGTACCTCTCCAAATTCACTTAGTTTCGAGATGAACTTGGAGGAGTAGGATAAATTTTTTTCTCATCCAAACTTGTGAGCCTAGCTCTACTAGGCCTTCCAAAATCTTGGCACAACTACTAGGACTCTGTAAATGGAAGGGACAAATTGAAAAATTGGGAGAGACTTTGGTCTGATTTGGTGCAAGAAGAAATTTGAAGGAACGCTAGAGATGGAGTTACATCCAAAGCTGAAGAGGAAGAAAATTTGGCTTTGGTTGGGAATGGAAAGAAATAAAATTCCAAGAAGGCCCAAAGCAAGCCAAAATCCATCTGGAGCAATGGCAAGAAGGACCTAAGAAAGATAAAATGTTTTCACTACCACAAATATGGGCACTCTGCAACAAAGTGTCCACACAAGAATTCTAACAAGAATCCTTAAGGTGGAGTAGGAATTGAATCACTTGCCTCACAATTCGAATTAGAATTCACCCTAATTGCATGCATGTATAGTACTGTAATGGGGAGTGTATGGTACCTATATTTAGGTACCTCGTTCCAATTGAAAGGATGCAAAGAATTCTCATTACCTTAGAGGAGAAGGATCTCCAAATGCACATAGAACTTGGGGCTGATGGGCGGTACAATACCAACAGAAATAAAATTGTAACCTTTAAGAGGGAGCCAAGCTCCTATCATCTGAAATATGTTATGTATGTACCTGGGTTGAAGAAGAATTTGATCTTTGTAGTTTCATTGGAGGATAAAGGTTATGATGTTGTTTTCGGTGAGGGGAAATACATTCTGAGACAGGTGGCTACCAGGAAAGTGAAACAGATTGGAGTTAGAGTGAAAAATATATACAAACTTGAGGTCGAATCTTGAGTTGAACTGAGTAGCAAGGCAGAAAAAGTGCATATTCAAAATGTTTGAGAACTCTGGCACAGGCACATGGGACACTTACATCATGGAACCTTAAATTATCATGCAACGAATTACCACTGATCTTATGAAATGCACCCTTGACTAGAATCATGTTTACAAGGGATGCACATTGGGTAAATATGTCAAATCCACCTTCTAGGGTCAATATAGCAGAGCTAGAGAAATCTTGGAGCAAGTCCACTCTAATGTATGTGGACCCTTTTCTACAGCCTCTACAACAAAATATAGGTATTATGTAATTTTTGTTGATGAATTTTCTAGAAAATGTTGGATTTTCTTCATGAGGAAAAATGATGAAGTTTTTTCCAAATTTTTTGAATTCAAACCATTTGTAGGAAAGGATACTGGTCAGAAATTGAAAGCCCTTAGAAGTCACAATGGAGAATAATTTTTTTCTAACACCTTCAAGGACTTGTGTGCCAAAGAGGGTATTATAAGAGAACTGATAGCACCCCATAACCCACAACATAATGGTGTGGTTGAAAGGAAGAAAAAAATTATAGTGGGAGAAATAAGACTCGTGTTTCATGATCAAGGGTTTCCATTACATCTATGGGAAGAAGCTTGCAACACCTAGTTTATTTGCAGAACGAGATCCCTCATAAAATACTTCTCATTATCACACCCAAAGATGCTTTCTCTGGGAGGAAGCCAGATGTATCTCATTTTCAAATTTTAGGAGCTATTGTGTATTTTCATGTCTCCAAGGATAGCGAGAATAAATTTGAGCCTGCAATTGAGATGGGGATATTTTTAGGATACACAAAGACTCCACATAACTATAGAGTGTGTTATCACAAATGAAATTTCATTTTGATTAGTAGATTCATTTATCATAGGTTTCATTGTCTTGTCAGATTAGTTCATGAAATTGATGAAATTTTATGAATGGGTCATTATCCTAAGTTTAGAGAGTCCCACTTGTCATTTCATCATGGTCAAATCTATCAAAATCCACCTAAGGTCTCCATGCATTGGTTTAAAACTTGGTTGTGGCCACCTGTTTGTCTTTTCCTAAGTCTGCAGTGAATATAACTGAAAACGTGTTGTTTTCGCTACAGACTCACCTGACCAGTTCGTAGCGAGTCTGCCAGAATTATAACGAAAAACACTATGAAATCATGTTTTTTCTGCATCGATAAAGTAAATGGTGAGGTGTCGAGTCTTTAGAGGTTCAAGGTCAATATGAGGTCACGTGATCAGTTAGAAGAGTTATGTAACATGTGTAATCATAAGTGGTCACTCATCATTTCACTTAACCTCTCTCATTTTTCATTATCTCTCCCATATTCGAAATTCACCTTTTAAATTCACCTTCAAAGTTGTTTTCTATCATCTTTCTTTCTACCTATGTGTATATTTGTTTTTGTCACCTTGAGAAGTTCGACTTTGTTTGCAAGCTGCTTGTTGTGCAATTATTTTCTTTGCAGGTGTCATAGCATCAAGAGGTCAGCGCAGTGTTAAGGGAGATGGCCATGCATAAGAAGACTAATAAAGGGGGCTCATTTGTAAGGTATGAGCCCATGGATATAAAATTTCTCAATGAGGACCCTAGCTTTGCAGAAGCCTTTAGAAATTTTGGGTGCATGAGGTTCTGCCAGAAATTACAAGGTTTCCATGCCCAGGTTTCAATAGACTTTACAGTTAACTTCGTGGGTACTGCATCAAAGGTGGGAGTGCTGAGTTTTTTGGTGTCACCTGAAAAAATTTCCCAAGCCACAGAGATTTTGAGGATGGGAGAAGAGTGTTTTAAAGCCACTAAGTTCAAATTACAGAATTGTGATGAATTCATGAAATCTGAACATATTGGAGTAGATATGACATTTGGAATCCCAAGGAGCTACCTTAAAGAGAACTACTCCAAACTATTGCTTGTAATTCAAAAATACTTCACATGTGAAGGGAGGTTCCATATGGTTTATCAGTATCATTTTAGGCTCTTGCTACATTTCACTAGTAAGCAATCTCTAGACCTTCCATTTTTCTTATATAGGAGCCTAGGAAAGATGTCAAACCAAGTTCAAGCTAGGCCAAAAGGTAGTGAGACTTCAATTTTTCATCATGGATTGATTAAACTTCTGGTGTTGGAGGAGTTGAAAAAATTGAACAGAGATTGGGTCACATTCCTATTCCTTAGTGGTTATGAAGTAGATACATTAACACCCAAGAAGACACCTAAATCAAAAGCCACTCCTTCAAGCAAGAGTGACAAACTTATAGCTGAAACAGAGGGTGTGAATGAGGAGGAAATGGATCCCATTGTAGAGCCCATGGATGTTGAAGTAGAGCATGAACAAGAAACATAAGTTCCACAGCCTACACTTGCAAGTAGCAAGCTAAAGATCAACAAGAAGAGTGATGGAAGGATAACAAGAAGCCAAACACTGGGGAAAGGCAACCTTGAGGATATTCTTCAAGCCATAGACATAGAAGAGACTCCAGTGGTAAAAGTTGCAGATATCAAAGGAAGCAAGAAGAAAAAAAAGGGTCTTACTGCCAAAAAACTTGATTTCTCAAGAGAAGATGCAAGGTTTATGTTTCAACCAATAAAACCACTCACCAGGTTGTAGCTTGCCAAAGGTGTCATGGCTAGTAAAAATACAGAATTTACAGACAAAGGCAAGAAACCTATGGCAAAGGATATCATTGCTTTGTCTCCAGAAAAAGAAGAGATCATTTTGCAGAGGAAGGGTAAAGAGAAGGTTTATTGAAAAAACTAAAGTACAGTTGTTGAAGGAGAAATTAAAAGAAGCCAGGGAGGAAGTGATTGAAACTAAGTTGGAATTAGAGGAAGCCAAGCTAGACAGAAAAATGATGGAGGAATTCAAAGAGAAGGTAAATGAGCAAATCAATCACTATGATGAGTCTTTAACCAATGCCAAGAAATTGTTGAAAAGGACACTTCCTCTACCTAGGGTAATGAAACATACTAGAAAGAGGAATATTTGGTTGCAGACAGAGAGAAGGAAACTTAAAATTCAAGTGAAAGAGCTAGAAGAACAGATGGAGATGATATAGTCAGATCTTAAGAAAAAAAATTTAAAAATAACATTCATAGATGAACCTGAGGAGACTGAAGCCCCTACTGCCAAAGGTGAAGCTTCTAAATCTTGAAAAGTGGATAAATTACATTTTTTGATATTTTTGCATCATTTTGAATCATCACTTGCAGAGCCATAGACAAATTTTGAAGAAGGAAAGCATAATTTTCAATTTTTCTGCCAATTAGGCAATTTCGTAGCGTATCTCAAGCTTAAAGCCCAGAAATTGCTACGAACACGTTGTAGGTGTCTTTTTTTTATAAATCACAGGTATTTTCATGAACGAGGTAGGTAAAGTTTGGTGTTTAGTTATTTTGACTTAATAAACACCCTTGGATCAGTAAAGGGAGCAAACAGGTGGCATATATGGTCAAAATCAAAGTACTACAAACTTCCATAAGAAGAGTTCCCATGTCATTGAGTTTCTTTACACTAACTCCACATGCCCAATGGTAGTGATTTATCCACATCTTTCATATGCATACAAACACACATAAAACATTATTTCAGAGTTATCCGTATGTTGAACTTCATTTGAACAAAATCATATTTATGTTTGAGAGAGCCCTCTCAGGTTGAAAAGGCTAATTTTCAACTAGAAGTAGGTTTGAAAGAGTTACTCTAGGTTGACTAGTGGAGCAACCCATCTGTACCAAATTAGTGATAACAGAGTTTATTTTCCCTCACTTAGGGTGATAGTAGTGAGGAGAGATGTCAATTTTGATGAGGATAAGGTTATGATATTTTCTCTAGAGCGAGAGTTAAGTATCCCACCAGAAAAGGAGCTTCTAGTTCCTAAGGAGGATCCTTAGACAAAGATTTTGGATGTTGTGGAGCATCCACAAGTCGAGGAGTAGACAAGAGGCTTAGTGGAGGCACCCGCTTAACCATAATCATCAAGAGAGGGGGGGAAGAGAATGAGAGGAGCTAACAAATTGGTGCAGGATGCATGGGAGAATGTGGGAGATCCTACATCTTTACGTAGGCAAAGAAGCTCACTAGACAGATACACTTGTTATATCCCTCTCGTGACATAAGTCATTGAGTCAGAGACTTCTTCATTTGAGGAAGTGGTTTCTCAACCAGTGTGGGTTGATGCCATGGTGGAGGAGTATGACTCCATCATGAAGAAAAATGTATGGGAGGTGTTTCTGAGACCAAAGAAAAATTCAGTAGTTGGTTCCAGATGGATTTACAAAGTGAAGCATGCAACTGATGGGAGCATCAAGAAGTCTAAGGCTAGATTTGAGGCAAAATCCTTCTCACAGGTAGAGTGAGTTTACTATGAGGAATTTTTTTCCCTAGTGGCGATATATTCCTTGATCGGAACCATTCTAACATTATTTTCACAGATGGAGTGGAAGATCCATCATATGGATGTGAAGATCACCTTCCTCAATGGTGTTATTGAGGAAGAAATTTATGTAGAGAATCCAGACAGATTTTAAACATATGATCGGGGGACACATGTGTGTAGACTCAAGAGAGCTCTTTATGGTATCAAACAGGCACCCCGAGCATGGTGCACTTTGATTGACACATATATCAATCGATTGGGCTTCACCAATAGTGAAGTAGATGCCAATCTTTACCACATTGTAGTAGATGGAAAGTTTCTTATCTTGGTATTGTATGTTGATTACTTGACACTTACAAGGGATGAGAAGTTGATTTGCTCTCGAAAGGAGGACCTTGTGAGAGAATTCAAGATGAAAGAGATGGGATTTATGCATTACTTCCTTGGGTTGGAAGTATGGCAGGGTGATAGTGAGATGTTTTTAAGTCAAGGGAAGTATTCCTCTAAAATACTTCATATATTTCACATGGAGAACTGCAAGCCTATGGATTATCCTCTAAATACTAACTAGAGGAAGGAGGATGCATTTTTAGGAGAGTTAGTATATGCTACCATCTACAGGAAGCTTGTGTGATCTGTTGGCACAGGATAAATTTTAAATTTACACTTTGTCCTCCATATTTTCAAATTCATTAGCGAAAATGGGACAAATTTGAAATGGCTTCACCAAATAATGCCCCACCACCTAGAGCTACTGCTTATCTTGTATATTGCCTCAGTATCTTGAATCCTATTGACACTCACAACAATGAAGCCCTTAGCCACTTGTTAACAAAGCTAGATACACAAACCAGTGCCACTTCTAAGGGTTTTGAATGTGCTCCTTTGGGCACAAATTTTGTAGTTCCTGTTTCAAGACCACCTGATGTTGAAGAAAGAAGAAAAAATATTCCAATGATTATGATGGAGCAGGAGATTATGGAGGTTATCAATCATCATTTAGTAGTGATTATATGTGGGGAGACTGGATGTGGCAAAACTACCCAAGTTCCACAGTTTCTATTTGAAGCTAGATTTGGTTCAAGGAAGGTACAATTTGATGTTTGGATTAACCTCTGGTGGACCTTATAATTACAATGGGACTTTCAGCTGCAGCAGCAGGGGTGATTTCTAGAAGAATGATGGGAATGGGTGCTTTAAACAATGAAGAAAAGCATACAAGTATAGGTATGACCATGTTTAGCGTGACCACGCCCTGTGTGAATACCATAAAAGAAATTATCGATGCAAAAGGTTATGAGGAATTAGTATTTCATGCAACTGGAGTTGGAGGTAAAGCCATGGAGGAGCTAGTAACGAGAGGATTTTTACAAGAAATTTTAGACATTACAACCATAGAAGTTGTTGATTTCATAGTGGGAGGTGTCATGGAATGCAATGAACAGCATTTTGATGCCATTTTAAAGAATAAGATTCCATTATTTCTCAGTGTAGGGGCTTTGGATATGGTGAAATTTGGACCTAAAGATACAATTTTGTCTCATTTTAGTCACCGAATTTTTCATGTGCACAATGACCAAGTAACTCTCATGTGAACTACAATGGAGGAGAATAAGAAATTCGCGAAGTTCATCTCTAATAATCTTGATAATTCATCTTCTCCTGTGAGGATATTTATTCCTGAGAAGAGTGTGTCTACTTTAGATGCTCCTGGTAAGCCTTTCTATGATCCACAAGCAATGGCTACACTGATTAAAGAGTCAGAGAGATCCATTTGAAAGACCAGGGAACGACAGGTTAGGAGACTTCCTTACCACATCAATGGCATCAGTGGATGCCTTCTTGGAGATTGCTATAATGATGTCTAAAATAATAAAATCTCCTCTTCCTCAAGATGAAATGCAAAGTGGAGGTGAGCTTTTGAATAAGAAGTAAATTAAATCTCAACAGTATTTGATAGATTATAAGATAGTTCAACATCCATTGAAAAAATTCCCTGATGCCAAACTAGGTAGATGTGAGAATTATTGATATTTTTTTTGGTTTATAAGAACAAAAATGTCTGAAGGAAGAAGGATTTGTTACTCGGCAAGCGGTTCTTTCCTACAATCCTGAAACTTCAAAGAAGTATTCCCTTGTAGTTGTAAGTGATAGATCAAAAGGAGGTTCAATCATTGGAAAATCGCTTGAACACTTTCTGATGGATGCCTATTTGAAAGGGGAGTTAGTGGGAGTTATTGGGATAGCAGGAAGTGGAGGAACTTCTTTCATCGCTCCTTCTCTAAGGGCCCTTCCCCTTGGAGTGCCAAAGTTCATATTTTCTATAGTAGAAAGTGGCCAAACAACCCCTTATATTGGAACATCTAATCTAGTATTGATTACTTTGGTGGTGGATTTGAGTGGGCTTAACAGTGTAAGTAGGACTGTATTTTTCCATGCAGCATAGTTTAAGGCAGTCTCATTGTATTGACTTAGGAGGATATTTTCATTTCATTAGAATGATTCATCACTCATATTCCAGAGGGTAAGACTGATCTATTTTGTACTTTCATTCATAGGGGTAGAAAAATCCAGTTCATCTCATAATAGTTAAATTTAAAATATCAAGGAAGAGCTGGGTGACACTAAACCAAGGGAAAATTCAAAATTGTCTTACCAAAACTAGGCTGCAAGGTTTGGAAGTAAGAGTGGTAGCATTGCTCTGTCTCAAATACTAGTGGATCAACTAAAGATAATAAAATCAGACTAAAACTAAATGAAATGTTTGAGAATGATGATAATATTAGTTTCACAAGTTGACCCAAAAACGTGCTGATATTATGCTAAACCTCACGCATGTTCGGCTTATGAATGATGACCATTGGTTAAAATTGACAGTTCAAGTTGATTTCGGACCCCCTCTATGCTCTAAAGTTTAATGAAATGGGGGGGTGAAATGGGCAGCTTTCAAACCTGGCCATTAACCACGTGGAAAGCGGAGGATATGTTCACACCCCCCCCCATCACAGTGATGGCTTACCATCTACTGGGCCCTCCGAAATCTAGTTTCAGGTTTTCGTAAAACAAACGCAACAATTGAATTTGCCTCCACTTTAATTTCTTCATAGCAGAGGGTGGCACGATAGAGGAGTGGCACGTTGATCTCAGGAACGGGTTCTGTAATGCATGTGTGTGTCTTGTTTGTTAAATTTTTGACTCTGCTTCTAATACATGTAGATGGGTTGGCTACGACATTTGTATGCATTAGTGTCATACGGATTGTGTTATTCACATGAAAGTGAAGATCGAAGAGGGTAGAAGCTGCTATTTTGAACGCAAATAATACAATAAGTGCAGATAATAGGGGTGGAATGGTTGCACTAACAATTGTAGGAGGGAAGGTACCAAATGAAATAAATCTTGGGCTTTGTAAAATTGTTCAATGATGAGTTGACATTGGACAACATTTGCAAGCCAAGACTTGTAAACATGTGTAAATACATGAGCATCAAACCATATGTAACTAATGCATATATGTGATACATGCTACGATCCAAGTTGGCCTAGATTAAGAATGATGATAGGATGGTTCAAATTGAGGGTGTTGAGTCCCTTTCTGAACCGAAACTTAGGCAAGCTTGTCGAGATCGTGGAAAATTAGGTTTAATTTCCATCAAGGAAATGCGACAACAGCTACAGGATTGGCTGGATATATATCTGAACCATTATGTGCCCTCCTCCCTGCTTATTCTCTCCCTTAATTTCACCATTTCAAGAAATTTGAAGCTAGAGGAGGTAGTTGAAGCCACACTTTCTCCCCTTCCAGACGAGGTAGTTGACACAATAGGTGTCAGTGCACTTTCCAATGAAGATAATGTTGATGAGCATAGAAGGAAGCTGGAGTACTTAGAAATGCAAGAATAACTCATTAAGGAGGAGGAAGAGAATGAGGAAGAGTAGCAGGCATGGCTAAGGGAGAGTCTAGTCAGTCAAGAAGATATTTCTTTGCAGGAGATGACCGTTGGAACTACTGGGGAGGCACAAGAGTTGGAGAAGTCTAAAGCAATTGATAAAGAAGAAGAACTTTTCAAACTTAGTTGTTCTTTATCTGTGCTAGCCTCAGCTTCTTCAGTTAGCACAGAATGTGCAGAATTTTGGCCCTTGTTAACAAATATATTGAGTTGTATAATAGCATGGTTGATAAATAAGGGGAAGAAGGTGTTGAAGCGGAAATTAAGGCATATCATGCATCAAGGGAGCAGAGTGATCATGCAACTGAGGTTTCTGTAGGAAGCAATGTTTCTTCGTCTCTAATAAATAGGATCGATGTTATGCTTCACAAGATAGAAAAATAAATTGATGATGTAGATGCAAAAATTGGTGATAGATGGTGAATATTGGACAGAGATATTCGAGGGTACACATGGCAGCCAACGCCGCATTATAACTCATGATCCAGCAAAGGTGTTCTAAATGACAGAGCTAGATGTTAGAGCCACCCAGTGTTGCCTCTTCATGACCACCTCAGCCACCTTCAGCCTACTTTTTGGATTCATAAAAAGCTGCCTGATTTAATTCGAGAGGTAGTGTTTTTGTCAGAGATTTTTGTTTGGGCCTTGCATGGCCATAATTGTCCAGTTTTAATTTAATTTTAATCAATGAAGGTTTCTGAGTTAGATTATGTAAACCAACTTAGTCTTTAGTTAAATATTGCATGCCTCAGTAGTATTAGGGGTTGGTTGGTTGGATATTGTTAGACCCTGCATTGTAAGAATTACTCTTGGAGCACTGTAATTTTGGATCTGAACATCAATAATCGAAGACCGTTTACAAGATTCTTGAGCTGTGTTAAATGGTGATGTGTTATTTCTCTATGTTAAATGTTTCTGTTGTTTTTACTACTATGTATCCATTCATCTAATTGTAAATAATAAATTTTAGATTAAGATTTGTTGTCGGAGCACCTTAATTATGTCTGCATTTACAATCTGAATGTTTTTTGCAGAATTCTGATTAAATAATTCTTAACTGCTCTTTAGTTACTACTGAACCTTACTATTTCCTTCACCTCATAATTCACACTACTCTAAAAATCCATTTAATACAGTTATTTTGCCCTATGATTCTCTTGGATGTTGATGTATCAATCCAGCCTTTGACTCCATATTCCAATGGATTAAGTTTCATAGCTCTATCTTTCCAACCACATAATCAATCAAAACAAATAGCCCTCATAATTTCTATAAATAGCCTAATATTAGCATTTATAACCATCAAGCTAAATCATAAAAACTGAGAGAGCCCTCTCTAAGTCTAGGAAGGCTGGGTCCTGGACTCCAAAGTGGTTTGATGTTGTCCTTTATCGTTTATTCTTGCCAATCTTACAAATTATAGGGCCACAACAGGATCCTTGATGTATCTAGTGAACACAAGGCCTGACATATGCTATGCAGTTAATCATCTGTGTCAAGCCATGATGAAGCCTACCAAGTTTTATTGGCAGGCAGCAAAGCATGTGTTAAGATAACTCAGAGGCACAACCGAGTATGGGTTATGGTACAAGAGGATAGAGAGAGTGAATCTCCAAGGCTTCACTAATGCAGATTGGGTAGGGAATTCATCAGACAAGAAAAGTACTTTGAGTGTTATATTTAGTGTTAGGTCTACAACTATTTCCTAGTATAGCACGAAACAAAGGTCTGTGGCACTCAACTCAAAAGAGGTTGAATACATGGCTGCAATTCAAGCAACATGTGAGGCCATATGGATGAGGAAAATAATTGTGGGTCTCTTCAGTCAGGAGATGGATTTGAAAGTGATCTATTTTTATAATCGTAGTTGTATTAAACTCTCTGAGAATCCAATATTTCATGAAAATTCCAAGCACATTGATATCATGTACCATCACTTGCAGTATTATGTGCAGAGGAGAATTATGATGCTGCAGTACATTCCAACTAAGGAACGGGATGCAAATATCTTGAAAAAGGAATTGTTAAGAAAAAAAATTGAATTCCATAGGTGCGAGATAGGGGTGGTGAAAAATCCCTTTCTTTCTAAGAGGGAGTGTTAGAAATTATAGCTAAAAAGGCTCAATTTAACTTGAGCCTTAGTCAAATTGAGTAATTCAGTTTTCCACATTAGAAGCATGACTTGGATTGCAGCTAGCTTTAGTGACATGGCCTTGTCACTTAGTTAGATCATCAAATTCGAGTTGATAGGCTTGGAGTAGAGTTGTGCATGTATTGAACTCAGTTAACTGAGCTCTAGTCACTCACTGAGTCAGTTGAAGGTCAGTTGAGTAGTAGAATTGTTGTTAACTCACTGATCTCTCAGTTAAACTAGTCAATCAGCTAAAAATAGCCTAGATATGCATGGAATTCGAATTTCCTAGCTAGGGTGGAGGAAAAGGCGCATTTTAATTATCAATTGTATACTAGTTAAGTGTACAAGCTTGGTAATTATGCACATGATCGATTCCTTGGAAATTGCACAATGAAATAGGGAAATCCCTTGTTATTTAGGAGCTTAATTTCTCCTGAATTGCACAAGGAAACAGGAGGAAGATTAAGGCTTGAATTGGCTAAGTGTTTGTCATAGCAGGACACTAAGCAGGAGAATAGGTTTATAGTGCAAGGTGTGCTTCAGAGTTGAAGAAATAAATCGTAATAGTTTCGCATTCTCATCTGATTAATGAAAAGCAGCAGAGGGGTTTTTCCCAATTGGGTTTCCCTGTAAAATCATTGTGTTCTTATGTTTTTTATGGTTGCATGTCTTTGCATGTGTTTCTAAATTTTTATTTCCATTCCACAAAATTGTAGAGGAAATTTTCAATCTCTTGTTTTCAGTTTGAATTCATCAGTAGTATAAAATTTATATTAGTTTATACAAGCCTTAATATTGGGCTTAAGGAGCTTACCAGAAGACGGAAGCTCAAAGTGTACCCTAGTTTATGCTAGAGATGCCCGTTCTTTTAGCAAATATCAACCCTTTCTCCAACACCATGAATCAAGCCACATTGTTAGAAATGCATCCACAAAATACAACAAAAAGGCCTAAAGGGTTGCCCTGATAATCCTAGAGGAGATCTCCATATCCAATCGAGACAAGAATTCCTTTGGAGGCCCCATTTCAATTCAATTTAACGAAGCCTTCAGGAGGTAGGACAAATTCTGTCAAGGAAGATGTTGGAGCTCTTATTGTTGTGTTTGCTTGGGATCCCATCATTTCTTTTGATATGCCCAGCTTGTTTAGCATCATATATATATATATATATATATATATATATATATAATAACCAACATAGATTTATTTTAAATCAAACCTCTCGAATTCCAAAATTTTCCTCAAGTATTACTCTCAAAAATAGGTTTGCATATTAAGAGATTTGATCCATCTCTGGGCCTCGTAGATTTAGAGTTAAGATGTATCTATGCTAATATAAAAATAAACTAGGGCAGTCATATAAATGAAATGATTGGTAAAAACTAACATACACCAATTCATAATAAGCATGAAAATTCGACCAATTGAACTAATCCTCAAGGTTTACTAAATTATAACTTTATTTTAAATTATTATTACTATTATTATTAATTATAAAGAAATCGATATACAAATTAATCATATATACATTTAAAAAATCATGGAACAAGATTCTTAACCATGGGAAATTATGAAATCTAAAAATTTATGGGCTCTACGAAATGAATGCTTCAAAATTTATAATAAATGTATTTTATCATGGTTTTAATAAAATTAAAAGTGAGAATATTTATATATAGAGAGAAATGTGAAGAAAAGAAAATATATATATATGTGTGTGTGTGTGTGTGTGTGTGTGTGTGTGTGTGTGTGTGTGTATTGTAGAAATTATACTAATGGATTCAATCTGATCTTGTGATGTACTAAAACAAGATATTGAATCCTTCTACAATATTTGCGGAATATAAAACACGATCGCTCAATCACATGAAAGTAAGAGAAAGAAGTAAATCAATCGCACAAAAAAGATATTCCTGGGGAAAGAAACTGCTCAAAACCCATCTATCATATATTATATAAAGTCAAGGAATCATGATACAATACAATGCATTCTTGCTAACGAGAATCTTCTGCACTCTGACAATCGTATCACACTGATCTAGGAAAAATTAGAAAAACACTTAGCCAATTCCTTGCCTTCCTCCAGTCTGCCTTGCTCACATAATTCCTAGAAACATAAATCCCTATTAAATATGAAATTCAGCCTTCCCTGATTGCGCAATCCATCATGGTCTTCCTATGACTTTATAATTGAACCCGGAAAATTTTATAATAATACAACTGATAGTTATGTTCCCTTTAACCTCTGCCTCAATTGGGTCTTCATCAGAACCGACATGTCTACCGCTATTAATAGTGAATCATCAATTATCTGATTGATCACTACTTGTGAATTAAATCTAATTTAATTCATTGGACCTCTCACTAGCTCATCACTCAGTTAGAACTAGTTAACTGATTTTAACTCAATTAATTTGAGTTAATTGATTACACTCGCACCACACTAGTGCTACAACTGCAACTGGGCCCACAAAATATTAGAATCACTCTACATGCCTCATCTTAGACCCTCAACTCAAAATTCTTGAGCTAACTCAGTCTTCATGACTTAGTTAACTGATACAAGTATTTATGAGATGAAATTACAATTTATTGTCCAAATTATTTAAGGGAAAAATAAATTAGACACCCACATTCCTCACTAGTGTGTAACTAAAATTCCTCAGTGAATTTTCTCACTAATGTGTGTGTACTTTTTTTCCTTTCTGGTTGCCAATTTCACTGTTTCTTGTTTCAAATTTCAACACTCCCTCTCAACAAGAAAGGAATTCAATATATCTCAATCTGGTACCTTTGGAATGTTCTGCATGCAACACTTCTCTAGTGTTGTTTGCACATGCAACTCCTGAAATTGAATATCCTCTGAACAACTGAATCAGTATGATGCATATGTCATCAGAGTCTCTGATTGCTACTTGTTATTCCACTATCTACTAAAATCTTTGTGTTCCTGCTGACATCTGCATCCATGCTCTCTGCACTGCTACCAACTCTAATCTGCGCTCCAGTATCCAACATCTATCACTTTGATTTCTATCTTCCTGGCATCTAACTTCATCAATCTAACCGATCCTTCCTTCTACTATTGTATTGCGGGCTCCTCGTAGCCAGGTTCGATCCATGAGACATGCCATCTCAATGGACCCTGCCCAAATTTCTTCTTGGGATTATATCTACACATCACCCCACCTCACACCTAGAGGTATATCTCCATGTACTCCCTCTGCCCATCTGGCTCGAAATTTCCCCCTCCTAGAGGTCTCTTCTTGAGTGGAATATTCCACTCGGTCTCCTCTCTGATTCTGTAATTGTGGCTGCGCCACAACCTTCTGAGACTGCTTCTGAGGATGCATGTTGAGAGATAATTTCTCCCTCTCAACCACCAATTCATTAACCACTGTTTTTCTCCTCAAAGCTTTGCATGCATCCTTGACCTCAAGAGCATACAGGTTCTTGACTCCTACACCGATTTGGTTCACATGTCCCGTGTCTATGTGTTTAAGGAAAACCTTTCCTTTTCTAAACAGAGCATCATAACTATGGTCTTCCAATACCACTACGGAGACAAGATTCTTCCTTAGGCCTAGAACATACAAAACATATGCTAGTCTGATAGGCAAGCTAGACTACCTCTGAAAGGTAATTGTACCTACGTAGGTCGCACTATACCTCTCTTCATCTCCAAACTCTATCTTCTGTTGGAGTTCCTTCTCCTCCAAGTCACTGAAGAGATATATATTCCCCGTCATATGAAACGAGGCACCGCTTTATAGATACCATATGCATCCCATTACAGTGTTGGCCATGCATGCAATAAGAGTAAAATAAAGCTCAAACTATGAAGCCAACGCTTCACCCGCTACAACTGCAGTTTCCTTCTTGATTTCCTCTTCTTCTATGGACAATTCGAGGCATAGTGCCCATGCTCGTGACAGTGAAAACACTTGATATTAGACAAGTCTCTCTTGCCCTCTTGGCCTTGGGACTTCTTTCCTTTGACTTTCTTTCACTTTTTGACTAATAAACAATCTTCTTCTTTGTTGGTGTTATAGGTCTCATCTCTGGTGCTCCGCCTTATCTCTTCTATTACCAAGTCGAACCACAAACGCTCCCATTCTGGTAACTTCTCCCTCCCATTCATAGAGTCCTCATAACTATGTCATCTCTTGTGAAGGCCTAGAAGTGTTAGGCTCACCAAATCATCCTGGGCTACTGTCACACCAACACTTCCAAGCTCATATTGACATTGAGTGAACTTCGCCAAGTATGTTGGTAACGTCTCATCCTCCTCCATCTTGATATTTATGAGCTTTTCCTTCAGCGCCAACTTCCTGTGGTCACTGCACTTCTAAAAAAGATCTATCAAGGCCTTCCACATAGCATCTGGAGTCGCCTTCCCATGGAGACTCGAGAAAATATGATCTCAAACTCCCTCTAACAAGATCCTTCTCACCTTTTCTACCTTCTTCTGCCATGCATCAAGAAGTTGGGCATCTCCTGCTGCGGGCTTGGGAATATCAGTATCTATGAATTCCTTCAACCTGTTTTCCTGCAACACTGCCTCCATCATGCCCTTCCATGCAATATAATTTGAATTTCCCTCGAGTGCATATTCGAGTCTCAAGCCATTGAAATACATCTTGATCTTATTCTGGATCCGGAAGAATAAATCTACAAATTTGAACATGTTCAAGACAATCTCAATTTCTTCTCTTATATTGTGATTCCTGGCACTCTGATACCATGTAGAAATTATACCAATGGATTCAATCTGATCTTGTGATGTACTAAAACAAGATACTGAATCGTTCTACAATATTTGCGGAATATAAAACATGATCACTCAATCACATGCAAGTAAGAGAAAAAGTAAATCAATCGCACAACACAAGATATTTCTGGGGAAAGAAACTACTCAAAACCCGTCTATCATATATTGTATAAAGTGAAGGAATCATGAAACAATACAATGCATTCTTGCTCACAAGAATCTCCTACACTCTACCAATCATCTCACATTGTTCAAGGCAAAATTAGACAAACACTTAGCCAACTCCTTGCCTTCCTCCAGTCTTCCTTGCTCACGCAATTCCTAGAGAAATAAATCCCTATTAAATAGGAAATTCAGCCTTTCTTGATTGTGCAATCCATCATGGCCTTCCTATGACTTTATAATTTCACCTGGGCAATTTGCTAATAATACAACCGATAGTTATGTTCCCTTTAACCTCTGTCTCAACTGGGTCTTCATCAGAACTGACATGCATGCAGCTATTAATAGTGAATCGTCAGTTATCTGATTGATCACTACTTGTAATTAAATCTAATTTAATTCACTGGACCTCTCACTAGCTCATCACTTAGTTAGAACTAGTTAAACTGATTTTAACTCAATTAATTTGAGTTAATTGATTACACTCACACCACACTAGTGCTACAACTACAACTAAACCCCCAAAATATTAGAATCACTCTACATGCCTCATCTTAGACCCTCAACTCGAAATTCTTGAGCTAACTTAGTCTTCATGAATTATTTAACTGATACAAGTATTTATGAGATGAAATTACAATTTATTGTCCAATTTATTTAAGGGAAAAATAAATTAGACACCCACATTCCTCACTAGTGTGTAACTGAAATTCCTCACTGAATTTCCTCACCAATGTGTGTGTACTTTTTGTCCTTTCTGGTTGCCAATTTCATTGTTTCTTGTTGCAAATTTCAACATATATATAAGCTTTTCAACAATCCAATCTCTCGAGATGTAAGCTTTTCCTCAAGTTTTGCAGTCAAAAAGGGGTTTGCATCTTGAGACATTTGATCCATCTTGGGGCTTGGTAGATTTGGAATTAAGATGAATCTATGATAATATAAAAATAAATTAGGGCATCCATATAAATTAAATGGGTGGTAAGCACTAATAGGCATCAATCCATAATAAGGAGCAAAATACTTACTTCCTTATACATCTCACGTTGCTACAATGAAAAAATAAATAAAAACTAAATAAATTATAACTTTGTTTTAAATTATTATTATTATTATTAATTATAAAAAAAAGTATATATATATATATTATAAACATGTATACACTTATAAAATCATGGAACAAGATTCTTAAGCATGGAGATTTACCCCCACTTTATCATGGAGATTCTTTATGCTTATTTATACTACACACCAAAAAAACCATAATTCACTGCATATGACATTTGTTCATATGATATTTTTTTCATCCAACCTAGATCCATCTTAACCCCGGATCTATCAAGCATCGAGAAGGATAAAATTCGTTGAGGTGCATACCTCTTTTTTTAGTGAAAAACTTGAGAAAAGGTTTGCATATCGAGCAATTTGATCCCTCTCAAAGCTTGATAACCGGGATTAAGATAAATTGAGGTTGGCATTACTATTTAATATTAATATAGTTAATAATTAATATTTAATTTTATAAATATTATTAATACTGTATTATAATATTTATTGTATTATTAATATAATTAATATTATATTGCTTTGATGAAGTTTTTCTCGATGATCACATTAAAGGATAATATTCTTAATAGGGGGAATAAGTTCTAGTATTTGACTAAAGGACAAACGCTTTCTGATATGATAAACAACTATTATATTTAGCATAACACATATAAAGGAATGTACTTTTCTATAATTAAAATATATAAGAGATGTGGATGTTGATAGAAAAATGTTATTTTACTTCTCTATAATTACACCAAAGGTGTTCCTATGATGGGTTTGGCTTAGCAGATTCAACCAATAATAGAGGGTTAATTTCATCCTCCTCTATCCAACAATTTTTGAACACATGGAAAAACACAACAATTAGAAAGTTTGGTGAAAACACAAAAATTGAAAGTTCTAGCAATGTGCAATTCTTTTCCAAGACTATGTAATGACATCGACAATTTTGGAAATTACATCATGAGTAATGTCGTAGTCTAACACTAGGAAAACTCAGTGATGCACACACACAGGAATAGTTTTATTACATTACATAAATCACATGGATACATCACATATTTATGGTGCTTGTGAGATCCAACCAGTTCCAAATATGAATAGGGAGGTTGATATATTCTCAACATCCACCTACAATTATACAACCAATTCTAAATTGAGCATGGAAGAATTATATTCCAAGTATCTCACTTAATTCTTACATGCACAATTACAATGCATATTATAACAATAAAATCGATCTATGTCTCACTAGTCTTCATCAGCAACTCTACCCACTCTGTAGTCTTATGGACTCTGCTCTTTCTCTCTCCATATCTTCGAGCTTACCTTTTGACTCATTTAAAGTACACTAGCTTCTGACCATCAATGATGAACTTTGCAAGATCAAAAATATTAACAACTCGGTTCGTCGGGCCTTTCATGATAAGAGCTATCAAGCAATGAACCATCATATGGACCAATCACCATCTGTTCGATATTTCGCTTTCGTCTATCCATTAGTTTTTTGGAAAACAGTCTGAATGTTGAATGTGTTCAAAATTTGATCTAACAATTTGACATGTTTCACACACATGTATCTCATACTGTAACCTGTAGTCATTGTTCAGGGGTTTCCAAGCGCCAAGAACAACAACCATAACATTATAAACACAATCTAACTAGTGATGTGTTCAAGGGTTTCCAAGTGCCAAGAACCACTAAGTTGAATTATATGCAACATTGTTCAATAATTGATTCTACACAAAATATAACTTAGATACAAAATACATCACTGATAGCTTAAAAAAAATTGAGAGGTTCTACATTGAACTAATCTTCACTACCATAATCTGAGAAGTCCTCAAATTTTTCTTCTAGAAAGTCTTCAATAGTAGCTATGTTAGCAGATTCTTTTAATTCCCCATTTTAAGAGATCTTTTGCACAATTCTTACAATACAACGTTGTGTGACCATGTTTTTTGCAATAACAACATTTGACTGAGTTCTTGTTTTTACGGACCCTTCCCCTGGAGAATAGTGCTATCTCAGGTTGTAATTTGTCCTCTACATCACTTGTTTTTATTCTCTTTTATTCTGCTAAAATAGATGCTACCTTTTCATCTAATGATTTGGAAGAAAATTCACTAAGGGTAAAAATAGCATTATCATAATTGGGAGGTAAATTATTTAACAGAATAGCTTTAGCATCTTCATATTATATTTTCGTTCCAGTTTCCCCCAACTATATTATTAGTGATTTTAAATAATTTATATGTGTAGCCAATGATACTCCCTCGTGGATCTTAAATTTGAATAGCTGTAATTTCAAAGTGAATTTTGCATTCACAACTTTTTCCCCAAACATTTGGCTTAACTATTCCCATATTTGCATAGAAGAATTTTCTAGGTCTATAAGATGAAGTTGCGAGTCTGAAAAAGAGAGGCATATAATAGATTTAACTTTATCTTCCCTTCTCAACCAATCAACTAATTATTTTGAATCTTAGAGTGTTGGTTCTTGTCCTTTTACTAAACCCCACAAAATTTTATGCATTAAATTCATTTGGACTTTAACTTTCCAGGTATAAAATTTTGACCCATTGAATTTCTCAACCACTATTTGCTCCATAGTTTTTTTTAAATAGTTACTGCAAAATTTATTACCTCATGCGCTAGCTCCACTGCTTAAGGCTCTTGTAAAATATCTGGCAACTAACTCTACTTCTCTATAGTCCACATTCATCGCTCCATCAGACATGATTGAACAAATTATTGTAATACGGACTCCTTGCAGTGCCTACACATGTGCCAATAAACATGACGTGATTGTATGTTGCCTTATAAGAGTGTGACTCAGGTGAAACTCTCCACGTTGAAGCTATAAGAAGGGCACGCCCCTGTCAATGGGCTTGGGGACAGATACTTGAATTCACAAATAAAAACACCTCAATGATTTCACTGCACCTTGGAAAAAGAGGCAACCAGCACCGCCGATATCAGCAAATCACACGCTTTCTTGCCCGAAAAAAGGAGATATCTTTGTACTTCCATAAAATAAGCTTACGCCGCAATCACTAACAACACCAATGCCACATGGCCACTGAAGAGATACCTACACCAAACGTGATGCCAAGACATATAACTATAAAGCTAGAATGGACAAAATTCCATGCGGAAGGGAGGCATGCCCCACCGTTCTAGATCCTGGAACGGGAGGATATGCGAGTGGATATACAAGACATCTCCACCTCACAAATCCACTTGATTCATAATCTTTTGACCGAGGGATGCTGAAGCCGTGGGGACAATCCGATCTCAGATAGCACATGAAGCTTTCGAATTTGTTCATAATACGATTTTTTCCACACGGTATTCTAAACGGGATCCTCTCTTGTCTAAATTCCGCCCAGGAAAAACCTCCAAGTACTAGATACGAGAAGAGCAGTATTCCCTGAACAGTTCACACTGTGCTACGGATGCTCTTCCTCAAGCAGATCCAACCCATTCAATCCTCATGCAGATCTATCCCATTCAAAGTTCAGCGTTAAATCAAATTCAAATCCAATCCTCTCATTCTCCTGGGTTATCCTCAAAAGGAGTAAACCTAGAGCTACCAGTTTTGATACCAAGTAGAAAAACTAAATGATGCACACACACAGGAATAGTTATATTACATTACCTAAATCACACTGATACATCACCTATTTATGACCTTGTGAGATCCAATCAATTCCAAATATGAATAGGGAGGTTGATATATTCTCTCAACATCCACTTACAAATCTACAACCAATTCTACACTGAGCATGGAAGAATTATCCTCGAAGTCTAACCAGCTTGCAAATTTTCCCTAAAAACCAAGGAAATTCTGGCAAGATTTTGATAAAATCGGGCATGGATTTTTGTAAATCCAGGTTACTACTGTCAAACTTCAATATTTTGGGTGCCCCATAGGTTTTTGATGGTACTAAATCCATTTCCACCATTCAAAACGTGTTTCAAACACTGTTACTATGAGATTTCTTGAATTTTTTTTGGATATATTGTGACCACTTTTGACCGTCTAGGAAATTCCTCCACCTCGGTAGACGACGTCATTAGTAATACCTAATAATACTAAATAAAACCAAGAAAAGAAAAAAATAAAGACAGAAATGCTAGCTGGAAACTTTAGTCTTGTATAGTGCAAGACAGAAATGCTAGCTAGAAACTTTACTCTTGTATAGTGCACATGCTTATACACATGCTTTTTTCCATAGAGGAATGCTTTAATAAATCTTTACCATATGACTCTTGATTTTTGATATCCAAACAAAGCCAATTAAAAGTTCAATATTTTTTAATATTTAAAATATAGGTTACACAAAATTGAGATAAAGACACTCTAACAACTTATTGTATTCCGATGAACCAATTAACATAAAGAAGTTACAAGTCTTTAAATGATAAATGGAAAAATTATATATACATTAAGAAATAAAAGGAAAAATAAGTGTCATGACTCTTGATTTTTTATATCCAAACAAATACAATTAAGGGTTTATTAAAATTTTTAATATTTAAAATACAAGTTACACGAAATTGAGATGAAGACACTCTAACAAAATATTGTATTCCAACGAGCCAATTAACAATAAGAAGTTACAAGTCTTTAATCCGCCCCTAAATAATATTTCTTGTTCCAAATCCACCAACCAGGCCTTCTATTTACAATAATTAAAAGTATTCTTCCCCAGAGAACAAATTTCATACTAAGGCCAAATTGAAGGGCCTAGCTTCAATATTTTGCATGATCCAATTCATAACTTAAAGTGCACAGAGTTACCAAATGGAATTTGACCTCAAATTGAAAGCTTGAGTTCAATATTTTGCATATTTTGCAGTATACACAGTGTCCACATGCATAATAACCCCAAAATCAAGGTCTTAATTCAACTATTTTGCAAAGCCAATTTTGCGACAAGTATCCACAGTGGCCACTTCCATATGTAGCAAGCATCTTAGAAGTCATATGTTCTTCATACACAATTGAACTTAAAAGTACCCAAATGAAAATATACAAAAATCATCAAGAACTCTAAGTTCTTAAACAAGAGAGCACCCAAAATAGTCCTTTTTTAACACACATAGAAAATATATATCACTGGAAAACTGATATTGACATCAACAAATCTTCCAGGACAACATAAAATTCAATGAATTTAAAGGAAACTTTCCTTTGAAATACAAAAGGTTATCATTACCAATTAATATATACACAATTTATTGAGGGAACCAATCCTTGTACACATAATCGTCCAAAGAAGGTTAACATAACGATATGGTAGTCACCTCAAACTATAATATCATTTGACAATTAGAAGTTTAGACTTATCTACAATTGAGATTGTGGGCAACATCAACTTTTTATTTTCTTTTGGACCCAGGAATTCCCTTTTGGATTTCAATTCGGATTGTGGCACCATGTCATGAGAAGATTCCTTTACGAATATGATTTTGTGGCCATCATTAATTTGTATGCAACCCACCATAATTATCCTGCTATGTGATCATCGGCAATATACTAATGCTCATGCCCTTTGGAATGACACTTCCAACTCCCTTACCTTAATTTGTAGGGACAATTTTAGTTCTTAGAGCTATACAATCTGAACAATACTAGATTCATAAATTTTGGATTCTCTGTGTTGGTATTTGGCTTTATACCCAGTACATATATATAACTCTTAGAGAGTCCCTCTGAGATTGGTATTTGGATTTTACCCAGTACATCTATAGAACTCCTATAGAGTCCCTCTTCTTAGAGAAGTGATGATCTTATCTTGAGTCCCCCCACCCAATTTTTTTCAGACTTATGTTATTTTACCTATTGTAATCTGTATTTTACCTTAATTTTATTTGTCATCTACCATAGTGATATGTTGTATAATAATATGAAGATGATTTCTCACTCACAATATCTTTTATTCATGAATTAATGATCCCAAAACATACATGAACCACCATGAGTACCATGACATTGTTGGGGCATTCGAGACGGGATTTGCATCACAAATCCTGGAATTGGCGGTGATTTTTCTGGATGCCAATCAGCTGCATAGTATTAAACTAAATGGATAATTTATCTTCAAAATTATGGGGTATAGGAAATTTTAAATGCAATCTTCCACTAGTGTTTGTGAACATATGTAGCTTTGTTTAGTAGGCGCTTAAGGGATATGTTCTCTTTACGTCCATTTTCCTTTGCGATTCTTAACGCCCAATTTGCTTCATTGTGTGGGGTGTTTTCAAGCATATCAGCATGGAGCATGGATGATATTTCAGAAATTAGGAATGAAGATGTTGTTGCTCCCAAGTTTCCAATATTGGGGAAGATGAATGTGTTAGTATCGAGTGTGCTTCCTTATGTGAACAATGTTTTTCACCTTGTAAATCTGATAGGAAATGTAGCTTGCTATGGTCTTGTCTCAAATGATATGTAGATACACCAGAACCCACATCGCATGCTTCTAGAATCATTGTTGTCTTCCTTATCTATTGTAGTCGTCGAGGTTCTCGATATGGTGAGAGTCTACGAAGACGAAACAGTTAAATGCTTAGTCGACCTGGGTACAGTTCCCCCTTCTTCACCAGTGATTGGCATAGTTACAACTTCTTTTGCCATAGTTCTGTGTCTCCAAGACAATGGCGAGGAAATTTCTTCCCGTTGACGCTAAAAAAAAATTTACTGCGAAACAAGTCCACCCTTAAAACTTTTGATCCAATTTTTTTTGTTTCTCTTAACTCCCAGGAAGTTTCAAACTTTTAGTCTCAAGTCCCGCTTAATATATTGTAGGATTTTTACTCTGCCATAAAAATTTTGATCCCATCGATTCAATTTCTGTTTGAATTAGCAAATCAAATTAATAGAATAATAAAGCCAAGGTTAGGATTGACTCAGAATTTTCATTTCCTGTTTCATTTTCATAGAATGACTCGACGCAACAAAATACCAACCATGGTGAACTATAAATTACGTTTGTAACAATGAACTTCACGCTCTTAAACCATGGGGTAGATTTTATTGATGTCAAGTGCACGTGAATGGTACTGTGCATCTCACAATAAGTCAATACATATGCATATGTTAGTTGGGTAATGAAAATGAATTGTATGTATTCTAATAGAACTGGGCCTTAAACATGGGTTGACCGTTAAATTCTTTATTTCCAATTCCTACAGGAATATTGTATTGAGTTTAAATTAACCTGTCTCTTATCTTCAAAAAACGTATATTAATTTTCTCGAAGTTCTAGAAGATTGACAATTGCCCTTTTAATAGTTTCAAAAACCTTTTAATAATAATAATAAAACTACAACAAATTTGTGGACTCTTTCCCTATCTCCATTAAACTAAACTAAACGAATTTTCAGACTCTTTCCCTATCTTCATTAAACTAAACAAAACAAATTTGTCGATTATTTCTATATAACACCAAATGTCTTTCTAACAAATTTCTTACTATATTTGAAACTTGCATAGATGCCAAACATATTCATTTTAAAATTGAACCAAAACTCCATTGACTGGAAGACATATCAGTGGAATTTGGAAGGATAGGAAATTGGTGAATGGATGTTGGAACGATATAGGGTGGGAAAATATTTTGACAGAAATTGAGAAAGTGAGATTAGAGCGGCCAAACCCATTGTGTGGCATGGGGAATGAATCATTGGCCTTCGACAGAGATCGATCTTTATATAATATTTAATTTATTAGAAATGAGAGTTTTTAATGTTTAATGATTTGGTTTTTCAAAATAATCGAGTTCCAAATCCGTTATTCCTTCAGTGTACCTTTGCACCTTTAGGGGAAATTGATAGTTATAATATATAAGAGATGTAGATGTTGATAGAATGATGATGTTTTACCTATTTTCAAACAAAATTCAATCTTGGGAATGTTAATTAAACATCATATAACTCTAATCCACCTCATGATATCAAGTAATAAGACCTGTGCCAATTTATTCATCTTTAGCTTTGTTGTTATATGACACTACAACCCATTAGCATGGTCGGTATCCATTCTCTTTTTTTCTCAAAGTGTGAAAATTGGTTTGGGGTGGAGGGGCGTTTTACATAGGTTCAAAATTCAAATCCCCATTCCATGTGAGAAAGGCATGCTTGCCCCATATCAAAAGAAGAAAAATATCTTAAAACACATTTTTTTATTAGTAAGACATAAATGGATTGCCACAATATTATATAAAGTTATTGTCTTGCCATTTCCATTTAGACAACAAAAATTTGGTGGGCACCCTTTGGAACTTTAATAAAAAAAAACCTTAATCATAATTACCTCAATTTTATTACACTGCAAAACAGACCATTTATTTAAATATATATCTACAATATTATATAAATGTATTGCCTTATCATTTCCATTTAGACAGTGGAAATTTGGTGGGAACTCTTTGGAAAATTTAGAGAGAGAAAAAAAAACTTAATCATAATTACCCTAAATGTCTTACCACTGCAATTCAAACCATTTGTTTAAATATATAAATGGTATAAATTATTAGAGAAATGTGAATATAATCTACTTTATGTTTCATAACCAGTTAAAATACATGAGGCATGATATAATTTTTCAAAATTTTACTACTATAATATTCATAAGTTTCTACAGCTAAGATTTATGCTAGCTTCAATCCTCTTAAAACTGCATTCTCTTTTGCTGCTCTGCTAGAGAATAGGAAACCCATGGAGAGAGAATTCAAATAGTAGCTGCTAAATATTTGTACATGTATAGTAAGCATGTTATAAATTTTATGAACCAAGTTATTCATGGCTCTCTTCCAGGTCTAACTATTGGCTTCTTGCCATCGCCACCTCCCTATTTACTATTCCCCTTCGTGGGGTCATGTCTCGAGTTGGCCTCTCTGAAATCATAGTCCATTACATTGCTTTCAAGAATAATTCCATCCTCGTTTTCTTTTCCTTCTTTAATGTTCCATTATATTCCTAATAATCCCTGCAAACAAATTAAGCTTATAAACCTGTAACTGTTGATTCATTTATGCTCATTATAACCATGACATTCGATTGCATTAGTGTAGGAATATCACTGAAGCTTAAGGAATTTTCAAAACCCACTTTTCCATTCGAATTTTCACTTGCCATATTTCCTCTTATTGATCGGTTGTCACTTCTTGTGGTAATACATCGAGTGATTGTGTTGAGTTAAATGAATTGAGTGATTGAAGCTTTCAACAACAAAACAAATTGAATACAAAAGTTTAAGAAAAAAAAAATCAAATTGAAGAAAATTTATCGACATATCTCACTTCTTTACATTTCAAGCCAAATTTTCTTCGCATCAAAACAATAGAAGAAATTCAAACCTACGAGGATTGAAAAAATAGAATAAATTATTATATTTTTTAATCTTTTAATTTTGGTTGAGCTAATTTTTTTGTTATATTTTAATTTTTTATAAACTGACATGTAAATATAGTCGATTTTAAAAAATATTGACATGTAATCTTACATTATGCCTACACATCTTCCCTATACTAGGTTTTAGAGCACCTCTCGACACAATTAATAAATTTAATTAAAAAGGAAAATAGGAGCATAACTACTTTGAAGATAAATCGTAACATTTGATTTGCATATAATACTATAAATATTCTAGAATAATTTGTGGAGATTAAATCCCTACGTGATCCAAATGGAAAGTGGCCTACACCCATGGTATTTATCTGCCCATGGTATTGTAGGTGAAATATATCCATGGTATTCATTCACCCATGGTATGTATCCACCCATCATATTCATCCACACATGGAATTTACCCATGGTATTGTAAGTGACATCCAACCATGGTATTCATCACCCATGGTATTTATCCACCATGGTATTGTAAGTGATATCTACCCATGGTATTCATTCACCCATGGTATTGTAAGTGATTCTCCACCACAAAGTAAATTTTACAGTTATTCTATGTTTTAATAAAAATTTCTTTGTGGTTTTATTTACGAAGTGTTCTCTCATTTTTCTCACATTCTAATTTTCCAGATCTTGCGCCCCCCCCCCCCGCGCGCGCCAAGATCAATTTCAATTTTTTAGATATTTGGGGCCTCCCCCCAAGATTTGGATCAATGATATCAGATTTAGGTTACAACTCCATGGGAATGAGGGTTTGAAGCATATTTCAGTTTCAAATTTTTGCATAAAACTTCAACAAACTTCATGCAAGTGCCACAACCTCCACGAAGCACTTTCTTGGGCCAAGCGTGAAGAATTTTTATTTTTTTCAGTTTTTTGCAGGAATTTGTATTGGGCAGTGAGTTTGCAGATTAGACATGAAACATTTGATGAAAATTTTACAAAAACAAATAAAATATTTGGATTCCTTGCGAAAATATACCCAAATTCAAAAAACAAATCAGCGGAATCATCGTCTGGATGAGGGAGATGTTGCTGATTTAAAATCAATTGTGTTGCAGAAATTTTTCTTACGACAATTCGTGGCAACGGATCTCCTATCATTTTTTACACTTTTTGTGCAGCATTTCAGAAAAATGTTTGCAGATCTAAGCTCCTCCTAAAAAATCACCCAATTTCAAAAAAAATTGGTCGAATCAGAGTTCGGATGAGGGAGATATTGCTAATTTAAAATCAATTATTTTTTCAGAACTTTTCTGATGGTGGGACAGTTGCAGCATGAACTTGGGTTTCCAGAGTGTCCAGATAGGGTTTTCAATCACATGGGAAGATGAAGAATAGTCATTCTATTTCCAAAAATAGGTTATAATAAAGTTTCTGAGTTATATTTATCGAGTTATTCCCTTTTTAAATTAGATTTTATATTTTGAGCAACATTCAGAGTGGGTTCCCTTTGGAGACGTGCCCTCTCACCCCACTTTATTAGGCACCTACTTCACATTCATCAATTTTAGCATAGCATCATCTGACATGGGATTTTTGGAGGCATTCCCTCCCACCCAAGGCTATGTAGGCACCTGCTACTTCATCAACAGTAATCATCACAGTTGTGGGTCACCGCACAAAATCCTTGTCATTGAAGTCCATTTGCTAGGTTGCACATTGTTAGTATCACATTTTCTCACAAGAATTACATGGTAACTCTATCATCGCATCTTCATTTTTCTTCTTTTTTGGTCATCCACAAACCCACACTTCATCAAAGTCCATTTTCTAGGTCGGACATTGTCAGCATCACAGTTGGTCACAAGTATTACAGGGTATCTCTATCCTCGGATCTCAATTTGTCATGGTTAAGGGTCATCCACAAACCCACACTTCATCGAAGTCCATTTACTAGGATGCACACTGTTAGTATCACAATTGGTCACAAGCATTACAGGGTATCTTTATCCTTGGATATTCATTCATCATGGTTATGGGTTAACCACACAAAACTCTTCTCTTCAGTGGCTCTTCATATTCAACAAAGGCTTCTCAGGAGGGAATTTCATGCAATGGGTACCATTCCTTCTTAAAGAGGGAGGAATAATCTGAATAGAAACTGGCCTACACCCATGGTATTCAGCCACCCATGGTATTTATCTACCCATGGTATTGTAAGAGACATCTATCCATGATATTCATTCACCCATGGTATGTATCCACCCATGGTATTCATCCACACATGGAATTTACCCATGGTATTGTAAGTCGCATCCAACCATGGTATTGTAAGTGACACCTACCCATGGTATTCATTCACCCATGGTATCTACCCACCCATGGAATTTACATGTGATATTGTAACTAAAAAATACCATAAGTATCAATTCGCATTTTGTAAAGGCCCAGGTTGTCCACCACAATGTAACTTTTACACTTATTCTTTGTTTTAATATAAAATTTCTTTGTGGTTTTACTTACCAAGTGTTCTCTCCTTTTTCTGGCATTCTAATTTTGTAGATCTTGAGGGAGGCCCCCAAGATCCATTTGAATTTTTTAGATCTTGGGGGCCTCCCACCAAGATCTGGATCACTACCATCCACCTAATTATGTTGATAGGCAGTTCTATTTTGGAACAATGCTTCCATAATTTTAATTTAATTATCACCACATAGCCATATAAATTAAATGGTAGTAAATTTCAAGTGGCATCAATCCATAATAAACATAAAAACACTTACTTTATCATACATCTCAAGTTGCTAAAATTTAAAAAAAAATCATCAAAATTAATCAAATTATAACTTTGTTATTATTTTTATTATTAATAATAAAAAGAATTAATTAATTGTTATTATTATTATTACTATTATTGATAAAAAGAATTTATATATAGTTAAACATATATACATTTCTAAAAAAATATGCAACAAAATTCTTAACCATGGAGATGTTGGAAATACTGAGAGAGGGGGGAGGGGGATCAGTATTCCTTTCAATTAGAGCATTAGTTAATCTTCAATTATTATCAGTGTTTGTACAATGATAGCAGAAAACAAAAGGAACACAAATGCACACAGTTTTTAAGGTGGAAACCCACTCTGAGAAAAAAACCACCTAAATCTTTTCTAATAATTCTTTAATATTCAACTCCAATTGAAAATAAAACTCCAACTTCCTAGAATCTAGAAAAGCATTCTTCTCCAGATCCCAATGGATGGACGCTCTAATGCCCGAGATTCTTCACTAGTCAACTAAACAGATGCCCCAACACCCAATGAGCTGCAACTCACCCTAGCACCACCCTACCACCCTGAATTTTTCACAGGCTTGAACCTATTGGTGACTTCATGCACCATCCTAGCACCACCCTACCACCTTATAGAAGAATAAAAGAAGAATGGACTCCCATACCAGGGAAAATGGTCCACTTTACAATGATATAGAATGATGTAGAAGAAGAAGACACACTAGACCATAACCCCAACTATGACACAACCATCTAATGATGATCCTAGACCTCCCGACACTGCCTCTTCAACTCTTGGCAGATAGACACTAGTACAATTTTTACAATGATGTATTTACAATGACTTAGTACAATGATACCTTTACCATGACTATATGCAGTGCTGCCCACTTGAAGACTTCATGTGGTGAACTTCTTGCTATTGTTCTGCACCTTGGTTGTTGCTCTTGTCATGCTACCCTCTACTACACCTTGCTTTGCTTTGCTGCCCTAGAAAGTCTGGTCCTTTGCAGCCCTTGACAACACATGATCTAGTATTTTCTTGCCTTCTAGGAGCTCGATATTGAATCTGGTGCATCTCTGTTATTTAACATCCCCAATATGTGATTTTTGGCCCTGTAGTATTCCTCTGAGTCTTGTTTCCAATGCCATAGGTCTGACCCAATTTGTATTCTTCAAGAGAGATTTATGCCCAATCTCTCACAATGCCCTAATTATGGATTGTTTCAGTAGAGTGAAATTGTACGGAATGCCACGTGTCATTATTCATTAGGCTCTAAAATTGATGGAAAAAAAACTACAGTCTGTGCACTATCTTCCACTTTTTACAAAATTCCAATCCGATACTCAAAGAGAGAGTTATGACGATTTTCCCAAGGTCACTTCTTTGAGATTAATTTCAAGAACCTGCAAAAACACTAAATTCCACAGATCATATCTCCGAAAATATTGCGCACCTTGATCTGAAATTTTTACAGGAGATTCCTCAGGCTTTCATATTCGCCTCACAAAAATTTCAGCTTCTGAACCTTCGTAGAAAAAAAGTTAGAGTGAAAATTCTATGATGACTTGTTTCAGATAGAAAAATCCCTACATAAGGAGGATATGAGGATCAAAATTTATATAAATGCTTAGGTTGAGAGGGGATTCAACAAGTGAACGTGGGAGGGATTTTAGGAGCTTAAAAATTATTAATTATTGACTTTTCAATGACCCATGCCACAACCCCATGGTGTTTTAGCCCACTAACTGGGGTTACAAACTTCAAACATGAATATATCTCAAACCGTGAATAATTACGTGGCATGCCATATATCAACGGAAACATCTCGAAAAGTAGAAACAATCAAAAGAATTCTTGACCCAGAATATATTAATTTGGTAGGTCAAAATTTTAATGCAATATTGGGGTAGCCCCTGGTGCTGCTTGGGTTGACATCAATGACAATCGTTGGTCAAAAATCTCCCCCTTTGGCATTGATGGCAACACAAGTACTCCCCCTGCAATCATGACACCTCTTCCTACAACATTATCTCCCCCTTTGACATCAATGGCAAAGGGTAGCTCCCCTTGACACACAACCATCTTGCGGACCTATAAATACTTCCACTCCCCTTGACACATAACCATCATGCGGACCTGTACACACTTCCACTCCTCCTTTATATTCAGAATAAGGAAAATATAATGAGAACTTGGGAGAATCCCAAGCTTCTGGAGAAGATATTCCAATTCTTCACGAGTACTCTCATGTTAATCAATGCTTCCTTCCCAATCTGCATCTGTAAAGGTGTGAATAATGAAATTTTTACCCTTGGGATACCACAAGCCATATTTTGTTGTTCCCTTTAGATATCGAAGAATTATTTTGATAGCAATAATATGTGATTCTTTTGGTGCTACTTGGAATATTTCTACTTGTCCAACTGCTTACATAACATCTGGCTGGGAGGTTGTTACATATAGAAGACTACCAATCATAGATCTGTACAACCTTTGATCCACATCCTTAGATGAGTCGTCTATGCTCAATTTGCAACTTGTTACCATCGGAGTAAGGATGGGTTTGCAATCTTCCATTTTGAATTTCTTGAGCATTTCCTTGATGTACTTGGCTTGACATATAAATATTCTTTTCTCTTGCTGAGATATTTGAAGCCCTAAGAAGTATTTCAGCTCACCAAGTAAAGACATCTCGAAATCACTTTGCATCTTTGTAGCAAACTTCTTACTTAGTCGATCATCATTGCTACCAATTATTATATCATCCTCTTTAGCTATTAGATGTGCTTTAGTTTCTTCATCCAGAACATATATGTCGTTTGGAGCTCGACTTGCTGTAGCCACAATTTCACCATACCTAACTTTCCTAATTTACATTTTGTGAAGTTGAATAGTATTGTGTGTCCTTGATCACACATTTGTCCAACACTGAGCAGATTGTGATTCATGTTTTCAACCAGTAGAACATTCTTGGCTAGAGCATATTTGATTCTGAGAGTGACGGTACCTGATCCTATAACATTTGAAGATCCATAATTTCCAAAGGACATGGTTCCATCCTTCTTCTCTTTCAGAGATACAAATTTTTTTCTATCTCCAGTCATATGCGTTGAGCAACCGCTATCAACATACCACACACCTTTTTTGTTTTGAGTCTTGAGAGCGAGAGCACAATTATCAGTCTTCTTCTTCTTCCATGTTTGTTCGTTCTGTGGCTTCGAAGATTCTTCTAGAGGATTTTCAAGTATGCAATCTCTAGCTATGTGTCCAAAGTTTCGACATTTGTAACATTCAATATTATTTCTTAAATGTTCAAATCTATTGATGTTTCTTTGAGCCCTGGAAGGTTCATATTTGATAGATCTCATGGAATTGTATTCGTTTCTGGGGTACGTGTGACATTCTATAGCTTTATGACTAAATTTTCCACATGAATAATAGTATCCATAAAAAATATGTTCGTATCTAGATGGAAATCTTCGTCGAGGAATTGCCTTACAAGGTTGTTCTTGCGAATCTTGTCCAATGAAGTCTACATGCATGTCAGATCTCATAGGTTCATTGTATTTTGTTGTAGAAGGTCCTGCTTCTTCTTCTTTGCAACCGATGCTAGTTTTGTCATTGTAAGATCGTTGATTGTTGATGATTTCTTCCAATTCCCTTGAGTTGTTGGCATAGTTTTGGATATTTTTTCCTTTCTTCACTTCCTTACGCAGTGAGACTACTTCGACTTCTAATTCTTCCCTTTCTTGGTTGCTTTCTTTCAACTTCTTTTGAAGTGAATCTTCAATGCATTTATGTTCTTCAACTTCAATTTTGAGACCTTGAACTTGTTCTTCAAGGGTATTGGAATGAATCTTCTCTGCCTTGAGCTATTTTATAAGCTTGATTTCTTCCTTAGAAAATTCTTCTATGGCAATCCTTCTTCTTCATTGTTTGATACCTATTGTTTATTTTGCATGGCCATAAACCATACTCTCTCATTGGATTCTTCTTCATTGTCATTGTCTTCATCAGATGATGAGCTATCTTCTTTAGAGATAAATTTCTTTTTGGATCCTTGCTTGTTGAATTTCTTAAAGCCTTTCTTTCCTTTTGAGTTGCCATCACTTATGTTCGGACATTTTGTTGTGAAATGCCCAACCTCACCATAGCCGAAACATATCAATGAAAGTTTACCTTTGAATTTTCCCTTAGTAATTTTTAGTTTTCTCATAAAGTAAGCATATTCTTCATCTGAAAGACCTTCTTCATCATCTCTCTTTTCTTCACACTTTTAGGTGCATGTCTTTTCAATTGAAGGTTGTTTGTCCTTATTGGTTTTCTTAGATGCAACGAACGCAGTTTCTAGATGCGAAGTACCCTCTTTTTCATCAAGTCTCATTTCATATGCTATGATAACTCCATGTAGTTCATCTTTTTTGAGTTTTTCCAGATTTTCACTGTATTCTATGACCGATACGTTTGGGTTGAATCTCCTTGGTAATGTTATAAGAATCTTTCATATAATAGTCTTCTCGTCAACGGGCTCTCCCAATCCTTCCGGAGTATTGGTTATTTCACCAACGTATTGGAAGTATGCGGCAATGTTGCAATCTTCTCTCATTCTGAGTTGCTCAAATTTTGCTCTATAGATTTGAAGCTTTGCTTCTTTGACATTTGAGTCACCTGCATATATATTCTCAAGCTTGTCCCATACATTTTTGGTTATTTTACAACCCATCACCTTATGATAAGCAGATTCAATAAGTCCAATAATAATATTATTATTTGTTTTTTCATCATTTACCAAATTCTTATTACATTGTTCATCCATGGTTGATGTAAATCCATTTTGAACAGTGTCCCATACTTCATAACCTTGTGCCAAGAGATAGACCTCCATTATTCCTTTCCAGAGTGCATAATTATTTTCATTGAATAGAGGTACACCATTCTTGGTATGCTCCATGACCTCCTTCCAGCTGTTAAACTGTTATTGAAGGAACCAAGCTCTGATACCAATTGCTAGAAATATTAAGGGGGGGGGGGGGGGGGGTGAATCAAAATATTCCTTTCAATTATAGAATTAGTTAATCTTCAATTATTATTAGTGTTTGTACAATGATAGCAGTAAAAAAATGGAACACAAATGCACACAATTTTTAAGGTGGAAACCCACTCCGGGAAAAAAAAAACACCTAATGATTTTCTAATTATTATTTAATATTCAACTCCAATTGAAAATAACACTCCAACTTCCTAGAATCTAGAAAAGCATTCTTCTCCAGCTCCCACTAGATGGACGCTCCAATGCCCGAGATTATTCAGTAGTCAACTAAACAGATGCCCCAACACCCAATGAGCTGCAACTCACCCTAGCACCACCCTACCACCCTGAATTTTTCACAGGCTTGAACCTATTGGTGACTTCATGCACCAGCCTACCACCCTATAGAAGAATAAAATAAGAATGGACTCTCGTACCAGGAAAAATGGTCCACTTTACAATGATACATAATGATGTAGAAGAAGAAGACATACTAGAGCATAACCCCAACTATGACACAACCATCTAATGATGATCCTAGACCTCTCGACACTACTGCTTCAACTCTTGGCAGATAGACACTAGTACAATTTTTACAATGATGTATTTACAATGACTTAGTACAATGATACCTTTACAATGACTTTATGCAGTGCCACCCACTTGAAGACTTCATGTGGTGAACTTCTTGCTGCTATTCTGTACCTTGGTTGTTTCTCTTGTCATGCTACCCTCTGTTGCACTTGCTTTGCTTTTCTTCCCTAGAAATTTTGGTCCTTTGCAGCCCTTGACAACACATGACCTAGCTTTTTCTTGCCTTCTAGGAGCTCGATATTGAATATGGTGTATCTCTATTATTTAACATCCCCAATATGTGATTTTTGGCCCTATATTATTCCTTTGAGTCTTCTTTCCAATGCCATAGGTCTGGCCCAATTTTGATTCTTCAAGAGAGATTTATTCCCAATCTCTCACAATGTCATAATTATGGATTGTTTCAGTAGAGAAAAATTGTACGGTGTTCCACGTGTCATTTTTTCTTCATTAGGCTCTTAAATTGATAGATAAAAAACTGCATTACGTGCACTATCTACCACTTTTTACAGAATTCCAATCCGATACTCATAGAGAGATTTATGAAAATTTTCCCAAGGTCACTTCTTTGAGATGAATTTCAGGAGCCTGCAAAAACACTAACTTCCACAGATCATATCTCCGAAAATATCACGCACATTGATCTGATATTTTTTAAGGAGCTTCCTCAGGATTTCGGCTTCGCCTCATAAAAAATTAAGCTCTTGAACCTTCGTAGAAAAAAAGTTAGAGAGAAAATTCCACGATGACCTGTTTCAGATAGTGAAATCCCTACATAAGGAGGATATGAGGATCAAAATTTATATAAATGCTTAGGTTGAGAGGGGATTCAACAAGTGAACGTGGGAGGGATTTTAGGAGCTTAAAAATTATTAATTATTGACTTTTCAATGACCCATGCCACAACCCCATGGGGTTTTAGCCCACTAACTGGGGTTACAAACTTCAAACATGAATATCTCTCAAACCATGAAGAATTATGTGGTGTGCCATATATCAATGGAAACATCTCGACAAGTAGAAATGATCAAAAGCATTCTTGACCTAGAATATAGTAATTTGATAGGTCAAAATTCCCATGAAATATTGGGGTAGCCCCTGGTGTTGCTTGGGTTGACATCAATGACAGTCGTCGATCAACAGGAGATTCACTCCCATCTTATCACGGGGAATATTAATTTGTAAATAGGCTTTGTTACAATACCATGGATTATTTGTATCACCTGCCTAGATCCATCTTAACTCTGGAAGATCTAGAGTTAAGATGGATCTAAGATGGTTTAATTTCCCCCTTTAATTAAGCTACATTCCACATGAATACCATGGATTCTCAATACCATGGGTCATTCTTATTTTTATTTTATTCTTATAGAGTTATTCTTATTTTATTTTATTTTTAATCTTTTTTTATCTATTTTATTTTGCCCAAGTTAAATATTTATATTACATTACATTATTGTTTTTATTTAATTTTTTTTTGTAATTTTATTTTATTTTTATTTTTATGTAATTTGACTTAGTCAAAATGTTACACGTTACATTAAAACATTGTTACGATATTGGGTTGGAGAGAGCCTCAACAAGCCCAAAATCGGCCTTTGGTTTGTGTATAATACTAAGAATATTTTAGAATATTCTACTAAGGTTAAATCCCTACCATCCACCTAATAAGCCATGTTAGTGTCACAAAGCCTATTTACAAATTAACAATTTCCATAATAATGTGGGTGTGAATATCAATGATTAAGAATCTTGTCTCGTGTTTTTCAAAAATGTATATATGTTTAACCTATATATAAATTCTTTTTATCATTAACAATAATGATGATTATTTTAAATATAGTTATAATTTAGTTGATTTTTATCATTTTTTTTAATTTTAGCAACCTCACATGGATGATTAATTAATTATTTTGATGTTAATTATGGATTGATGTTTATCGACATTTACTATTCATTTAATTTATAGGGCTATGCTAGTAATTATTGATAAATAAATTAAAATTCTATAAATCTTATCTCAAAGTAGACACACCTATCAATGTAATTACTTTTAATGCATTTTAACAACTAATATCTCTATCAAACATGAGTGAACAATTTACATAATTATCAATTGATATAAATAGAAAATAACATTAAAAAAAAAACACCTCAAATAACATTTACAAATTTATGTAAAATAAACTAATCTTAACACATAGTTGAAAATTAATACAAATATAAAATAGCATAAATAAATGCCTTAAACGACATGTCGAAAAGTATGTAAAAATAAAGTAATATTAACACATTGTAAGAACAATATACCTATCAAATATGGGTGAACAACTTGTATAATTTATATTCATTGTAATACAAAATCGTATAAGAGTGATGTAAGGGCATAAGCTCTCAAATTTTTAACTTGTTGATCAAACTTAGTGGTCTAGACATTTACTAAGGGACTGGGTTCCCTAATTTTGTAAATTGTTTACTTTTCCTAAATTATTAGTTGAATTCTAAAAAGAATGAGTCATAGCTCTAGAAGATTGAAGGTAATGAATCTGTGATCTATTGGCAGAATTCAAATAGGATTGAATGATGACTCATATGAGAGATTTTAGGATCCAAATGATATTAGGAGGTAGATTAGGATCTGAAACAATTTTTGTTTATTTTTCTAGATTGTACAAATGTAATGTAAAACCTAAGGGTACAAAGAGTGTGGCGAAATAAAGTAAATCTAGTCGAATGTTTTCCAAATAATGTAGATCATTCCAAGAGGGATTACAGGAACATAGACGAGCTTCTGAGTATTGGTGATTTATGTACAGAATTAAGTGGAAGAGAATTTCCTGCTATTGATTGTCTTTGTGTGTGTTTTATTTGATGATTTTGGTTTTTATGTGTGAATATGGAATTAATGATAGACTAGGAAAAAATTTTCCTGTGAGGAGAGTAGATCCTATGAGAGGATTTGAGACAATTAAGGTTTAGAGAGAGTAACCAGAGTTGTGTGTATATGATGTATGTGTGCAAAGAAAGAAGAAGGAATCGTGATGTTTAAATATGAATGGGAAATTAAATGATTTAGGGATTTGTGTGTGTTTTCATGTGATTGCAAATGGATTTGATGTCTCTTGTTATGAATTAAGTTTTGTCCAAGTTATGTTTGCTAGAAAGAAGCTTGTTCAAAGTATTGATTGTGGAATCAAATCTTGGAGAATTGGTTGCATATCTAAATTTTGTGTATGATTGTTTATGCAACAAACCTCTTTGTGTTGTGTTCTTTAAACATTGTATGAATGTGGAACTTGATATGGTAAATCGAGTTATGAGATTCCAGTTGGAGGATATGAAGTCTAAAAGGGACAACATCAATGTGTGTGCCCAATGGTAGATTATGACCATGGTGTGGTCAAATTGTTGTTTCAAAGTTGAAGCGAGTATAGAGTTAAGATTCTAATCCTAGAAGGAAAGTATTCTGATATCATAATAGTCAAGCAACAGAACATACATCTGGATATCATGAGTCATTCATCATCATACAAACTTGAGCCTCCGACGAGAATATATTTATATCAACGCCCAGAGTGGAAGATTAAACTTAGCATAAATATATGTTGAAATTGGCAACAAGAAAGGATTCTAATTTAATTTTCCCTTAATTAAATTAGAAGTAAATTGCAATTCCACATCACATGACAGCTTGTACGAGTTAACTAATTCAGGAAGACTTAGTTAGCTCAGTCAATTCAAGTTGAGGGTCAAACTAGAGGCATGTAGATTTATCCCTAAGTTTCAGTGGGTCCAATTGCAGTTTATTTTGAATTGTAATTATAAAATCGGTTTAACTAGTTCTAAGTAAGAGATGAGCTAGTGATAGGTCCAGTGAATTAAATTTGATTTAATTCACATGCAGTGATCAATCATATAACTGATAATTCGCTATAAATAGTTGTTGCATGTGAGTTCTAAGGAAGGCCCATTTGAGATTGGAGTTAAAGGGAAGAGAACTATCAATTGTATAATTAGAAAATTGTACAAGGTCATGCATGAGGTAGTCAGGGCGCCTTGGAAGTGTTGCGCAATCAATTGATGGGAATTTCCTAATCAATAGGGGCTCAATTAGCCCATGAATGCGTGAGTAGGGTTGTTCAATCAGGTGCAGGGAATTCGTTAAGTACTGTACCAAACGTGCCAGGATAAGAGTGAGACAATTGGTAGAGTGCGGAGGTTTCTTAGGAAGGTAAATAGCATTGTATTGTTTCATATTCTTGAATTAATGCAATATACAAATAGCGGGGTTTTTAGCTGAGGCTTTCCCCAGATACATATTTGTGTTGTGTGATTGAAATTCTTTCTCTTTCTTGTTCATGTGATTGTGTGATCGTAATTGGTTTCCACAATTTGTATAATTGATTCAATATTTTGTTTTATCATATTACAAGATCATTTGAATATATTAAGATATGTATACATGGTATCAGAGCGGGAATCACTATAGAAGAGAAGAACCAGAGTTTGTTTTGAACAAGTGAATCGAATTTGCAGATTTATTCTTCAGGGCCAACATTCTCTAGATTTAGACTCGAAAATTCCCTTGAGGGTAATTCGAATGACATAGCATGGAAGGACAAGATGGAGGCACTATTGGAGGAAAAAAAACTGAATAAATTCATAGACAGTGATATTCCCCAGCCCGCTTGGAGGACGTTGATCTTCATAGAAAGGAATTCATATATCAGATGAATCTATTAAGATATTTCTATAATATTTTTGGTGTAAAGTAGTTAGGTGACATATTCGTTGGATCAACGTGAGACCCATGTCATCCGGCTTCGACAGGGTGTTATATACATCTAACAAGTCGAAGGTTTACTATGGACCTCAACATTAGTTACAAATATTTCTAAATCACGATGATTCATTCGGATTAGTAAGTAATTGTGAACCTCGCAGACGTTGAGAAGTGTGCCAATCAAAGCAAGAAGTTCAAGGACATCGGGAGCAGGGACATCTGGACCTTAGAACCAAATAAAATTATGTGGAGATACATCCAAGCTTGATACCCCTAGATATAATATCATGCAACAAAAATTAATCCAATTAACAATGAATCTCAGTGTGGCGAAGATGTGGTACATCTAGATCCATCCAAACTCTGGATGACCAGATCAGGGAGTAGAGTGAGGTGGATATCCAAATTGATAATTAATATGGGTCTACAGTAAATTTAGGACCATATGGATCACCCAATCCTCAGATACAAATGAGTTTCAGTTAATAATCGATCACTATCCCTCGTCACAAAGTGGATAACAAGATAAACACAAAGTATTAAAACTTTTGGAGTTTGAGTGTTTTTGCATATAATAGGAAAGGACAAACAAACAAGGAATTAAATGCTTAGCACCTTTAGAATTGAGCTCAAAGTTACAATCCATGATCATGTGAAGAAGATTGAGTTGAACTTGGTGATGATGTTATATGAAATTTTAGGTTCATGCGCAGAACATTGTAGTGCATTGTTTGGAGTTGGATTATGATTCTAATGAGAGACTAAAGGGTGAACACTCAAGGGTATTGTATGTTTGACCAAGACTATGTTTGATTAGGAATATTTAAAACATCTTGCATCAAATATCTAAGGGATAAAAGAATGAGCAAGTTCGAGATCAACCCAAATAATTTGGCCACCATGAAAATGAAAATTCAGCATCAAGTGGTATTAGAGTAGATTAAGATAGCTCATTTAAATTTTGTAGACATCAACAGTTCAAAAAAATATACCCAAAATTTGTCATAATATTGAAGGGAAATTTTGTAATGATGCTTTTATAGTTTTCAGAAGTATATATTTGGTTGAAATTTGATAGGTAAAATGATTTTATATTTCAACTTCATTTGAACTTATAGGTGTTCTTTAGAGTTACAAGGGAATTTTTTATATTTTGGGAGAGAATTGAGGTTTGGTATTTATTATTGACAAAGTTGATGGTGGCTTAGTATAGGGATTCAGGAGAGGAATCCAAGACAAAGAATTAGAATAGGAATTTAAGTTTTTTGTGTGTTTGATTACAGAAGATTGTTTTTTGCACATGATTACTTCTAAATAATTATGAAAAAAACAAAGAATTTAGAAGTTCTTGTTGTAGATACAGATATGTTAGAAGTTTTATGTATGCATATAATCTTTGTTATTTGTTGGTAGTAGCGGGGTAAAAAAAATTTCAGATGTGGCAAGTAGTAGCAACATGCTAAAAATGTTAAAAGTGTTTTGTTGATAGAATAAATTAGTAGCAGAAAATGTGTAAGTCTTGGGAGTGCGGATTTGATGAGATCTAACAAATAAATTAAATGCTTTTGTAATTAAACTCTGGCAAAAAAAATTTAATCTGTTGGTTGCATGTAGTAGATGAAAGGAAGTAGGAATTGTGACAAGAATGTTGAAAATTCAGCAAGAAAGTCTCAATTTTTATTTTTTGCCTTAATTAAATTTGAAAATTTTTGAATTTCCACATAATCAGACAACTTGGAGGAGTTAATTGAGGTGACATGGCTCTTGTCACTCAATTAAGAACAATAAATTTGAGTTAATGAGTTCAAGTTCAGTTTACTTGAGATTATTCCTAAAAAATAAGAGTCTTTCTCAGTTAATTAGAGTTGGAGGCATGAAGTTGAGTTGTGTGCATTCTGTTCCTAAATTTTAGGAGCCTAGGTTGAGTTAATTTCAGTTGTAGCAATTTAATTTAGTTAATTTGGGTTATGGATATTTAAACTAGTTATAACTGTTGGAGGAACTAGTGGAAGGTTAAGTTGTGGAAGTGGACCTTTAACCACACTCATTGATCATCCAAATAACTAATCAATCAACCTAAATTGTCTCATGCATGCATAGAATTCGAGTTACCCAGTTGATATGGATATTCCAAGGTGGTGTATAATTATTTATAGCATATTCAAATGTGTACATATGGTGCATGCAATCAGAGGAAGGACCTAAAGGAATTGTGCAATCTAGATGAGGTAACTTCCTACTTAATAGGGGCTAACTTCCTCGAGGAACAATGCAAGGAATTAGGAGCTTGTAGGCTTGAAAAATTAGCTAAGTATTGGCTAGGTTTAGTCATTCAGGAAGAAGATAGAAGATACAGGTGTAGGTTGTGCTCAAGGTTGAGAAAGCATATTTTATTCATATGGATTCTTTGATTAATGCAATACAAATAGTAAGGGGTTTTGAGAAGTTGCTTTCCCCTAGATAAATATTTGTACATGTGTGTGATTTATTCTTGCATGTTAATTATTTATGTTCTCGATCGTGAATTTTCTTCCATGAATTAGTAGAGTAACTTCAATTCTTATGACTTAGTAAATTTCATGAGTAGTTTTGAATCTACACATTAATTTCTAAATGGTATCAGAGCGAGATTCACATTAGAACCAGTCATTTAAGTCCTCATGTACACTAATCATTGAAGAACTAATGACTTGTTAGGAGGAAGAGTTGATGGAGCCCTAGTTTAGGGTAGATCCATAAGACCCTATGTGCAGACTTCTTAATGGAGCAAGAAGGTTGCTAGTGGGAAGATTAGTGAGCCAATGTTTAGTGACACAAGAAGGAGTTGTGATAATTTATTGTAACACTGTCTTCCCACATATACCCAAATAACCATCGAACCGGGGGAAACATGTGACGAGATGATACTAATATGGGATTCAACCTCGTAGATGACTTTGAGGAAGTGTAACCGATGGAAACATGACAAACAGACCTTACACTACATCATTGACATCCCCATGAGCTAACCCAACCTTCCAGGGTCTTGTTCCCTGAAGGGGAACTGATTTTTGACCTATTTGAGGCTTATCCGCAGGAATGTAAGGGAAAGGGAGTGGTTATAGACCCTTAGCCGTCGGCTATCCTTGTCAAGGTCGCGGTTATGGCCCCAAAAGGTCAATACTGTGCCTAAAGCTCCGAGATTCGTGCCACATTTTCAACTCCTGAGCCCAAGTCACTACCCAGAACTTCATGTAATTTAAGGAGAGGATAAATAACATTAAAACAAAAACATGGAAGCAATCACATCATCGGGAACTCATCCTACCCCACCCATCCATGAGAGGCATTTCATCAAACATGTCACAAACATTGCATCTACAGGTGTAAACAACAGAATTAAACATAGGGGTCTAATACTTATCTAAGAATCGATAAAAAACATTGCTCCCTTACATCATAAGCTGAAATATAATATATTTTACCATAGATACATTTTATATTCATTTCCATGAAAAAACATAGATAGAGCTATACATCAGCACTGATAAACCACATGTTTCTAACCAGCATAACAACAACATAAATACCATGGATAATACATCAATGAAATCCACATAACAACCAGTACATTTTCATACCAAATACCAAAGGAATGATCTTCCCATTAATGAGTGTAAAAACCAACCAAAGATGGGACTTCCACGTTCCACCTGACCATATATTGGCTGAACCAAATCTCTTCAGCCAATCACCCCCATGCCATATTCCAAGCATGGATGTGGGACTCAAATCGAAAAACCAACCAGGGAATCCCGAGGCTAAACACCTCACCCTCATCAATCATAAACTAGTCTTTATTGTGATCTACACCCGATCACTAGTCCAACACAAGCATGGATATCACCGGATTCTCTCCGCCTAAACCGTGAGGAATTTTCTTGTCTCCTAGTCTCTTAGGATTTACCACAACCCATAGTCTGAAACAGGGGACACTAGGCCCTAAACCAAAACATACTCTCCAGGATTTACCGCAGTCCCAAATCCAGAATTCCTAGGCCTTAAATGGAGAGTAAACCACTACCTCTCACGCTTTACTGCAACCCACAACCTGAATCAAGGGTTATTAGGCCCAAAACCGAGGCAAAAAGAGAACTGGTTCTATAATCGTTCAGATATCCACCTCACTTAGCTTTGAATCCATCTTATAATCCAGCAAAACCAAAACATGAGAACACCACAACACCATGGTTATCCGAAAAATGGCAAGGTTGGGATAAATACACTTTCACACCTAGAAAAACCCATGCCAATATAGCAAAGAACCATGTGCAATACCATGCATATCAAATCTATCAAGGAAAGCATACATGCAAATCAATACCTGCAAAGAATCTCGTTGTAACTGCTTGATTCCTGCTCCTCGTTGCTTGCTTCCTCCTTTTTCTTGATTTCTTGCCTTTCTTTCTCCAAATTCCAAAGTTCTCCAAAACTCTAAGTGTCCAAGAGTGAGAGAGAGAGAGAGAGAATAATGAAAGAGCTCCAAAAAATGCATTGAAGAAAGGTACCAACTGATCCTCAGAAGTCTTTTTATGAAAGAGACCTCTATTTTCTTCATTTTCCATTATTTTCCTTATGTTTCCTCCTCACATGCAACCTATGACCTTTCATCTCCTTTTTCTCCTAATTTCCATTATTTTCAGAAATAAATGTGCCAAATTTTCCATTTTTCCTTTCTAAATCCTTTGCATTTGCCTTTGCCAATTTACTTTGCCATAATAAACCAAATTAACACCTGCTAGGATGTTTTACCCAACATTCAGCTTGGAATAAGTGTCCCATCAACCGTGATTATTTTTTTTTACTTTTATTACGTGGAATTTTCACCAGGGTTGTTACAGAACTCTCCCCCTTGGGGGACACTATCCTTGGTGTTCAACCACATATATACCTCAGCAAAACCATTGAAAAGAAACCATACTTCCCATGGAGATTTATAACATAGATCGATGCAGTATTTACAATGATCACACTGCTGAAAAGCAAACCAACATGACATCAAAACAACATGACAACTCAAATGACATGACAGCATACCACTTATTGGAGCTTTATAACTTAGCTCATGGCAGTTGTTATTACACTCAAAATTTTCAAAATTTTTTTTGATAAGGTCACCATAGGTTTCATATTATATCATGTTGGGTCATGCATTTTTTCACCTAGGTTGATGGAGTCTCATAAAAAAATTTCATGAAATATCTGACTAAAATGCATTTTTTGGTGTCTACCTTAAGGTTTAATATCCCCTTCTAATCATGTCATTTCAGTCAAGTCAAGCCTCATATCATCTAGTTTTCATACCCATGCATTTAAATCACAAAACATTCCACTAGTCAGTTTTTCAGATTTTCGTAGCGATTTACAAAGGAAAATTGCAGATTTCACTACGAAACTGCTTAATAGTTTCGTAGCGAATTTGTCAGAAGCCTAACTGTCTTCGCTACAAAAATGTGTTTTTTCAGCCGAAGGGCCAAATTGGTATGATGTGTAACTTTTTTATTATACAGGTGAAATATGAGATCACCTAGTAGGTTATGACATTCATCCAAATGTGAAATCATAAGGTTTTGTCATCATTCCACCTTCATCACTCCATTTAACATTTTCCCTCTCATACTTGAATTTCAGTAAAACAGATGACCCAAGCTCCTCTCTGTCATTAACCCTTCAACCTTTTCATTTAAAGCATCTCAGTTTCATCCTTGAAGAGTTTAGCTTTGTGGCAAGCAGCTTGTTGTCCAATTTGTCTTTATAGATGTCACATGTTTAAGAGGGAAGCTTGGTTATAAAGGGAGATGGTCATGCACAAGAAAGCATACAAAGGAGGCTCTGTGGATAAGATAGAATTCCATGGAACTTAAGCTATTCGTGGAGGACCCTAGATTTTCTGTAGCATGCACCAGTTCAAGTTGCTTGAATTTCTGCTGGAGTTAACAAGGAAATTGTTGTGTTTTTGGACTGTTTGAGCAGTAATTTTAAAGAGGGGATTATGGATGAACATAGATGAATTTTTCAATACTTAGAGAGGTTATTGTAAAGAATATAACAAGGAAAAATAACCTCTTCTACTTTTCTCATAGGTACTACCAGTTTGGATATTCGAAGATGTCTTTGGGACCTATTTTCATAAAACATAATTTTCTTGTTTTATACATGTTTTTAAAATAAAGATTCTGGAAAGTTGGAGATGGTATTTAAAAAACAAAGAGAGGTTTTTCTTAAAAAAATTATAATATACAAAAACCTCTTCCATTTTTGTAAAATATATCAAGGATTCGGAAATATGAGTTCATTTCTAAACTGCAAATTCTATCTTGTTTAGGCAGTTTCGTAGCGTGCTTCAGGCTTGAAGCCAGAAAAACGCTACGAAAATTCTTGCAGGTGCATTTTTTCCTTGGAATCCAGTTTTGTCAATTTTTATGAAGGGAGATTGACTATTTTCAAGGTGTCTTGGCATATTAAAGATGTTTGAACAGCAAAGGTGGCAAGGATATGGATGAAAAGACAATATTTCATTCGCTACTAAAATATGCTACGAAAATTTCTGTAGATGCATTTTTGCCTTAAAACTCAGTTTTGTCAAGTTTTATGAAGGGAGATTGATTTTTTACAAGGTTTCTTGGCATAATAAAGGTGTTGAAACAACAAATGATTCAAAGAGATAGATGGAAAATCAGGTTTTCATATGCTACGAAAACTCGCTACTAAAATGCCTAAAGATGCTCTGTTTTGCAGCGAGGGGATTTTGAAGGATTTGTGAAGGTTCAAAGGACATATGGAAGACCAGCAAGGCACGTGGAGGCATCCTAACATATAGGGATACATCTCAGCAAAGACTCATCACTTGACATATGTACCACTCATACAAACAGCATGAATACAAATTATAGTTGTTATTGGCTCTTTCCTAGAAAATAGGACAATTGTTACTAAATTATTGGAAATTGTATTTATGTCTTATGTCATAGAGAATTCCATTTGAGAACTTGATCCTTATCTATGTAATGATCCCACTATTAGATAAGTGGAGGTAATAAATAGGTAGTTGAGTCCTATTAGGTCTCTAACTCCTAAAGTTAGTAGGTGTCATTATCATTACCATGTATTTGGATTTTTAGTTAGATTAGGTGTCAAAAGAAGGATTCGAAGGCCCAACTTGAATTCAGATCCAATGTGAAGGTGTTGAAGCCTATTAATAGGCATAATATCGAATAACAACGGGTTGGAAGATGTTACTTGGCACTACTCTTGTAATCTTTGTTTATCAGTAATATACAGTTGCAGTAGCCTATTTCAGACATGAGATTCTTTTATGTGTTCTTATGTATGTTTCTTATATCATTATTTTACTTTCTCTCCAGTTTTCTAGTTTTATAATCACTTTGAATTCATCATTACATGCTCCAACTTCCCTTATACACCTAGTCTGCTATTTTGTCATTTTTTATTAGTTTGCTTATGTATAATCACTTGGAATTCATTGTGACATGCTCCAACTTCTTGTATGCATATAGCTTATTGTTCTGTCTTTAATGTGTGGTTTTATAAGAATACAATTTCCTCAGCTTCCATGAAATAGATTGACTTGTGACCTAGTTTTCATGTTGACTCCATAAGCCCAATGGTAGTAAACCTTATACATTTTTCATCTACACAACAACACATTCAATCCAATTCAGAGTTAGCCATCTACATTTAAGTTATTCATTAAATATCACTTATCCTTTTGAGAGAGCCCTCTCAAACTAGAAAGGATAATTTCCAGTTGCAAGTGGTTTGAAAGAGTTACTCCAAGTTGACCAGTGTAGCAGCCCAACGTGACTCAATTTGGTGATAATAGCGGTATTTACATCCATACACATATGTACATACATCCAACCATCACATCAAAACATATACCAAAGCATCACCAAAACATGTGCTACACAAAAACCAACATCACACCAAAACTCCTTTGCCTCAACCGACTAACAAGGAAGGATACATGGCCAACATCTGATCCTCCATATCCCATGTAGCTTCATCGGGCCCAAAGTGCTTCCATTGCACTTTAAGTTGCTCTATTTCTAGATTCTGGAGCATGAGCACCTTTTTCTACAATATGCAATGAGGTTGCGGCTAGAATTCTCCATTTGGTTCCAGCTACAATACAGACTAGTCAATCACATGATCATAATCTTTAACATACTTCTTAAGAAAATATATATGAAAAACATCATGGACTTTCACTAGGGAAGGTAGTGTAATTCGATACACCACTAGTCTGATCCTCCCAATGATCTTGAAGGGTCCACAAAACTGGGGTGCTAGCTTGGCACATGATCCAATCCGCAAGGAGCTCTTCTTGGGCTTGATATGCAATTACACCTGATCCCCAACCTGAAACTCCTTGAACAACTTGTTCATGTCTGCATATCTATTCTTCCTATCTTATGCTTCCTTCAAGTTCTTCTTTATCACCTGCATTTCTTGTTCCATTTCTGCCAACATCTCTAGTCCAATCAGTACCCTGTTAACCATATCACTCTAACTAATAGGAGTGTTGCAACTCCACCCATACATAGCCTCAAATGGACTCATCCTCAATAACTCGTGATACATTTTTTTGTAGGCGAACTCTACTAGTGGAAGATATTATTCCCACTTGTGTTGCTAATGCATCACATACATCCTCAACATATCCTCCAATATCTTTTTGACCCTCTCAATCTGTCCATCTGTTTGTGGATGATAAGATGTGTTGAAGGCCAGCTCAGTGCCCAAACCTGCAAACAACTCCTTCAGAAACTTGGAAGTGAACTTTACATCTCGATTGGAAATAATCTTATTTGGAACACCATGCAATCTGACTATGTCTCGAATAAAAACTTATGCTACATCGCTAGATGAATAAGTAGTCTTCACCAGTATGAAATGTGAAACCTTTGTTAACATGTCCACAACAACCATAATGGAATCATGTTGCTTAGATGTCTTAGGAAAACCTGTGTTGAATTCCATGGAAATGACCTCCCATTTCCACTGTGGTATCGCGATCGGTTGTATCAATCCACCTGGATGTTTACACTTTGCCTTAACCATCTAAAAATCCAAACATCCGGCTACAAAATTTTCCATGCCCCTCTTTAGATTCGGCCAATAATAGAATCTCTTCATTGCATCCAAATTCTTCTAGTAGCATGGGTGACTCGAATATGGTTTTGCATGAAACTCCCTCAAAATCACCTTCTTGAGCTCACTATTGTCTGGTACATATATCATGTCTCTAAGTCTAATGGATCCATCTGTCATGAGATGGTAATCCAAATCCTGTATATGTGTACCTGTACCTTACCGTGTGTACATGTACTTGTATCAACACTTGTACTTGTACCTGTATCAACACTTGTACCTGTACATGTACCTGTGCTCTGCTGCAACATGTGCACAATCTCCATATACCTGTGATCTTGTTGACCTGCCTACAAGATCCTATCATGTAAGTATGACCCATAGGAGCTCATTGTTTCTAAGTGATTTACTTGTACTCGCCTACTAAGAGCATCTGCGACCCTATTTTACTTTCCCTTGATGTACCTGATCTAAAATTCAAACTCATTGATAGTTCCCAACCACCTAGCATGCCTAGCATTCAAATTCGGTTGGTCAAAGACGTACCTCAACCCAATGTGGTCACTCATCAATAAAAACCGCCTACCAAGAAGATAGTGCCTCCACATATTCAGTGCATGTATGATCGCTTCTAGCTCAAGGTCATGTGTTAGCTAGTTCTGCTCATGTTCATTTAGCTTTCGTGACTCATAGCATACCACATGTCCATCATGCATAAGGACCCCACCAAGTCCTCTCTTGCAAGCATTTGTACAAACTACGAACTCTTTTTCTGGATCTGCAATCTTTAGAACCAAAACATGTGTCAACAACTGCTTTAGCTGCTCAAAACTAGCCTCACACTCCTCTTTCCAATCGAACTTCTTACCTTTACTCTAAAATTATGTAATAGAGTAAGCAATATGTGAGAATTTCTTAATGAACCTCCTATATTAACCTACCAATCCCATGAATGATCTCACCTCATCTACATTCTTAGGAGCTACCCACTACATGATGGCCCTTATCCTCTCTGGATCTACTGCAATTTCTTCCTTGGAGACAACATGTGCCAAGTAGTGTACCTTTGTCTAGAAGAAACTACATTTACTAAGCTTAGCATACAACTTATGCTCTCTCAAAAATTTCAACATTGTTTCCAAATGCTCGACATGCTCTTCCTCATTTTTAGAATACACCAATATGTCATCAATAAACACAATAAAAAACTTGTCCAAATAAGGATGCAACACATTGTTCATCAAACACATAAATGTAGCTGGGGCATTAGTCAAACCGAATGGAAATACAACGAACTCATAATGCTCATACCTAGTCCTAAATGCAGTCTTGTAGATGTCCTTCTCTTTGATGTGTACTTGATGATAGCCCAATCTCAAGTCGATCTTAGAGAACACCGCTGCTCGCTTGAGTTGATCGAACAAATCATCAATCCTCGGTAATGGGTACATGTTCTTGATGGTCACTTTGTTTAGTTTCTTGTAGTCAATTCATAGTATAAGAGAGCCATATTTCTTCTTCACGAACAACACTGGTGCACCCCATTGTGATAAAATTGGCCTAATGTACCCTTTGTCTAACAATTCCTTCAACTACAATTTCAACTCTACCAACTCTGGTGTACTCCTCCTATAAGGTGCCTTTGATGTTGGAGCTGCCCCTGGTACCAACTCAATAGAAAATTCTACTTCCCTATGTGGTGGAAAATTTGAAATCTCTGTTGGAAACACATCTTGAAACTACTACAAAACTGGATACATGTTCAACACCTCTACATCCTCAACTTCTTTACCTTTTTCACTAGATATATGAACTGCAAATAGCACACATCCTTTCCTAAAACTATGCTTGGCCTACATGGTTGTCACAATCCTAATTAATGTGCCTTTCTTTTTTCCTTGTAGGACTCTCGGTTCCCCATTTTCATATAAGCATTCAATAGCTTTGTCATAGAAATCTACCTTGGTCTTGTGAAGATATAACCAATCCATACCCAATACCATATTGTAGGAACCCAATGGCAATATGTTCAAGTGCGTTGTTGTAGGAATGCTGTTTGACTCAAATGCACAAGCTCTTACCCAATTGTGAACTCTTTTCTTTATACCTATGGCCAATTTCACTAACCAAGATTATGCATGCATTTCCTTACTCAAACCACACGTATTCACCAAGTCAGGACTAACATAGCTATAATTAGATCCAAGATCAATCAAAATATAAATAACTTGGTCACAAAGCTTACCATCCATTTGAATGATAGAAGCCTAGTGATATGACTGCTTGTTGTCCACTACTACATAAATGCGAGGAATGCTCTTCCCAACATCCCACAATAGTATTTGCCTCGTGCGCACTGTATATCTTAGGCCTTCCTCCTTTATTTTGTGGAAAATCTCTCTTAAGATGCTCCTCACTACATGTCTAGAACTCCAACCGCCCCATACCATTACCTCCATGATACTTTTGTGATATATCCTACTGTTGTGTCCTATGTCCATGTCCAACTGCATTAAACTTCTTTTTCAGTGCCACATTTTCTTTCTCTTCTACATTATTAGGCCTTCCTTTTTTCGGTTTCCATTTACCTTTGTCCTTCCCTTTCCATCCTTGTTGAGATTTTTGTGCTTTGAATGTTCATATTAGTGCTTCCACTTCCCAATGACTTCCTCAAGTGACCGAGGCTCATAATACTCAATCTGATCCCTGAATGGAAATCGAAAACCACTAAAAAATCGTTGAACATTAGCCTTCTCATCCTCAATATATGGTACATACCTTAGTAGCTCCAAGAAATTTGTCGTATACTACTAATTTGTCATTGATCCCATATTTAGCTCATAAAATTCTTTGGCCTTACTATCGTAGTATCTCTTTGGCAAATATTTCTTCCTAAAAAGCCTCTGGAACTCATGCCAGCTCAAGTCATATGTCTTGATGTGTATGGCCCACTTCACATCTTCCCACTAAATGTTTGCTTTACCTCTCAAACTGAAGATAGCAATCTTGGCCTTCATGTTATCTTAGTACTCATGAAACTCAAAGAATTTCTTCATCCAAAGTATTCAAGATTCAACCTCTTATGGTTTTTATCTAGGTGGATATTGGTGGCTACCCGCCTATTCCACCTAGTCAATTTCATCAATTTTCTTATTTACTATTTTTAGCAATTTTTTGGGTCCTTAACTTCCGAAGCCGTTTTGAAGCCCCAAATGACGTTTTTTGTGCATGATTCATCTAGAAATTTCATAGAAATCGCTTCAATAGTTGTATTCCTTGGATAGATATTTCAAATGAGGTATCTGATATGAATTTGATTGTTAGTTAATGTTGTGCTAATATCAGTTTCAGAATTAACATGAAAATGCTTTGGTTTGCTTCTTATGCAAGGGTTTATACATGTGTTTGTGATTGAAAATTCATTAGAATTGATGAGATTAAGTGTATTTCATGAACTTAAAAGCATGGAAACTCAATGCTAATAGCAGCATATAAAAACACAGCAAGCACAAATAACAGAGACAAATGCATAAGTTTTTGATGAAGGAGTTCACCCCTCCTGGGCTACATCTCCTTGGTCTAGCTTCATAGTGTGGGCCTTTGTATTAGCTTAAATTGTGAAAAAAGTATTGTTTACAGTCTCCTTTTTCCTCTACAACCTGCTCCAGTGGCTCCAAAACATCAAAATCTACCAATAATGACTCTTCCTGAGCCAAAATTGGTCGAAAATTGCCTCAGTTATGGAAAAACCAAATTTTCCTATTTTTTCTCCTCTAATTCTAGAAGTATGCCAATTAACTCCACTAAATGTGGAGATTCCCCGCATTTGTTGGGTCCGCAAAAATATCCACTAAGGATAATCTAGATTTAATTAGAGATAAGTAAGTATTAAGTGGATTTTAATGGGCGCGTTTAGCGCTAACCACGCTTCACCGCAAACTGTGGATTATCGTGGGTTAACCACAATTTAATGTTAAATAACCACGTTTAAATCCATTTTAAATCTCCCACCAGATCAGGATTTGGCTCCTGGTCTTCGGCGCTCAGACACGCGGGACGGGGCTGGCTTGCGAGGCTAGCCCCCTCCGAACCCCAAACTCTGCGGAGGAAATATTTAATTAGTGGTGGGATCTTATGTATTACAAGGATCATGTGGATGGTATGGCAGTAAAGCGTTGGTGCTGTGTGTGGGTGGTCATGGGTTCGACCCCGACGCCGGCCATAAAATTTTGTTGAACAGACCAAAGGTTTGGACCATAGGTCTTGAATTTGGTTTTAATTGATATGCGAATAATATGTTTTTTGATATGTTCTGCCCCATGACTATGGTTCTAACTTTAGAATAAAACATATATATGCACCCGAATTTTACCTTGCATAAAAATTAACATGCAATCCATCCTTGCCATGGGGGAGGGCATGTGGCAGCCTCCGGCTGCACCACGTGGCCCTTCTCCATTGGCCCAAAAATTCCACCATTAAAATAATATCCACCATAGAATAAATTCCAAACTTATGATTAGGAGAAAAAATTCAACTTCCCCAAGAAAAATTGGTGAATCTGGTGAAGACACTTGTCACAATGTCATTGGCTAAAATTTGGAGAATATTCCCTAAATATTCTTGAGGTGCTGACTGGACTGCCGAGTCATCAGTCTGTCATTGTTCTGCACAATTTTTACTTGTTTGAGAAAACGAACATCAGACCATAACTTACTCATACGAACTCGGATTTTGATGAAACGAGTTGCATTGGAATCCTAGTGACGAGCTCTATCAGGTCATTCTAGTTTGGATCATTTATGAGCACTTTAATTTTTTAGCTAAATATTGAGCCTCTGATCATTCCTCCCCACTAGAAGCCTTTTGGACCCCAAATGTAATATCCCAAAAGGGAGAATGCAGTAATACTAAAACACAATATAAGAACTGTAAAAAATTACACAATAAATCTAAATACACATCAAAATGCACAGAAATAGCTGAGCCATTTTATTATATAGGAGGTGAAAAATCAAGTACAACAGTGCTCAAAATATGAGGCACTTAAGCCAAAGGGATGGCCTGGAATGACCCTGCAATGATCCCACAAGAGGGATTGCATAACTACTGAACTGCTGGAAGTAAACTATGTTTTCCTTGTTGCAACTGTTGTGACTGCAAGTGCCTGAAATATAGAAAGTCGGATCTAGGGAGAATGGGAGCTTCGATGATGTTGAAAACAGAGATTCGAGCTCTATGATGGATACCCAAGATAACCCAGAAAGGGTTTCTCAGATCTGTAAATCTAATAAAACCACCCTCTTAGGGCTTCACATACTGCTAGGTATGAAGATCTGAAGCTAGATCTTATGAGATGATGGTTGCAATGATGCACAATCAGATCTATGCAAGAAGGGTTGGTCCCTTCTCTAGATCCTTGGGCTAAAAGCTCAAGATCTATCTCCTCAATCTCCTCCTTTGAAAATAGGCCGATGGATGAACAACGACTTCAAAAACTGGAGATGTAAGATAAGGAAGAAGGAAGACAACCAGCTGCATAGATGTGTCATCTGACTCTTGAATGATGGAAACAATAGATCCAATGCAGAGGAGATGATCCCTCATGGGATTCCGTGACCAAATACGGAAACACTTCCTCCAGTCTACGAGAAGCCTTTGGACTACGGAATCTTCAGAATACGCATGGAGGTAAAACTAAATGGCCTTAATGTTGGATATAGATCTGTTGCTCCTGGAAGACTGAATGTGAAGAACAAAGTTGTAGGATGAATCCTCCACCGGTTTCCTAGCCGAATGCTAGAAAAAACCTTCTAAAGATGGCACCAATTCTTGATTAGGAGTGTAGTACAGCCCTCTTTCAAGAGCTACTTAATGAGAGAGGAGGGATTCCCGCTTGGGAACACCCTGTGCTAAACAACACTGCAATATTAGCTAAACAGCTCAAGAATGCATAGAAATTTCCTAAGACAAATCTATATCTAAACAGATAAAGAAATAAATAATCCAAATCATCCCTTCCATTGTGCCTTCATTATATAGATATGAGCCTTCCATAGCCTAGGCCCACTCCAAAATTGCGGTGTACATGTGGACATAAGTCTCCATGGTTGACTGTGATGTTTCTCCATGTCCTCCATCATGTTCATATGGGGTGATCACCCTCTCCATCATGTGTGCATTAAATGCATCACTTCCTCCACTAACTTATCATAAGTGCTCCATGATCTTATTTGAATGCACTATGATCTTAGTTGACCTTATCAAATATCCTCATGATTTTACATTTAAGATCCATGATCTTATTTGACTGTTTCATCCTCCATAATCTATCTCATAAATGAGACATGATCTCCATTAATGGAGCTACTCCGTGATTCTAGATCTAGATCTATAATATCCACATACACACATTAAGAGTGGATTTTATTCATCTTTGAGGTTTGTGGGTCCCTCCACCCTTTTATTTACTTAATTAATTAAGTTTATTAAGAGCTCTAATATTCCAAATATCATGTGAAAATTTGGGAATATTACAATCCTCCCCTGAAAAATGTTGCTTGTCCTCAAGCAACTGCAAAAATAGATGCAAACACATCCATTCCCCTCCAAATGGAATTAACATAAGGAAGGTCTCCTCCATTTGCTGCAATGTGTCGTGCATGTTTGGTTCCAAAGTTGTCACTCAAGAATGCATAGAATGACTTCCAACTGTATAGTTAGATGTCATCCTTCCACCATGAAGTACCAAGTGACAACCATATGATGCCCAACATCATCATCAATACATGAGATACATAAAATAAAGTCGTTCTTTCCACAAAGGAAAATCTCCATCTCACAATACATCTCTTCACCCCATGCTTTATGAAGTAGATTGAGCATTGACATGCCCTCATCCTTAGCCCTGTTGGCCTTGTCAGATCCAAGCATCATTCCAACATTATGAAAAATAAGAAATAGAGATATATAGGTAGACAAAGATGTTAAACCATATTCTCCCAATAGTAACCACCGTAGTAAGGCCCTTCGCTGCCATCCTCCATCTCCTCCATGTAAGATGGACAAGCCAAACTCCCCCAAAAGAAACCAAACCAACAAGAGATCTTACTGCCTTTTCTCCTCCTAATGTGCGTCATGGAGTAAAAACATACTGATAGACATGTGGAATGTCACATCAGCCCAATACAAGAAAACACCATTAATACACATCATGAGAGTACCATGCCAAGTTTTACACAATACAAAACACAGAGACATAGGGGATGTCATGTGATGGCCAGACTCTCTCATGGTCAACCAGAGTGAACATGCCTTATCTTGCTGCATTCTATCATTGATACTCAAGGCATGAGTCAAAGAAATATGAGCTATTGGGTAGTGACCATACTCACCCAAGAGCAGCCAAAGCAGCCATGCCTCCTTCTTCATTTCATGAGTGTTTTTCAAGGCATGAATAAAAGAAATAGGAGCCTTTGGGTAGTAACAAAACTCCCCCAAGAGCAACCAACGTACCCAACTTGTTGGCCCATGTCATATATCTACAAGTGGTCATGCAACCCCTTTCTTATCATCCTCACCCACCCATCCCAATGTGTATGATGAATGATGTTCTGGATAAACATGGTATCCTCCCTTTGTAGAATACCATCTTTCCCAAACTGATGAAGAACTTTGCACTCCATGAAATGTTGAAGTGCACCTCCAATGAGATCTCTTAATGAGACCCTCTTCTCATCAATGGCCCTCCAAAATCAGTGAGGTTTTGGATCTGCTGCAGGTAGAATTTTCTCTTTGAGCTGTGAGATGCTCATTGAGAAAGTGTCATCTAGAAAGGAGAAAAGATTCCTCATCTCAAGATGTCTACTATCTATCATCTTAACCTCCATTGCATCATGAGTGAAGCTAGCTTCAGAATGCTCTAAGAATAATGGGGCTCCTCCTTTATCACTACTACTAAGTGACATCGTTGTAGATCTGCATGGTAATACATGTGTTGTCTCAAAGCAAGGCACAATGCTGATCTCATAACTCGTCATTGTACATAGGATCATGCTCATCCCATTTTCTGAAATTCTACACTTCAACTCAAAGGGTTGAATGTAGTTCATCAATGACAAACTAGGATAGCTTTTGATCTAGGAGGATCTAAACAACCCAAGGAGCATTATGAAGAAGATATACTCATGTCAATCCTAGGTTGAGGATGTCTTCATTTTTAATTAAATGTTCTCATATATTTGTAAAATAGAAATTGAAAATGTTGAGAAGATTTTCCTCAACAATTCAAAATTTCAATTTCTAATTTCATATTGAAGTTGATAGATTATTCTCATCCTATGTTTTTGGGGATAAGGCCCTTGAAAGTAGAGATTCAGATATTTCCTCCATAGAAATCTCATGAGAAAATTTTAAGGGATATGAGAATTATTTCCTCCTTAAAATCAGAGATAAGGAGATATTTCCTCCTTAGTTTTCGGCTCTTAAGAGCTATATAATGCCATTCTATGTATAGGAAAGGTAAAGAGAAAGAGACTAAGGAGAGATTTTGAGTTCTTGGAAAATTCATTTTCGAGCAGAGCTTGGATAGCTCAGAGCTTGGACAGCTCAGAGCTTGGATAGCTCATGGTTCTTTCAAAGTATGGATGTATAGTTGAGAGTTCTCGGTTGGTCACCTTGATGTAAAATTCGATGTACATTTATCTCTATTTAGAAAGAAAATGGATCGATTCATCCTGTTGGAGACGAATCCGGAGAGGTAGCCCAGTGGAGGGGGTGAACTATGTTATCAATTGTGTTGTTCTCTTTCTTGTGAATTTTTTCTTATGTTATTGAAAATATTTTATTAAAGAATTCATTTAAATGATTTTGTTAATCATTTTTCCATATACATGTTTTAAAGTTTAATCTGAGTTAGAACTAAAAGTTCAATTTCAGATCAAGTTTGGTATAGGAGCCTGTTCATTATCTGGTTTAGTGGATACATCTTCCATTTTTAGCTCATGCAAGTAGAAGAAGGAGAAGATAAATCATTTTGATTCAAAATGTCATATCTTGAGTCCTTTCTTCAACAAAATTGGAAAACTTTATTAACCATGCAAGAAATGGTAGAATAAATGTACAAGGATTTTTTAGTTACGTAAGCAGATAAATGAATTGGAAGAGAGTAATTCAGCACTTTGAGAGGATAATCTCAAGCTGAAAATATTGCTCGAAGCCACAAAGGACAAAGATGTTTTGAAAGAGCCATTGAAGGATTATTTCTATCAGCCATGTGAGAAAAGTAGTTCTCATGGAGCATCATCTTCTACTTCGTCATCAAAAAAGAATCAAGAAGATAATCAAGTGTCTGAGGTGGTATGAAGAATTTTATTTTCTATACCTTCTAATAATGATGTTAATGATGCATCATTTGCAGATTTTGAAAACCATACCAAGGGGATTGGTATGAAATTATTGAACAAGATGGGATACGATGCAAGAGGCCTTGGGGTTAATGGTCAAGGTATCATTAATCCTATTCAGGTGAAGAGAAAACCTCATAAGGTAGGATTGGGCTATAAAAAAATTGGAGAGAGTTCCAAATCTACAGAGGCAAGAAAGTCGAATCATGGTGGTAATGGTGATGGAAACCAGTCGCCACAAAGAGATGAGCACTTCAAGAGAATCGACGAGTGCATTTTTATGTTCATTGTGGAAGAAATGGGCACCGAAAGGAGAATTTTTGGGATCTACATCCAGAGCTTCGACACAAGCATAATAAACAATTCTCGCAAATATATCTTCTGAAGTTGCGAAAGGAACCTGCAACAAAAGCACAAGAAAACAGTATTTGTGATGAAACAAAGCCAATCAAAGAAAATCCATTCACCTGGTTGGGTAAGCAATGGATATCTTTTATGCTGAATTAAATTCATTTGGTTTTCTTTTAAATGTTGTGTAAACTGGATGGAATTATTATTAAATTCTAGAAAGTGTAAGGTTTCGGCTGCTAAACAAAAATTTGTAAAGAAACCAAGGCTTCATTGAAATAATTGTACTGCAAAGTAATCAACTTGGCATTCGAATGTTTTCATTTCATTTTATACAGCACATATAGGATAGATATTGTGTTATGGGATGATTGCTTCAGAATTATTCTGGTCAAACAGTGTTAATGCAAATTTGTAGCTGCAAATATCCCTTCTCGAAGTACGGAATTTCTTTGTTGAAAGCATAAAATGAAAACTTACCACTGGATTCAATCAAGGATAAGGATGAAGGAGAAAAAATTTATAGTATTCTTGAAAATGCTGCTGAGCCTGAATTAATTATGGCATCGTATTGCAGAGTCAATCTGCAAAAAAAATCAAATTCTTCTATGCCTCGAGGAGTGCATTGCTACTGTCATATTTGGCAAAATTTCCACTGTACAGTGAGTTTTATATTGTTGTTCTTGTTCTGCATGTTGGAAAACCTTATTCACATGGCAAACGAAAGAGACAGTGGTTGTTGGTTTCTGATAGTTCTGTAGACTTGGACAATTCATGTGAACCATCCTAGTCCATCCTTGCTATTGACGTTTCCTTGCCATGTGATTCATTTATTCCTATTGATCACTCTCTTGTAGGCTTCACAGTGGGATTTTGTAATTTTTTGAAGCAAAAATGAGATCAAAATAACTCTCTTTGGGTCGCAGACATGACAGAAAATTCCCTATGTTCAATAATGGTGTCAATTTTTTTTGTCACCTTAAATTTGCAGCGGAGTATGTTGATAAGTGGGCTCAAGATCTCCATGAATTCATGCAGGTCTGCGTAGAAGTGGTGCAGTGAGGAGGACCTCAGTAATAGGATCAGGCCTTGGCAAGAAGAGCCTATAATGTTCGACAATGCCGCCACCGAGGATTGGTTGCGGACGCACCATGATGGCCATAAGACGCTCGCAGGGCTAACAGACGCGACATGCTGAGGGGTTACGAGTTTAACCGAGCAAACATGCACTCGAAGCAAGAAACGTTGGCTAAGGAAGAGGAAACGTTCAGTCTCATGCAACGGTTTGTCAGCATAATAGTGTGGCAAAAGAAATTCTTAGAAGCTCTATTCTCCCTAGTATTCCTAGAGCTTAAGGCAAGGTTGCACTTCTCCCTACGAGACCGTGTGATTTATGCAGATAGGATGACCATTGTTTTCTACTATGCACGGAGGCTGAGCAAGTCTGTGGCTTCATGGACGGCGACCTAGTACAAAGATCCAATCGAAGAAAAACAGCACCGAAGGCACAAACATATTGCCTTTCCAAAGTTTTGGAAGCATTTTCTTTGGATCCGCTGCAGAGTTTGGCCAAGATTCCATGATCTCATCAATAGAAATGAAGATTTAGTGGCATGATCAGCGATACGTCTAGATTCCAAACTCCGCAAATGTTGGAAGTCGATTCGAAAGGCAGGCCATGTCTATGAAGAAGAAGAATCGAATGCGGGAAATATGCATCAATTGCTGAACTAATGGTAGAAGCTGGAGCATATGCCAAAAATAACTACGGAAATAGTTATACAGTTGTTGGTGTCTTTGATCTCGGTGAGGATCTGAGGTGATTGTCCTCATCTTATCTTCTACGAATCCAAGCTTCTGTAGATCCATTCTAGGTTTTGGAATGGCTAACATCAGCTTTAAAAATTCCAATGATGGGAAGGATCCAAAGACCAAGATTGTGTGTACATTGGTCCATGCATCTAAGAGTGTTGCGATGGTTGAAAAAGGGTTGGGATGAATGTTGCCCGATTCAACTTCTCTCACGGTTCACATGAGTATAACCAGGAGACGCTTGATAATCTTCGGACTGCGATGCACAATACACAAATAATGTGTGATGAGATTCGAACTAGATTTTTTAGGGTCTCGTGGCTCGAATTGTAAGCTCGGAGAGTGCGCAGAAAATTCTTTGTAGATTACAATGAAATTGCTGAGCTTTGTGATCATGCAAAACGTAGGTTTTCACGCTCTGTAGGATTTGATACATAATGGTTTGTAAGCCATCATCATCATGTTGAGCCATAGAGTGTTGTGTTCTATGCTAAAGCCAACAGTATTCTCTGCAATAGTAGGATGGAACGGAGTAGTAGCGGGCAAACAGGGATTTGCAAACAATACTCCAGTTACTACTACTAATGCCGCACACCAATACTTCATAGCGGCCTAGAGAAAGGTGGTGCCCAATATGGAGCCTCCAAAGGCACCTATTTATTATTTAGCTTATTGAATTGGAGTTGATTCTAATGCCCACAAATTTGTTAAACTTGCATGCATTTGTGGAGTCCAACAGGTCAAAGAAAAAGCAATGTGTAGATTCCAAAGTTGTCCCGTGTTTCTGTGCTCTGCTTCCTGGCTTCTTGGCTGGAGTTCCTGCATGACAAAGAACAGCCTTAGATTTTGGAGCTGCTGCAAGGGAAGGTTTTCTGCTAGAGGAAACATGGTAGATCGAAGTCTGATCTACCAACTGAGCGTGGTTTTTTAGAACACTTGCGGTGATCAATGGTTTATTACGTCAAAGAAAACCTACATGAGGAAATCCTATCTGCATGAAGGGGAGCAGAGGTGCTATCTTAGTGGATATTTTGTTGATCTCATTTGATCTAATCTAAGATCTCTACGTAGATCTGAGTGCATGAGTTTTGTTGGAGGTCGTGGTGAATAGGCACAAGTTGCCTCTTCTGCAGTGTGGTGAGATCCAGTTTTTGGGATTGACATTAGAGTCAAAATTGTAACTGGATAATTGAAATCATGAGGCTACAGATACAAATTCACTTTTGGATTTCGAATTAAGTGCATTGAGCACATGGGTGAAATGAATGGAACATGGTGCATGCCTAGTCTTTTCATTGCTGATATAACTATTTTCTATGAGGGCTATTAAAGGAAAAGTGGCCACAGGATTTTGCACGGATGAAAACGGAAATGTGCAGAGGAGCTAAAAGTTGGAAATACAGAAGCTAATACAGTTTGGCAGGCAGAGTTTGATTCTGCGAGAGAGTAGTATAGTTCTGTTGTAGTTGAGTTGGAAGTCAACTAGATTTTTTTTGGTATGGAATCTTGACATGAATTTTTGGGCAGTCAAGGTTGTTTTCAATATGATTCCAGCATGACAAATTCAAGTTCAACTTCCTGTGTGGTTAAGATTTGGTGCAACATTCAAAGCATGTTATGGAGAAGGGAGAATCAATGCAGAAGTCCAACATCGATTCCAACAAGGTAGCATGCAAGATTACATCAAATCCAAAGAAAAATTGTTCCCAAAATTCAGAGGAAAATTTGAATTCATTCATAATCAACTTCAATTTTTAAAATATTTTTAGAGGACTAAAATTTTTTTTTAATGGGGAGGTGTGATCCAGGAGGATCTAGACAACCCAAGGAGCACTATGAAGAATATATACTCATGTCAATTATAGGTTGAGCATGTATTTATTTTTAATTAAATGTGCTCATATATTTGTAAAATATAAATTGAAAATGTTGAGAATATTTTCTTCAACAATTCAAAATTTCAATTTCTAATTTCATATTGAAGTTGATAGATTCTTCTCATCCCTAAGGTTTTGGGGATAAGGCCCTTGAAAGTAGAGATTGAGATATTTCCTCCATAGAAATCTCATGAGAAAATTTTAAGGGATATGAGAATTATTTCCTCCTTAAAATCATAGATAAGAAGATATTTCCTCCTTAGTTTTGGGCTCTTAAGAGCTATATAATTCCATTCTATGTACAGGAAAGGTAAGGAGAAAGAGAGTAAGGGGAGATTTTGAGTGCTTGGAGAAGTCATTTTCGAGTAGTGCTTGGATAGCTCATGAGTCTTTGAGAGTATGTATGTATAGTTGAGAGTTCTCGGCTGGCCACCTTGATGTAAAATTTGATGTACATTTATCTCTATTCAGAAAGACAATAGATCGATTCATCCTGTTGGAGATGAATCCGGAGACGTAGCCCAGTGGAGGGGGTGAAATCTATTATCAATTGTGTTGTTCTCTTTCTTGTGAATGTTTTCTTATGTTATTGAACATATTCTATTAAAGCATTCAATTAAATGATTTTGTTAATCATTTTTCCATATACATGTTTTAAAGTTTAATCTGAGTTAGAACTAAAAGTTCAATTTCAGATCAGCTTTTCATCTCCTCCTTGATTAGATAAAGGGTCCTCTACGCTATGATATATTTTTGCTTCAAATCAGCATTTTGTTCTAACCCTTGATTATGCATTAGCCCATAATTTTCAATAAGATCTACTGAAACAATATGAGATGAAAGTGTGTGCATACCTTGGATCAATTGATGTGTGGGAACCTCTTGCAAGAACACAAGAGTTCCTCCAACCAGAATAATGGTGTCTCCAACTGCTGGTAAGAATGATGGCTGCTCTTCTTCAAGTGTACCAGTGCTGGAATCTACCTCCTCTTCCTCATGCATCTCCTTAATCATGCATGGGACTCTATGTGTCAAGAGCTCAAGACTACCCTGCAAAGTTGCAAGTGTCTCTTCTCTAGATGTGAGTACTTCTGCAACTGGTGGTGAATGTAGTGACTCCTTGTCCAGAGTGAAAATATTGACACCTTCCTTTGTTTCCTTAGGAAATTTCTATTTTTGGCACATCTCTTTTTTCCTTACATCAAACTTCTTCCTCAACTTGTGAAAGAAACCTGAATATTTAGTCACCTTTGCATGCTCCATGTGACCAAACCACCAATCATTGGCTTCACCTAAATGATGAAGTGCTGCAATTTGGACAGCCTCTTTTTCAACCACGAGATGTAGCATGAAAAATGTATCTAACTCTTTCCTCCAAGCCTTAACAGTGCTTGAGGAAGATCCATCAAATGTACGCAAATAGAATCTATTGTGCATCTTTCTTCTATTGTTGCTATAGGATCCTCTTTATTCTTTGATTTGGAAGAATTATTGGAGAGTTAGACTCTCTTTTAAGGCTCTAGACTGTGCTTTGTACTCTTCAATATATATACTGAGAGTCTCATGAGTCTCAGGTTCTTTTCTTTCTTCATTTCTATACCATGCACCTTCTTTAGAGAAAGTGGGTAGAGTAGATCTATGAGGAGATCTATGATTCTCCAGTCTTCTTTGTTGTTGATAGGAAGTGCTTGGACCTTCCTCATCAAATCCTCTTCTTGGATCCTCCTTTTGCCTTTCTCTCGTCATTTTTTTAACCTCTTTGGAGAGATCTTACATGCATCTAAAGAGAGGAGTGACAAAACTACAATCCTCCTTCATGATAGATCTCATCTATCTGCTTCTTCTTTTGATGCAAAATATGAAGTGTCCACAAGTTGAGCCAAAGATCATGCTCTGATACCAATATAATATCCCAAAAGGGAGAATGTAGTAATACTGAAACACAATATAAGAACTGCAACAAAGTAAACAATAAATCTAAATACACATCAGAATGCACAGAAATAGCTGAGCCATTTTATTATATAGGAGGTTAAAAAAAGTACAACAATGCTCAAAATATGAGACACTCAAACCAAAGGAATGGCCTGGAATGACCCTGCAATGATCCCACAAGAGGGACTGCATAACTGCTGAACTACTGGAAGTTAAACCGCGTTGTCCCTGTTGCAACTGATGGGACTACAACTGCCTAAAATATATAAATTCATATCTAGGCAGAATGGGAGCTTCGATGATGTTGAAAATAGAGATTCGGGCTCTATGAATGATACCCAAGATAACCCAGAAAGGGTTTCTCAAATCTGTCAATCTAAGAAAACCACCCTCTTAGGGCTTCACATATATACTCCTGGGTATGCAGATCTGAAGCTAGATCTAATGATATGATCGCTACAATGATGCACAATCAAATCTATGCAAGAAAGGTTGATCCCTTCTCTAGATCCTTGGGCTAAAATCTCAATATCTAGATCCTCCAATCTCCTCCACTAAAAATAGCAGCTGGATGAACAACAGCTTCAGAGAATTGTGTTGTAAGAGAGGGAGGCTCAATAGCCTACTGCTAGATGTGTCAATAAATCTCCTGAATGATGGAAACAATAGATCCAATGTGAGGAGATGATCCCTCACTGGATTTCCAGCTGAAATACTGGAAACTTCCTTCCTCCAATAGATCTACAGGACTGGACTACACAATCCTTGAAGGGGACTACTACATGGAGGTAAAACCCAATGGCCTGAATGTCGGATATAGATCTGCTGCTCCTGGAAGACTAAATGTGAAGAACAAAGTGGTAGGATGAATCCTCCACCGTTTCCTAGCTGAATGCTAGAAACAACCTCCTGAAGATGGCACCAATGCCTGATAAGGAGTGTAGTACAACTTTCTTTCAAGATCTACTCAATAAAACAGGAGGGATTCCTGCTCGGGAACACCTTGTGCTAAACAGAACTGCAATCTTAGCTAAAGAACTCAAGAATGCATATAAATTTCCTAAGACAAATCTAGATCTAAATAGATCAAGAAATGAATAATCCAAATCATCCCTTCCATTGTGCCTTAACCTTCATTATATAGATATGATCCTTCCATAGCCTAGGCCCACTCCAAAACTGCATTGTACATGTGGACATAAGTCTCCATGGTTGATTGTGTTGTTTCTCAATGTCCTCCATCATTTTCATATCGGGTGATCACCCTCTCCATAATGTGTGCATTAAATGCATCACTTCCTCCACTAACTTATCATAAGTGCTCCATGATATTCTTTGAATGCACTATGATCTCAGTTGACCTTATCAAAGATCCTCATGATTTTACATTTAAGATCCATGATCTTATTTGATTTTTTCATCCTCCATAATCTATCTCATAAATGAGACACGATCTCCATTAGTGGAGCTGCTCCACTACTCCATGATTCTAGATCTAGATCTAGAATATCCACATACACACTTTAAAAGTGGATTTTATTCATCTTTGAGGTTTGTGGGTCCCTCCACCCTTTTATTTACTTAATTAATTAATTTTATTAAGAACTCTAATATTCCAAATATCATGTGAAAATTTGGGAATATTACACCAAAAGATACTCTCAATTGTTCAGCAGGTGAGGGTACAGGTCCCTCACCCTTTCACTCTCCATCCATTTTGCCTTTGAAGGATTTTTTCCCTTGAGTCCCACTCTAAGGTATTCAACATTCCCTCTTCTTGAAGTTTTGATTCTTCTATCAAGTATGATATCTTGTTGAAGTTCATCAAGTTATTCTGGTGAGAAATCATCTATTTATGGCAATTGAACATGCTCTCCTTGATCATCAATCAAAGGAGACTCAAACAATCTCAAATTCTCAACATTAACAACAGAATATATTTGCATATATGGAGGAAAATCTATCTTAAATGCATTAGTAACAATCTTTTCCAGAATTTTAAATGGACCATAATGGATTGGCTTGATATTTTTACCTTCCCCTTGCAATCTTTATTTGTTAATATATAACCAAACGTCATATCCAACCTAGAATTTATGATCAAAATTGTGTTTATCATGCCTTGCCTTATAGCTACTCTGAATCTTTTCAAGTTGTTCTTGCATTGTGTGATGTACCAATTGAATTTTCTCAATGAAATTATTTTCCTTATCTATGTCACTATGACCATCTCTAGCGACATCTTTCTCAAAGATGAAGTCCAAAGGCGACCGTGGCAAGTACCCAAGACATGCCTCAAATGGCGATGTGTTTGTGGAATAATGCTTTGCCCTGTTGTATGCATGTTGAATGTAATGTAATTGTTCATCCCACAACTTGGGATGTTTGTTGCAATAACCTCCAAGAATATGAATGACTGTTTTTTTTACCACCTCGGTCTGACCATATATTTGCAGATGAAATGTCATACTCTTCTTCAACTTTGTGTCCATCATGTCCCATAATTTTGACCAAAAATTCCCAACAATCTGGGAATTGGGATCACTTACAATAGAAGTAGGAAGACCAAAATGAACCCATACATTTTTAAAGAAAATATTAGCGGTTTGTTCAATTGTAATTTTTTTCTTACATGGCATCAAAAGACACATCTTTCTAAACCTATCTACCACAAAATACAAGTAATCATGACCTTTCCTTGACATAGGAAGACCACCTACAAAATCCATTGACATACTCTCCCAAGGATGTGAAGGAACTGGAAGTGGAGTGTACAATCCAATTTTCCTATTATTAGGCTTACTTCTTGCACATAAAGAGAATCCTCTAATAAAACGAGATACCCTATCAATCATGCGTGGCCAATAACAATACCTTTGGAGATTCTCTATTGTCTTGCCTACACTGAAATGTCCAGCAATCAATGAAGTGTGAACCTCCCTTATGATATTGTTTCTTTCTCCCTGTGGTATAGATAACTTACCCAAGTGATACAACAAAATGTTATGTATAGGATAATCTAACTCTTAATTTTGGTTTCCCTGACTCAAGCTTTCATACACATCTTGAAAATCACTATCATACACATATTGTTCAATGTAAATTTCATGCATAACCAAATTGTGCTTGAGAATAATAGATGAATTTACAATGGGCCTAGAGAGCATATCAGCTACCTTATTGTAGATTCCCTTTCTATACCTGATAACCAAATGAAATTGTTGTAGAAATCCCATCCATCTGAAATGTCTTGATTGCTGCAACTCTGACTATGATTGTAAGTACTGCAATGGCTGATGTTCGGTATGGATAATGGTCTCTTTTCTCATCAAATAGTGCTTCCATTTCTTTAAACTTTGTACCAATCCATATAACTCTTTGTCATAGGTGGGATATTTAGTCACATCTCCATTAAAAATTTCATAATGAAATGAAATAGACTTACCATGCTGCATGAGAACTGCTCCCATAGCATAATCACTTGCATCTGTTTGGATCTCAAATGGTTGTCTAATATCTAGAAGAGCCAATACCGGTGCTGAAATTATATTTTTCTTTAAAGAATCAAATGCATTTTTCTGCATATATCCCCAATGGAAGACTTTCTTCACACTTGTCAATGCATGTAACGAAGCTGCAATGGAAGAAAAATTAGCAATGAATTTCCTCCAATATTGTGTTGCCCCAATAAATCTTCTTACCTTTGTAACTATATTGGGCTTGGGCCAATTCAGAATGACCTCTACTTTAGAAGGGTCAATCTTAAAATCACCTCCTCCAACAATGTGTCCCAAATACACCAAACAAGTCTTTCCAAACTCACACTTCGACATCTTTAAAAATAATTGCTCTTTTTTCAAGACATCATTTACCTTGTTCACATGCATGACTTGTTCTTCTCTTGATTTTCTGAATATAATTATGTCATCTAAGTAAAAAATGACGAATTAATCTAAAAATGGTATAAGTACATCATTCATGACTCTTATGAAAGTAGCTGGAGAATTTTTTAGACCGAATGGCATAACTAGCCAATCAAACAATCCTTGTCTAGTTTAAAATGCAGTTTTCCAAATGTCTTCCTCAGCTATTCTAACTTGATGATAACGACTTCGTAAGTCTAACTTAGTGAAATATCTTGCATACTTTAATTAATCTATAAAATTATCAATGTGTGGGAGTGGGTAGCGATTCTTTACCATGGTTTTATTCAATGCACAAAAATATATGCACATGCACCAAGTCTCGTCCTTCTTTGGTACCAAAAAAATTGATGAACCACATGGTGAAGTAGATGGGAATATGATACCTTTGTTCAAAATTTCTTGAATTTTCTTCTTGATTTTCAAACTCTCCATAATTGACATGTGATACATACCAATGTTTGTAAGTGGAACATCCTGTTGCAACTGAATATCATGTTGAATTCCCCTCTTGGGAGGTAACCCATTTGGTTCTTGAAACATCTCGCCATGCTAACTTACCACATCAAACAAATCAGATTTTAATTTTTCATCACATCCTTCAAAATATTCATAGTCAACATCATCCTTTTTCTTGATCATGAAAACCACAAAATTTTTACTTGCATTAACTAGCCTCTTCATTTGTCCTTCATTAACTAAAGAAATATTCATTTTTTTGCGATGAGCTCTCACAATACACTCCACCCCATCCTTAAGCAAATGATATTTTTCTCATGGCGATAAACATCGCTTTCCTGTCATACAAATATGGACTTCCCAAGATAATCCCAGAAATGTCAAGTGGAACCACATCTAACTCGACTTCATCAACAAAGTTTGCAGTAATAGAAAATTGAAATATGCATTTTCTTGTAACCTGTAAATTGGAATTCTCAACTATCAAACACAAAGGGTATGGTTTATGATGTGGTACAGTTTCAAGGTTAAGATTTTTGACCAAGTCTTCTGAAATCAGGTTTGCTTGTGACCCACTATTAAACAATGCATTAATCTTTATATGATTTGAAATCACTCTAGCATGGAACAATTCTATCCTTGTGTCTTCATTTGGAGTGTTATTGTGACTATCTGAGGAAATATTACTTGTTATGGCTTCCTTTCCTTTGTTAGCCATGGCTACAATCTTGGTCTCATCCCCTGAATCAGATCCAAGATCTTGTTGTGTGGTGGCAGTCATCTTTTGTTTCCGTTTGTTAATTGGTTTCTTTGGCCTTAGTTCGAGATGTAGTTTCCAACAATGGGCTTCATCATGCCCCTCTTTGGAACAATGTTTGCATTTAGTTTTCTCCCCTAATTTCTTGATGCTTCCATTCTTCTTTCCCTTCCATTTTCCTCCCTTCTCTTTTCCCTTACACTTGAATGGCTTCTTCTTACTACCCTCTTCCTGAATGTTCTTTCCCCTTGCCTCAAGATGTGTGGCTTGCACACATACTTCATCTAAGTTGTTTGGGTTAAACATAAGGATAGTATGTTTCAAGTAGGAATGTAAACCCCCAATGTATTTCAAGAGTGTGTCTTGTGAATTCAAGTTTACTCCTAAAAACAAAGCCCTCTTTGTAGAAATTATACAAACATATGTATATCAATGGATTCAATCCAATCAATCAATGTACTAAAGCTAGATGTTGAATCCTTCTACAAATCAATTGTGGAAATTAATCACAATCGTCAATCACATTAAGCAAGTAAATAATCAAATCAAACCATGACACAGATAATTTCCCAGGGAAATCTTGTTGCTCAAAACCCATGTATCATATATTGCATATTCCACAAGGAATCATGAAACAATTACAATGCACTCTTCTCACAAGAGTCTCCTGCAATCTACATATCGTCTCACACTAATCCAGAAAAAATCGGGCCAACAATTAGCCAATTCTCAGTCTGTCTTCAGCCTGCCTTTCTCATGCAATCCTTGATGAATTCCCTATTCCTTAGGAATTTTAGCCTTCCTCAACTGCATTGAGTATCATGGGAATCTTGTGGTGTTTTAACTACATATAGGCAGTATGCTAATATCACAACTAATAGTTAACTTCCCTTTAACCTTTGTCTCAACTGGGTCTCCACTGGAACTGACATGCATGCAGCTATTAATAGTAAATCATCAGTTGCATGGCAGATCACTGATTGTGAATTAAATATGATTTAATTCACTTGATCTCTCACTAGTGCAACAATTAGTTACAACTAGTCCAGCTGACTTTAACTCACCTAACTGAGTTAACCGATTACTCATGCATTAAACTAATGCACTTTACTACAACTTGAACTCTAAAACACATAGAATCACTCTGCATGCCTCACCAACTACCCTCAACTTGAAATTCATGAGCTAACTGATTTTATCACACTCAGTTAACTATTATAAGTGATCATGAGATAAGATTACATTTTATTGTGCAATTTAATTAAGGGATAATTAAATTTGACACATATCCAATTTATTAAATAAATTAAATTTCACACCAATGTATCTCTAGGACCCATCACTACATGATATGTGGTACCACACTAGTGTAGGTGATGTCATGTTGTTTTCGGATGCCAATTTCATTGTTTCTTATTGCAAACTTCAACACTCCCTCTCAACAAGAAAGGAATGTCCTTGCATGCGCACATGCACCTCTTGCATGTGACATGCGACATGCAACTCTTGCATGCGACATGTAGCTCTTGCATGCAACACTTCTCTAGTGTTTCTCGCACATGCAACTCTTGCATGCAACACTTCGCTAATGTTTCTCGCACATGCAACTTTTGCATGCAACAATTATGAAACTGAATAGCCTCCAAACCACTGAATCAGTATAATGCATCTGTCGTCAGAGTCTTCTAACTGTTGGTACCTACTACACATTTCTACTGGATTCTTTGCATTGTTGACATCTACATCAATGCCCTCTGCACTGCTGCTAACTCTGATTTGTGCTCTAGTATCTGACACCTGTCACTATGATTTTTTTCTTCCTGACATCTAACTGCATAAATCTAACTGATCCTTCCTGCTACTGTTGTACTATGGGCTCCTTGTAGCTAGGTTCGATCCATGAGACGCACCATCTCTAGGACCCTGCCCAAAATTTTCCTTGGGATTAATTTTGCACATCACCCCACCTCGCACCTGAAGGTATAGCTGGATGTACTCCTCTGGCCCATCTAGCTTGAAATTTCTCAACTTGAGTGGTTTTTTCCACTCCATGATCCTCTGCATGTAGTTGCTCCACATCTTGAGGTTCATTTTCTGGAACCAAGAGTTCCTCATCTACATGCAAATCAAGCTCCCACTCAAGGGAAAATCGAATGGCTTTCTCACACTTCCCCATGGTACATCCCTTGCATGTGTTTATCTACGTAAGAGTACCCTTTGGAAGCTTCATATAAATCTGTTGCATGACCTACAAATCTCTGTGGTGTAGATTTCCCAATCTCTTGTGCCATAACTCACCCTCATCCTGGCTCACCACTTTGTATGCTTTACCCATCAATGTTGCATAGCTATATACATCAATTTTATAGAGATTCTTCACACGAATCCCAATATTCTTGGCTTTTAATTTTGCTTTGTGTCGAAGGAAAGATTTTCCTTCACTGAAAACAACATCATAGCCTCTATCCTCCAACATTGCGACTGAGACCAAACTTTTCTTCAAGCCTGGTACATGCATTACATATTTTAATAAAAATGGTTTACCTGATTGTCTCTGGAAGGTAACTGTACCAATCCTGGTAGCAGTGTACCGTCCATCATCACCCATTTCAATATGCATCTGGAGGTCCTTCTCCTCTAGGCTACTGAAAATTTCTTTGTCTCCCGTCATGTGGAAAGATGCACCACTATCCAAGTACCACCCTGATACCATCGTACTTGACACCATGCATGCGATCAGTGATAAGTCAAGCTCAAATTGCGAGGCCAAAGCCTCACCAGCTGCAGATCCTGAATCCTTCTTGTTCTTCTTATTTTGTGGACAATTAGTGGCATAATTTCCATGCTCGTGACTGTGAAAACACTTCATTCTGGACATGTCGCGCTCCTTTCCTTCTTCGCTAGACTCAGATTTGGAATAGGATTTATTTCCCTTCCCCTTATTATCCTTACCATCCAAGGCACAATATTCTTCATCATCTTCCTTAGATGAATATCCATCCCTGGTATTTTGCCTGAATTATTCTTGCACCAAATCCGACCAAAGTTGTTCCCAATCAAGCAGCTTCTCCCTCCCATTGACAGAGTCCTGATAACTATTCCAACTATTGGGAAGGCCTAGAAGAGATAGACTCACTATTTCATCATCCACGACAGTAATTCCAATGCTCCCAAGCTCATCCTGACATTGGACAAACTTTGTTAAATATATCGGAATAGTATCGCCTTTCTCCATTTTGATTTTCCTGAGCTTTTCCTTCAGTGCCAATTTTATAAGATCATTGCTGCTCTAAAATAGATCTGTCAAAGCCTTCCACATTTCATATGGAGTTGCTTTGCTATGGAAACTTGAGACAATGTGGTCTCCTACTCCCTCCAATAAGATCCTTCTTTCCCTTGCAACCTTCTTTTTCCAAGCATCAAGATTTGCAGCATCTGCTACAGCGGGTTTGGGAACTTCATTATCAATGTATTATTTCAACCTATTTTCCTCCAGTAATACCTCCATCCTGTCTTTCCACACAATATAGTTATATTTTCCCTCGAGTGCATACTCCAATCTCAAGACATTGAAAGCCATTTTGATCTTGATTCACTTGTAGCACCAAGAATACTTTTGCAAAGTCAAATTCTATTCAGTCTCAAACTCACCTTCTCCTTCACTATAGTGATTTCATGTGCTCTGATACCATGTAGAAATTATACAAACATATGTATATCAATGGATTCAATCCGATCAAGTAATGTACTAAAGCTAGATATTGAATCCTTCTACAAATCAATTGCGGAAATTAAACATAATCGCCAAACACATTAAGAAAATAAAGAACCAAATCAAACCACAACACAGATAATTTCCTGGGGAAATATTGCTGCTCAAAACCCCTCTATCACATATTGTATATTCCACAAGGAATCATGAAACAATTACAATGCACTCTTCTCACAAGAGTCTCCTGCAATCTGCTTATTGTCTCACACTAATCCAAATAAAATCGGGCCAACACTTTGCCAATTCTCAGCCTGTCTTCAGTCTACCTTTCTCATGCAACTCCTAATGAATGAAATCCCTATTCTTTAGTAATTTTAGCCTTCCTCAACTTTGTTGAGTATCATGGGCATCATGTGGTATTTTAACTACATCTCGGCAGCCTTCTAATATCACAATTGATAGTTAACCTCCCTTTAGCCTTTGTCTCAACTGGGTCTCCACTAGAACTAACATGCATGTATCTATTAATAGTAAATCATCAGTTGCATGTCAGATCACTAATTTTGAATTAAATATTATTTAATTCATTTGATCTCTCACTAGTGCAACAAACATTTACAACTAGTCCAACTGACTTTAACTCACCTAACTGAATTAATTGATTACTCATGCATTAAACTAATGCACTTAACTACAACTTGAACTCTAAAACACATACAATCACTCTCCATGTCTCACCAACTACCCTCAACTCGAAATTCATGAGCTAATTGAGTTTATCACACTCAGTTAACTATTACAAGTGATCATGAGATAAGATTACATTTTATTGTCCAATTTAATTAAGGGATAATTAAATTTGACACATATCCAATTTATTAAATAAATTTGATTTCACACTAATGTATCACTAGGACCCATCACTACATGACCTGTGGTCCCACACTAGTGTAGGTGCTGTCATGTTGCTTCTAGATGCCAATTTCATTGGTTCTTGTTGCAAACTTCAATACTCTTTCTAAACTCCTAAGTGTACTCTTGAACAGTTTGGCCTTTGAGTTGCCTAAAGTTTTGCCAAATCACTATTTATTTTTGCATATAGGCTAATGGATAAAACTATATTTTAATGGAAGAAATGAATTCAACCCAAGAAATGGATATCTTACCATGAATTCACATCTCCTCTTAAGTCTTTGCCTCCCGCCAAACTAGTGCTTCTCCTTCTAGCCTTAATCAAGCCAACTTGATCTTTATGTCGTCCTCTTGTAGATTCTGAATTTTGCAGTATACTTTCCAATTGACAGATCCAATTGTCTAACTTATTTGCATTTACCTCACCATTGTACATCGGAAGTTCAAACTTGATGTCCAACTTAAGTAATGGAGTTTTTCCTTTTGGGATTTTTGAATGAGTGTGGGTGGGTTTTGTGGTGGAAGTGGAGATGGAGGTGGATTTCCTCCACTACCTTTCGAACTCTTCTCTTCATCCTTCTTACCATTTGAAGATCCTTCTCCATGTGGAGGCTTAGAACCTTCTCCTGTTCTTTCTACAGTGAATGCATCAAACATGATTTTAACCATTCTTTGAATGTCTTTGAAGTCTCTCTTGAAATCATATTCTTATGAATTTCCATGAGTCTCTCCAAATCCTAAAATAATGGCTAAGGATTCAATCTCAACCTCTGATGCGTGTACCTATATAATCACTTCTGCTTCTTGTGCAATTTGTACCTCTTCAATCTCAACTGTTGGAGATAGAACTTGAGGTGCTTCAAGTGCAGCTTTGAGTGGAACTTTGGGTGAAGATTATTCTTTCTCAGCTCTCTTTCTTCTTTTCCTAATCTCAGGACTAAGAACCAATAGCTTCCCTTCTCCTCTCTACAACTTCAACCTTGTAAGCATCACAAAATTGCAACTATTAAAACCCTTCTTGCACAATCTCAAGAAAAGCAAGAAAATAACCTTTAGCAACCTTGTGCTCTGATACCAACTTGATCTAAAATTGATTATTATTTAATTTTTTTCTAATATCAGTTTCATAATTAACATGAAAATTCTTTGTTTTTCTTCTTATGCAAGGGTTTATACATGTGTTTATGACTGAAAATTCATTAAACTTGATGATATTAAGTGTATTTAATGAACTTAAAAGCATGGAAACCCAATTTTGAACAACAGCATATAAAAAAATAGCAAGTACAAATAACAAAGACAAATACACAAGTTTTTGATGAAGGAGTTCACCCCTCCTGGGCTACATCTCCTTGGTATAGCTTCATAGTGTGGACCTTTGTATTAGCTAAAATTGTGAAAAAGTGTTGTTTACAGTCTCCTATTGCCTCTACAATCTGCTCCAGTGGCTCCAAAACATCAAAATCTACCAATAATGACTCTTCCTGAGCCAAAATTGGTCAAAAATTGCCTCAGTTATGGAAAAACCAAATTTTCCTAGTTTTTCTCCACTAATTATGGAAGTTTGTCAGTTAACTCCACTAAATGTGGAGATTTCCCACATTTTCTGGGTCCACCAAAAGCTCCGCTAAGGACAATCTGCATTTAATTAGAGATAATTAAGGATTAGGTGGAGTTTAATGGGTGTGTTTAGCGCTAACCACACTTAACCGCAAATTGTGGATTATCGCGGGTTAACCACGATATAATGTTAAATAACCACGTTTAAATCTGTTTTTAATCTCTCGCCGGATCTGGATTTGTCTCCTGGTCTTTGGAACTCAGACATGTGGGAGGGGGCTAGCCCACGGAGTTGGCCCCCTCCGAACCCCCAAACTCTGTGGCTGCAATCTTTAATTAGTGGCAGGATCCTATGTATTACAAGGATCATGTGGATGGTATGGCGGTAAGGCGTTGGTGTTGTGTGCAGGTGGTCGTCAGTTTGACCCCGACCCCCGCCATAAAATTTTGTTGAACAGACCATAGGTCTTGAATTTGGTTATAATTGATATGTGAATAATATGTGTTTGATATGTTGTGCCCCATTACTATGGTTCAAAATTTAGAATAAAACATGTATATGCGCCTGAATTCAACCTTGCATAAAATTAACATGCCATCCAACCTTGCCATGGGGGAGGGAACGTGGCAGCCTCTGACTACCCCACGTGGCCCTTCTCCATTGGCCCAAAAATTCCACCATTATAATAATATCCACCATAGAATAAATTCCAAACTTAGGAATAGGAGAAAAAGTTCAACTTCCCCAAGAAACATTGGCGAATCTGGTGATGACACTTGTCACAGTGTCACTGGCTAAAATATAGAGAATATTCTTTGAAGATTCCTGAGGTCCTAAATGGATTTCCAAGTCATTAAGCTGTCATTGTTCTGCATAATTTTTACATGTTTGAGAAAACGAACAGCAGACCATAACTTACTCATACAAACTCAAATTTTGATGAAACGTGTTGCGTTGGAATACTGGTGATGAGCTCTATCCGGTCGTTCTGGTTTGGAGAATTTTTTAGCACTTTCATTTTTTAGCTAAATACTAAGCCTTTGATCAGTATCATACATATCAAACGGAGATAATATGACAAAGTTACGACCCCGGGAAGTTGGCAGCCCAACTAACCCCAACGGGGCCCAAATACTCTTGGTGTTACATCTCCTCGGAGGGTTTTAGTTGTTTAGGGTTTTCTCTTATTGTTCAATAATAAAAAGGCCCTTGAGCCTCATTGTAACATAGTTCAGAGGCATGTAGCCGCCTGTTGTATGGTACAACAACCCTCCCCATTTCAAAATTTTAAGATAAATTTCATTTAGAAATAGGTCCCCTTTCTTTTTTTAAATAGGAATAAAAGACTTAGAGGAAATCCAATCATTTTGAATAAAACAATAAAAAGTTCATTGATTAGGAAAGCATATATCACATATCGCATAACACAAGTGCATATAAACAAATGCAAAATTGAAATTTTCCGATCCGATGAAATATAAAGTCTTTTATCACATCAACATAATGCATAAAAGTACTCATATTGAATAATTCCGATGTGATAGAGTAATCGCAATTGAAAATTGGAGGTATCTTAAAGTTTTACATTTGTTTTATAAGACTCTGATGCGATGCGATTTATCGCAGTCACATTTCGGAGGCACACTGTCACATATGCTTGTTTTGTAAACTCTGATGTGATATAACCCATCGCAAATCACAAATCACAAAACGAAAAGACAACCCCTCATTCAGTCAATTGCAAAACTCCGATGCGATGCGATTTATCAAAATCGCATTTCGGAGTAACAACATCATATTCACTCATGTTATAAAATCCCAATGCGATGGACCCTACCATCATCGCAATCGCAAATTGGCAATATCATTTACAACTTTTTCCTTTGGAAAGAATCGATGTGATATTCCATAATTACAATCGCAAATCGACAGACATCATGAAATTTTATTTGTTCTCCCTTTTGAAAAAACCCCGATGCGATCAATATTTAGTCTTTATTTTATTTTTACTGCGCATATGATTTTTATTCATCGCAATCGCAAAATTCAAAAGGGAAGTTTTATATTCTCATTTCAAAATCGCCGATCTCTGATTGTACGTCATTATTAAATAAAAAATCAAACGAATGATTGTGATTGATTCTATTTTGAATGCGTGAGTGTGACTCTTATAGAGGGCATTTAAGTTTAAAACGGAGTTAATAAATGGAAATCAACGAATAGATCTTTTCATACAGCTATTCTCCTTACTTAATTTTTACCGCGTCTAAAAGCTTTTCTCATTTGCAGAACAAGAAAATTCCTAATCCTCTCATTCACTGAGCAAGTGAGATCTTACCAGACGACAAAATGTCTAAGAGATCTAAGAAAGCTAAGGTTGCTGCTGCTGTGAAGATCACTACTATTTCCATAATACCAAAATAAAAACCAGCCAAAATCAAGCTGGTAACAGATACTTCATGCCAAGGTCTTGGAAAAATGTCTTGGGAAGATGTATATAACTTGATTGAAAAAGAGAACCCTAAAGTCACTGAAGTGAAGGTGACAGTTCCTGATGAAGATGACTCAGATTCTGATTCTGAGACTCCTCTTAAAGCACTTGCAAATTCATTCCTTCATAGAATTTCAGCTCGGGCAAGAATTTTCCCTTACTATGATGTAATTCAGTGGGTGATAGATATTTTCACCATTAAAAATAGGACATTTGTTTCAGCTACAGGAACAATATTTGGGTCTTTCAGAGCAGAGGACATAAAAGCATTGTACCATCTTCTGGACCCTTAGAAGGTCTACAACAAATCTTTTATTAATGATTTTGCTGCAAGCAATGAAACTCAATCGGAACCAATCAGAGAATGGAGAAGAGCTCCAGAGAAACATAAAACTGAATCATCAGGTATGTACTCAGTGGAGTATCTTTCACCCCCATATTGTTATGCTGCCGCAATGATGTGTAGGATTTTTGGAAACGATAATTCTGCAAGATTTTCAATCCAAATGGTACCCTTAATCCATTCTGCTGTAAACTTTGAAATAATGGACTGGTCAGTTATCCTTTTAGACAAGATAGCCAATAGAATCCTAGACTATAGAAAGGATAAAGATACAGGAAATACGACCCAGTTTTACTTTTGTGCCTCCATTTTAGATGCCCTATGTTTCAATTCAGAATTCCCCATTTTAGGTTGGAAATGGACCCCCAAAGACCCTGTTCCTATACATATTTACCATAAGCTCTTGTGGAAGGTTCATTTTAAAAGTCATTTATATAGGATTTGTCACGATTTTCTGATTCCTGTCCATCAAACCATTTTCAACCAATTTCCTCCGTGGCTCTCTATAAAAGCAAAGACTGATATATCTCAGATTGGTGACTAGTTTGGAGAAGATAAATTTACCTATGTCAGAGTTTTCATAAGCATTGTGGAGCCCCATATTTTACCTTTGTATGTTCCTGACAAACTGTTAGCACAAGAAATTTATTATCAGTTAACAGTAGAAGGTATGTCAAGGTCTCTAAAGAATAATAAGAAATTGATGTGGCCTATTTTTCCCTTTCATTGTGGGAATTATACTCTTAATGACTTCAAACATACTGAGAAGGAGGTCATTAAAATTAGGGATCTTAAGCTCTCAATAGTCCCAGGCAAGTAGTATGACCCAAAAAAAATAGCATTTGATTTCACAACTTTAGTTTCAATCGCTCGGTTTGAGCATGAGCCCGATGAATTTGATGATTTATTTGTTTCTATTGATAGATTTCCCCAAGTTTATGACTTGGCTAAATCCAAATTTCAGACTGAGGATATGAATAAATTCATGCTGTTTAGAAGTCAGAGACTGCTGAAAGCTCCTCTTGACTAGTTAAGAATTATTTTGCAAGAATCTGAAAATATAGAAATAGAGCAGAAGGAAAAAGAAGATGCAACGAACAAAGCAGGAAAATAAGCATCTACCAACAAGGGAAATGTATAAACTGAAAATGTAAGCACAAGTGGCAAGCCTGATGTACAAAAGGAGAATACTGGCAGCAAAACAATGAACCTGTTGGGAAAAGAACTACAGTTCAAATAGGGAAGGAAAGCACAGGTATTGAGACTAATGTGCATATTGAGAAAGAAAATATAGGCAATGAGGCTAATGTACAGATAGAAAAGGAAGATATTGGCAATAAGACAAATAATCAACTTGAAAGAGAAAATACCACTGAGAATGTGGTGGATTCTGCTGAAATTGTTGTTTCTTCCCATTTGCTAAGTCAATATGAGCAATTCGCTCAGCAAATAGGATTACAAAATAATCCTCAAGTTGAAATGCTGAAGGATCAAGATATGGAAATCATTCCTTAGCATCCTACAGAAGAAATTGTGTTGAAAGTAGAAGAAATTCCTCCTCTGGATATCTTTTATAGTCCTAAGCATAGAGTTGCTGTCAGGAAACAGAGGAAGAGAAGAAGAACAGATCAAGAATCACTTTCAACCTCACAAGTTGAATTTATGAACATTGTCTGGAAAAATACTGAGGTGAATCCTTCAGAGGATCTCACTAAATTGTCACAATATGCAGGTGTCTATAGTGCAGCCACTATAGACAAGGCTTCAGAAGTCACCCAAATGATGAAACAAAAGGAAGTATAGATAGCTATGCTGGAGGAACAAGCAACAGAAAATCAGCAAAAGATTATGCAGTTGGAACAACAGTTGCAAGAGGAAAAGCTCAAATATAAACAGTTGGAAGAAAAACTTAGCATTGAAAAGAAAAAGATTGGTCAACAAGCTTTGAATAAGCAACAGCAGTTAAGTCAAGAAGTGGAAAAGTTACAAACCCTATTGCAAAATGAAAAAAATGCTAAAGTTGAGCAAGAAAAAATATTCCAAGCAAGATTGGACAAATTTAGGGATTATCCTAAATTCGATCGATTTAAAACTGAAGATCTTGAAATAAATAAACTATTGTCTTAGCAGTTGAATGAATTCTGTCAAAAGATGGCACAAGCTGAGCCTTTGTGTGAAATAAAATCATCTTTAATAGATGAATCAATTAGCCTAAGGCTTGAATTTGATGATGCAGATGACAAAATTTCTGAATTTCTTTCATGGCAAGACTCAGAGCAAGGAAGGAATGCAAACCTTCCCAGGATTGAGGAAAGGCACAAATAAATTTTGTTTGTTGAATGGGAAAAACAATTGATCAAAGGAGAAAGAGCCAAAACTATGATGAATAATATAACACAATTGGTTAATGATAGCTTATATGCCACCAATTTAATTTTAGATTGTATTCCAGAAAAATTACCAAGGGTAAAAGAGACTGATACCAGGTGGAAGCAAGAATTAATCAATAAGAATTAGCAAATCAGCAAACTTCAAGGAATTTCATGGGATATCATGTGGACATTTCTAATCAAGACACACAGTCAACAAATGGCAATCAAGTTCCTTTCCAATGCCATTAATCGCATCATTCCGGAGTTTTATGATGCCACGTACACTGGTCAATTACATTCGAGGCTAAGTCATCCAGCAAAGGTTAAATATATGCTCAAAATTTGCCACCTTGGCACATTGAATGCAGGATAGAATCAGTGAATTTGTTTCATTTTAATATCGCAAGTCTATTTCTAGATTTCCGATGATAGATTGTAGCAATAGTTTTAGTTTTTTTATTATTATTAAGTTCCTATTTAAACCCCTTTCATTCATTTAGAAAGGGGTCCTGAGTTTGTAATATTTTAGCTTGGATGTTACATTTTTACACTCCATTGACTACTTTATTTTTTATAAAGGATCACTTATGGTGGTTTATGGCAAATTATCTCTAAGAATTTCATTTCTGTACCTTGGAGTTTGTTTTACATTGAAGCACTGGATCTGGATATTGAATTGCATCTGGAAAAATATCAAGATGAATCTGGTATTTCTATCAATTTACTGTTATTTTTCTTATGTTATGAGATATTCTCTTTGAATTTGCTATCATTTATATGTACTTGTTTTACAAACATTTCTTTATACATATCATTTCTGAGTGTATAGAAATATTCATCTCTCATAATATGTGCAAATGATATATAAAATGATGAATGCAATGTGTTATTATAACTCTGTTTAATTTCTTAAACAGAGTTATCATTATTTGATACTGCATATTTCAATTAAATTATAATACATTTTCATGCTTATTGATTTGATTGAAAAAATCTTTAAGTTGTATTCATATTTGACACCCAGGTTAGTTTTAGAATTATTTATAAGCTATAGATTAAATTTGATAGATTATTTCAGTCATTTTAGTTCCATCATCCACTTATACAATCATTCCTTCACCAACCCATTAGTTATTAGGAAACTGGTCCTATAAATCCAGTCGAAGCCACCACACTAAATGGAAAAGGAGCTGTCCTAAGGTCCCGACCGGGTGGTTTTCCCCCAATGTTTGAAGCAGCGATTTTCGAGGCTTCAACACCACCACATCTCTTCTCAAAGATAAGCTACCATCACCCGAGCTAGTTTATTTTCTATTATGTCTGTAAGAATTTTTCATCATTTTATATTAAAGGAATGAAGTGTTATTCCTATTGCATCTTTTATTTTATGTTTATTTCTCTATTTTATTGCATTCCTACATAAATTTGAATCAATGGTATCAGAGCGATCTTCTCTTTCTCGATATTTCTTTACATGTCCCCAACAAGGTCAGGGTATAAGGAGTTAGGGCTTGATCTGGTTGAACTTTTCCAACATCAGCCTCGCAAACGTCGACGACCTCCCATGGTGGAAAAAAAGAAAGACGAGTGAGCAAGAGATCCTATCAAAATATTGCTTGAGGAGGCCCTCAAGAAACAAAGGAACGCGATGATGGATAACTTTGCCCAGATCCTTCAACGACTGCCCACCGGTGGCGCGTCTACATCCAGCAGCGACTCTGGAGGCGCCATTCCTTTCAAGGTACAAGTCAACTTCAGCATTCTTGTATTTGAAGGCCATATAGATGCAGATGCCATAAAAATGTGGTTGAATTTTCTGGAAGGTTATTCTTGGTCCATGATTTCTCCGACTGAGAAAATATTACTTTTGCACTCCTCAAAGTCGCCCCCCATTTCAAAGACTGGTGGGAAACCTATTGTGAGTGAAAGGACAAGAGGCAACCCTCTCTGTTCTCGGTCGCACCTTCTTGGGATTCATTCTGAGATATCATCAAGGAACAATAATATCCCATGGGGAGATATGAGGACAAGTACATCTAATGGACCACGTTGCGGCAACAAAGGGATCAAGATGTGCACGAACTGATGAATTTGTTCCATACCGTACGCACAAAATTGGGAATTAAAGATTTAGAGAAAAATTTGGTGCTCAAGTACCACAGTTGTTTTCACAAATAAATTCAGGAGGAAATGGAGTTCCTCAACATTACCTCGCTTGGAATGGCATATCGATATGCCACCAATATTGAATATAAATTTAAGTAGAAGAAGAGAGACTTGGAATCTGAAGCCAGGGAAAGGCGCCCCTGAACTGCAGAACAAGGGGCAAGGCCAAAACAGGGCAATTCAAAAAAACACCATAAATCCAAATAAGGACACGGGGAAGTGGTGTGAAATTCATAACAGCTCCACTCACAAAACAAGCAAGTGTCGAACCAAATAGTCGCTAGTGGTCGAACTGAAGGCATATGAATCATATGCATGTTTTGATTATGATTCAGAACTGGACAAGGGGAATGAAAAAGGAAGCAAATCATTGATGTATAACCCAGTGCCACCGTTTCCACCACTAATATCCAGAAGGAGGAACTCGAAGATCGAGAGGAGGGGAAACACCTCTTCCATTCCCAGATGTGGGTGAAGGGTTCTCCACTACAATTCCTTTCCGATAGAGGAAGCCAAAAGAACCTCATTTAAGTAGAGGTCATGAAGTTTCTCATCCTATCGACCACAAGACACCCACAGCCATATACCATTGGGTGGCTTCACCAAGGAAGATATCTCTGCGTCCGCCAGCAGTGTCGCCTTCCATACAACATCAAGCACTTCACGGATGAGGTATTGTGTGATGTTGCTCCTCTTGATGTGTCTGATGTATTATTAGGCCAACCATACTTGTGGAAGTGACATGTTGTGTATTATTCTATGCCTCATTCTGTTATATTATTACTTTTGAAAATAAGTTGTACAAGATACCGAAGGTAGTACCACCTTCCGCCATCTCTTTGAGTATTAAAAATCAATGCAGTAAGATTATTTCCCAAACTAGGAAATTTGTTTTCATTATGATTCACCCACAGGGAAAGAAGAGTACTATGGTCATAGCCTCCAAACATGGCTCCCCTGCATGGCAGCAGCAGATGGAAAAATACGTGGAGGCATGGCAGCAGCAGATGGAAAAATACGTGGAGGAATACAAGGATATTTTCTCCTCGCCCACAGAGGTTCCTATACACTGTCAGGTCAAGCACTCCATTAATATGATCCCAGGCGCGCCGCTGCCTAACATTGCCATACCTCATGCGACCACACAAACAAAATCCACACATGTACTTTCTAAGGCTGATAAAGCAACCAGATTTATTGAACGCATCCAGCATGCCTACCAGCAGGTCCATGACATCTTGGAGAAATCCAATGCCAAGCACAAGTAGTGACATGATCAACATCAGGTGCCACACAAGTTCTACGTGGGCGACAAAGTTTGGTTACATTTGCATAAGGAACGCCTCTCTGGACCCCACCGCAAGCTATTCCCACTCCGATATGGTCCATACACCATCACCAAGGTTGTGGGAGACAATTATTTTAAGCTTAACATTCCTCCATTCCTCAGCCTACACATAGTGTTCAACGTGGATCGCCTTCGACCATACTTTCCACCATTGCTGGACACATTCGACATTGCAGAAAAACTCACCCCGAAAAATTTAAATCCAGACTGCATGGAATAGGCTGCAACTAATCGAATCATGGACACACAACTTAAAATAACTCGCCAGCAAAAGATCCAATTGTATCAGGTTATCAAAGCTGGCCAGCTCTTGCACCAAGGCAAGTGGCTCACCAGGGGCCAATGTCAGCAGAAGTTCACCCATCTCATGGAGCCACTCAACGCAATGGGGACCATTGCTTCCTAAGGGGGGAGGAATGATCGAGGTGGATATTGGTGGCCACCCACCTATTCCACCTAGTCAGTCATCGGTTTTCTTATTTACTATTTTTAGCAGTTTTTCGGATCTTGAAATTTTGGAGTTGTTTTTAGGCCCCAAACGACATTTTTTCGGCATGATTCATCAAAAAATACCATATAAATTGCATCAATATTTATAGTCCTCAGAGAGATATTTCCAATGAGTTATCATACACATTAAACGGAGATAATATGACCAAGTTACAACCCTGGGAAGTTGGATACCCAACTAACCCCAACGGGGCCCATAAAATCTTGGTGTTACATATCCTCAGGTTAGGGTTTTGGTTGTTTAGGGTTTTCTCTTATTTTTAAATAATAAAAAGGCCCTTGAGTCTCATTGTAACACAGTTCATAGGCATGTAGCTACCACATCACTTCTCAGAGATAAGCTACCATCACCCGAGCTAGTTTATTTTCTATTATGTCTGTAAGCATTTTTCAATATTTGATATTAATGGAATGAAGTGTTATTCTTGTTGCATCTCTGAAATTATGTTTATTTATGTATTTTATTACATTCCTGCATAAATTTGGATCAGGTTTCTTCAATTCCCCATCGAAAGTAGGTGGCTTTGCCTTCTTAAATTCATCCGGCATGAATCGCCTATCACTCCTCATGTAAGGGTGATACCGATGATGATCATGATATCTATTGAAACCAGAACTAGAATGGTACCTATACTCATCACCTCGCCTATCCGAAGTGTCCAAAAACTTGCCATCTCTCACTGAATCTGCTCTATCTGACCTGTGTCTACTAGGAGACCTACTGCCATATGCCCCATTGGTTCTGTCCTCATGTCCATAATTGATTTGTAGTGGCCCTTGTTTATGAAAATATGACAAGCTCTGAATAAGTATTGCATTCTTCTCTGCTTATTTCTCTTATTCCTATATGAGCTTTTCATTGTCTTCCCTACAACTCCTTATTTCTTCCTTTAGGCTTCTCAAAGTGTCTGCCAAATCAGAAGATTGCCCACAATGTTGCTCATATGAATCACAGACGGGAGTCATTGTAGTCTACCATCTTTCTATCCATGTTGATATTTCTCCTGCAAAGTATAATATATTAGATAAACCAACGTACCTTAGTGTAATTTTTGGAGGATACTTCCTGCAAGATCAATCAATCAGCGTAATACATGTATAGATATAATCATGACGGCATATAAACACATAATGTATAAGCATATAAATATATAAATATCATTCTAATTGGGGTCCAGTCATGCATGCATGACCATACTAAATGCACACCAATGCAAGCTTGACCACACACAACAATAAACCTGAATCCTACATGAGCATAAGCAACATGTAACCCAACATTACCGACCAATGCATATTCAACATATGACATTTCACAAGCAAAAATGCACAACCATTACACAATCATGACCAAAGGGTGACCTATCATAACCAATCAATGCATATACAACATATAAAAATATGTAAGAAAGAGTGCATGCATGATACATAAACAAGAACAACACATAATCAGACATATATTCATGATGCATGTCAACAACAACATCATCAACACTTCCATGTCAACAACACTACCGCAATATCCAACACAATGCAGATGCAACAACCACATACAACATACGTATGAGCAACACATGAGCAATCAACATAGTGTATGATCAACACACTACCCATCCAGTCCGAGAGTTGAACCATGCTCTCATACCACTCTCTAGCACCCTCTTCCCACATCTACCAAAGTAACTGGCCAACCGGGGTAAACATGTGACAAGAGGCTACTAATATGATATTCAACCTCCTAGATGACTTTGAGGAAGTGGAATCGACGGAAACACGACAAACAGGCCTTACACTACATCATTGACATCCCCAGGAGGTAACCCAACCTTCCAGGGCCATGTTCCTTGAGGGGGAACTGATTTTTGACCTATTTGAAGCTTATCCGTGGGAATGTAAGGGAAAGGGAGTGGTTATAAACCCTTAGCCATGGGATTTACTTGTCAACGTCGTGGTTATAGCCCCAAAAGGTCAATACTGTGCCTGCAGCTCCGAGATTCGTGCCACATTTTCAGCCCTTGAGCCCAGGTCACTGCCTAGAACTTCCTGTAACTTCAGGAGAGGATAAATAACATTAAAAAAAAATACATGGAAGCAATCACATCATCGAGAACTCATCCGACCCCACCCAGCCATGACAGGAATTACGTCAAACATGTCACAAATATTGCATCTACAGGTGTAAATTACAAAATTAAACATAGGTGTCTAATACTTATCTTAGAATCACTAAGAAGCATTTCCCCCTTACATCATAAGCTACAATACAATCTATTTGACCATAGATACATTGTATATTCATTTCCAAGAAAAAAAGTAGATAGATCCATACATCATCACTGATAAAATACATGATTATAACGAGCATAATAACAAAAGAAATACCATGGATAATACATCAATGAAATCCACATAACAACCAGTTCATTTTCATACCAAATACCAAATAAATGAGCTTCCCATTAATGAGTGTAAAATCCAACTAGAGATGGGACTTCCATGTTCCTCCCAACCATAGATTAACTAAGCCAAATCTCTCTTTAGCCAATCACCCACGTGCCATATTCCAAGCATGAATGTGGGACTCAAACCAAAAAACCAACCAGGGCATCCTGAGGCCAAACCACCTCACCCTCATCAATCAAAACGTAGGCTTTACCGTGTTCTACACCTGATCACTAGGCCAACATAAGCATGGATATCACAATATTCTCTTCGTCTAAACTATGAGGGATTTTCATGTCTCCTAGTCTCTCAGGCTTTACCGCAACCCATAATCTCAATTAGGGGTCACTAGGCCCTAAACCAAGACATACTCTCCAGGATTTACCCCAATCCCAAACCTAGGATTCCTAGGCCTGAAATGGAGAGTAAACCACCACCTCTTAGGCTTTACCACAACCCACAATCTAAATCAGGGGTTACTAGGCCCTAAATCAAGGCAACAAGTGAACCAGTTCTATAATCATTCAGAGATCCACCTCACTCATCTTCGGATCCATCTGGTAATCCAGCTAAACCAAAACATGAGAACACTACAACACCATCGCTATCTGGAAATGGCAAGGCTAGGTTGAATACATTGTCACACCTAGAAAAACCCATGCCAAGACAACAAAGAACCACATGCAATACCATGCATGTCAAATCTAGCAAGGAAATCATACATGCAAATAAATACCTGCAAAGAATCTCGTTGTAGTTGCTTGATTCCTGCTCATCCTTGCTTGATTCCTCCTTTTTCCTACTTTATTCCCTTTCTTGCTCCAAATTCCAAAATTATCAAAAACTCTAAGTGTCCAAGAGTGAGAGAGAGAGAGAGATAGAATAATGAGAGAGCTCCAAAAAATGCACTGACAAAAGGTACCAACTGATCCTCATAAGCCTTCTTATGGAAGAGGCCTCTATTTTCCTTAAATTTCCTCCTCACATGCAACATGTGACCTTTCATCTCCCTTTTCTCCTAATTTCCAGTATTTTCATAAATAAATGTGCCAAAAATTCCATTTTTTCTTTCCAAAGCCTTTGCCAATTTCCTTAGCCATAATAAACCAAAGTAACACTCGCTAGGTTGTTTTTCCCAACATTCATCTTGGAGTAAGTGTCCTATCAACCGTGGTTATTATTTTTTAACTTTTATTACATGGAATTTTCACCAGGTATGTTACATTGATATTGGCATATTAAGGGGTAGAGATATTTCCCACAAGGAGATCAAGACTCAGAGGGAGTCTAGTTCAAGAGGGAGCAACCCTAAGGAAGCTATTATTTCAGGATCTAGGGAGATTATACTCATTATTGCACTAGTTACCACAGCAGTGTGGAAGCAACAATAAAGCAGTATCAGCAACAGTATGCTTAGATCATATTTTTCAATGCATGCAACCATACCTCTAGGTGTGAGGTGGGGCGATGTAGAGCAGTAGTCCCAAGGGTTGCATAAATTTGGGCAGGGTCCATTGAGGTATTCTCCTCATGGATAATTACCGTTCTACAGGGGCCCATGGTACTTAGTAGCAGGAGGATGAGTGTCAGTCAGATTTTGAGGAGTGCAGAGGGGTGTTGACTGCAGAGTATGGGGTTCAGTAGTAGAGTCAGCAGCAGCATAGTTTTCCTAGTAGAAAGTTGCAGACACATTTGAATAAGTTTGTTTTTTTTATGCTTCTCAGTTGCAGATGTTGCAGTTGCAGCAGCAACAATGAGAGGTGTTTCGTGTAGTAAATTCCACAGGTACAAGATATGGGTTGGTGATAATCCCTTTCTTGCTAAGAGGGAGTGTTAAAAATGAACAAGAAAGTCACAATTTTGATTTTTTCCTTAATTAAAATTGAGAAAATTTGAATTTCCGCATCAATAGATAACTTGGAGGAGTTAATTGAGGTGACATGGCTCTTGTCACTCAATTAAGAACACTGAATTAAAGTTAATGAGTTCAAGTTTAGTTTAATTTAGTTGATTCCTTAAAAATAGGAGTCTAGCTCAATTAATTCAAGTTAGGGGCATGAAGTTCGGTTGTGTGCATTGGGTTTTGTTGTATTTACTATAACACACTCCAAAATTTTGGCCTATGCTCAATTTTGGAGCCTTCCTTGGTCTTGTACATTGTCTTTGCAAACATAGAAACTCTTTCCATGTGTTTTCTTGAAGTGTTTCTTTCCCTTTTTCAAGTTAAGAAAAATGTCGTATTTTCGCATGTTAGTTGTTGCATAATGTGTATAAGCCTATTTTGGTGGTTTCAAGAGGTCTTATTTGTTTAAATGATTTGTTCTAACCATGTAAGTATCTGTCACACTCATTTTTTTCACGCTCGAGCTTGCACTTTGCCTCTCCCCTAAGCATAGGGTTTCTGGTCCTGCGGCAGGGTGGTACCACTCGAGGTGCTTGCCCTGGCTTGGGTTCGGCTCAATGACAGACTTTCAGGCCCCTCCTCTGTCTCCTCCCTCTCCTCCTCCTGAGGTTGAGGCCTTCAAACTGTTGATTTCTTCCCAACCGAAGAAGAATAAACAACTCGCTTCCAAATTTGTCAAGAGATTGGATGAGATCCCCTCAGTGGCTCTCTCGCCTAAAGGTCCGATGAAAGTGGCCCTTTCCCTTGCGGACAAACCGTTGGTTGGACAGTTCACTGGCTTATGGCCTTCACCAAAAAATACAGAAGCCTGGATCACCCAAAACTGGAAGCTCCTCATTACAAACAACGTCACCTCGTACTTTCTGGGGTGGGGTTTCTTCGTGTTTGAATTCAACACAAAGGAGGATAAGGATCTTATTTTCGGAAACGGACCCTATTTCATGGATCCTCAAGGACTCTACTTAAATCGTTAGACTCCAGACTTCGACCCCTCGGAGGATGTTCCATCTGCCATTCCAGTCTAGGTCAGGCTCCCAAACTTGCTGGTGCACTACTGGAACTGGGAATCAATGGAGTAAATCGGCAATGCCCTGGGAAAATTCATAGATAGAGAAAACAACAAAGATCAATATGACTGCATCAGAATCTGCGTGGAGGTTGATCTCGAAGTTAGGTTTCCGTAAGCCATTAAGTTGACGGTGGGGAACTGGTCCCATCTGCAAAAATTAGATTATGAACAGTTGTCGTTCAAATGTCGCAAATGCCATAAGCATGGCCACTTTTCCAAGAACTGTCCCAAAAATGCAAGCCCAGAAAAGGAGAAAGAAGAAGGATGGCTGCAATCCAAGAAATCTAGAACAAGCCTTAGGCCAGGGCCAAACGGACAAGGAGCAGAGAAAGGAAAGGGAAGTTCAGCACCCATGGGGAGCATTCCTAAATCCAAACAACCCCAGAAAGGTCATGAGAACAGCTTTGCGGCCTTGAGCTCAGAGATAGAGGAAGACCAAGAAATTGATCCATGGGACGTGCAAAAGGATCTCCAAATATAGGAAACCCTAGAACCACTGAAGATTGGAAATTATCCTGGAGAAACCCCGAAAGAGAAAGAAGAAGGATGGCTGCAATCCAAGAAATCTAGAACAAGCTTTAGGCCAGGGCCAAACGGACAAGGAGCAAAGAAAGGAAAGGGAAGTTCAGCACCCACGGGGAGCATTCCTAAATCCAAACCCACCCAGAAAGGTCAAGAGAACAGCTTTGCGGCCTTGAGCTCAGAGATAGAGGAAGTCCAAGAAATTGATCCATGGGACGTGCAGAAGGATCTCCAAATACAGGAAACCCTAGAACCACTGAATATTGGCGATTATCTTGGAGAAACCCTGAAAGAGAAATATTCTGCCTCTAAGGGGGAAGATCTAGATTTGGAGGAGTCGGAGGAAGAAGGAGAAATTGGGGATTCCAAAACTTCGATCAAAATATCGAACAGGGGACGGAAATCCTCCAGGGAAAAGAGAGAGCAAGAAACCTACAAGGAGAAGCTGCAGGGGAACTAGCCTACCCTAGAAAAGATGTTGAAAAAAAAACCCTAATACATACAGAAATCAAAGCCAGGGCTCTAAGGGAGCCCTCTCAGCTCAAAAAAGGAAGTAATGAAGATCGTCTCCTGGAATTGCAAAGGGATGGGAGAAACCTTAAAGAGGAAGCAATGAAAAGTCTAGTAAGGTTGGAAAGGCCAGAAATTATTCTCATCCAGGAGACCAAAATGGAGGAAAGGGACTTTCTCCACAAAAGCAAACAGTTTTGGGGAAAAGGAGGAGGTATTGCAGTCTCCTCTAGAGGAGCCTCAAGAGGGCTGGGAATTCTATGGGACAAGACATGCTTTGAGAAAATTCTAGTTAAACTCAAATCAAACTGGTTTTTTGCTCAGTTTTTGCATCTTCATACCAAGGAGATAATGAATATTTTCAATATTTAAGCTCCGGTCATCTTGGGAGACAAAAAAACCTGTTGGGAATCCATTAGGGACCTAGCAAATGAGATTCAGATGAATAACATCATTCTCGTTGGAGACATGAACACTACTTTAATCCATGGGGAGAAGTGAGGGGGCAGCATTGTAAGGGATCTAGCCAGAGAATGGGTGGAAGAACTCATTCAGGACTGGGATCTGTTGGACATCAAGCCTGCCAAGGGAAAATTACATGGACCAATAGAAGAACGGGTCTAGGTCACATTGCTTTAAGGTTAGATCACTTTCTCATCCAGAGTTCATTTTTGCTTTTAGGTCTTGATGTCAGTATTGTTATTCGTTCTTTGTTGATCTTTGATCACAAGCCCATTAGGCTTGAGATGAAGCCGCATATGAATCTGGGGCCTATTCCCTTCCATTTTAGTGCTCTCTGGGTGTAGCAACTTGAATTTTTGGACAGAGTTGAGGAACTCTGGAGACACCCTGTCAGTGGATCCCCCTTCTTTCTGTGGGAATAAAAGTTGAGGAGAGTGAAGAGGGCCCTCAAAATCTGGGCTAAAGCCCTTCCTTCTCCGACTGAGTCAAGAAGGGTTGCCCAGGCCTATTTGGAGATTCATCAAAAACAAATGGAAGATATGGACATCTCGAAGGAAAGATTAACCCTAGAAGAGAAGCTCTAGGCTAATCTTCATAAGGCTTGCATCTGGGAGGAGGAATTATGGATACTTAAATCTCGCAGTCTGTGGCTACAAGTTGGGGACTGGAATACCTCCTTTTTTCATAAGCAGACTCAAGTGAGAAGAAGCTTCGATTCTATAGTGGAGATAACCTCAGGAGACCAATCCTTCTCCGAATTTGCTAGCATCAAAAAATCTTCCCATCAGTACTTCAAATAATTGTACACACAGGATAAGCAAGAAATTCTCAACTCAAACATGCTCGATTTGGTCCCTCTAAAGGTCAATGCCCAAATGAACGTTATGCTGACTACTCCTATCACTGTCAATGAAATCAAGCAGTCCCTTGATGAAATGGATCTGGACAAGGCACCTGGGTTGGATGGGTTCACTGCTCGATTCATTAAAACTTTTTGGAACATTTTCAAAAAGGATCTCTACAAAATGATCTTAAAGTATCAGACTTGCCACAAGCTTTGGGGCAACACCAACTTGGCCTTCTTGGCCTTTATACCTAAAGAGAAGGGTTCCATTTCTTTCAAAAAATGCAGGCCAATTTCCCTCTACAACATTGGCTACAAGCTCGTCACTAAAGTCATGGAAAACAGGCTGAAAGGCCTTCTTCCAGAAATCATTCCTGACAATCAAGGGGAATTTTTCAAATGTAGGCAGCTAACTGATAACTTCATTCTAGTTCAGGAAGCGATCCATTCAAGCATCCAAAGACGAGAAAAAGGCACGGTTGTCAAGATGGACTTGGCTAATGTATTTGACAGAGTTAGGCACAAGTTTCTCTTTAGAGTTATGCATCAATTTGGGTTTGACTATCGTTTTATAAGTTGGGTCAAGACCTACATTGTGGAACCATGGATTGCTCCACTTGTCAATGGGCATGCTGCTGACTTCTTCAACGCGAGTCAGAGGATAAAGAAGGGATGACCTATATCCACTCTTCTCTTTTTCATTCAAGCCGATGTCCTCAGTTTTATGCTAGAGAAAATACAAATAGATGATCCAGGTGGATATCGATGGCCACCCACCTATTCCATTTGGACCAGCACCATCAAGTATTGCAGCTTTTCACATTCAGCACAACTTACTATTTTTAGCAAGTTTTTGGGTCCTCCACTCCCGGAGCCATTTTGGGGCCTTAATGATCCAGGTGGATATTGGTGGCCACCCACCTATTCCATTTGAACCCCCACCATCAGTTCTTTCAGTTTTCAAGTTGCAACAAAACTTACTATTTTTAGTATTTTTTCGGGTCTTGAACTTCCGGAGTCATTTTTTAGGCCCTAAACGACGTTTTTTCAAAAGTTGTACTCCTCGGACAGATCTTTCTAACCATCTATTGAGTGCATCAAACGGAGATCGGATGCCAAAGTTACGTCCTCGGGAAGTTGAAACACCAACTTACCCAAACGAGGGCCCACAGTTTTGGCGCTTCATCTCCTAGAGTTAGGTTTTTGAACGTTTTAGTTTTTCCATTGTTTCTCAATAATAAATAGGCCCTCGAGCCTCATTGTAACACAGTTTAGAGGTCTGTAGCCATCACATATCTCCTCAGAGATTCGCTACCAGCACCCTAGCTATTTTATTTCCATTATGCCTGTAAGCATATTTCTGTTATTTGATATTAATGAAATGAAGCATTATTTCCGTTGATCTCTATGCTCATGGTTATTTCTGTATTCTGTTGCGTTCCTGCATAAAATCCAGATCAATCGATTAAGAGCTTATGGTTCGTAGGATCGCCAGAGGAGTCAGAGACATCAACCATGCTCTCTTTGTTGATGACTCCATACTTTTGGGGGGTGCTTCCTCTATCTCAGCCTCCCGCTTCAAGCTAGAGCTAGATCGCTACTGCCTTGATTTTGGGAGTGAACTTAACACGGGAAAATGTTTCATTTATGCTTGGAATATTTTTGGCCTCAAGCTAAGCACGATCACCAGGATTTTGCGTTTCAAAGGCTCCATGAAATGGGTGTCTTTTAAATATCTTGGGCTACCGGTATTTCAAGGATGCCCGATTGGGAGGGACTGTTACCCCTTCGTGGAAAAATTCAAGCTCAAAATGCAAGCCTGGGGCACGTCGTGGCTCAAGCTGGCAGGTAAGACTATTCTGATTAAGTTAGTCCTCAATAGTCTTCCAATATTTCAGATGTATATTTTGTTGGCTCCAGTGGGCATTCTTCTTAAGATGGAGCAATTCATTTGCTATTTTTTATGGAAGGGAGGGAAGAATAACGTTAAGATAATTTCGTTGATCAGTTGGAATAAGATCGCTATGCCACTGTTTGAAGGTGGCCTTCACATAAAATATCCCAGGGAGCACAATGTCGCTCTGGAGGCCAAGATCTTATGGCGGCAGGTAGCAAGGAATCCGGGATGGGGACAGATTTCTTTGTGGAAAAAGTACAGTTTCATAAATCGTCTTCCCAGCCTGGAGAACTTCCTAACTAATTGATAAGGCTCCCCGATCCATCAGTTGTGTAAGCGTGCTCTCCCACTACTGCGTGACCACTTGATCTCGATTCTAGGCAATGGGAAGCAAATCAACCTACGGGAGGATAAGATCATGAATGCAGAAGAGATCAAGGATGATCCTGAGTTGTTGGAGCTAATAACGTGGATGATTTCAGATGGTCGATGCATGATGTGGGACATTTCAGAGTGGGACAGCAGCAACTGGGCAGGGTGGCAAAAGATAGAGATGCCTGCTCATCTGGATTAAGCATGGGCCAAATTCATGGTAGTGTTGGCTGGGAAAGCCCTCCTAAATGCAAGAAAAAAAGACAGAAGGAGTTGGGCTTCCTCGAAGGGATACTATTCTGCAACAGAAGGCTACAGGTTTCTTGAGGACATTCCCACTATCCCCTGCAACCCTGCGATTTGGAAAGGGAATTGGTAGCTTAAAAGCATTCTGAATATTAACATGTTCACCTATCAGCTGGGGCACAACAGTATTCTCATAGCTGAAAATCTGCAGCGTTGTGGCTTCCACAGCCTCTCTCGATGCCCACTCTGTCAACAACAGGAGGAAAATTCGGTTCACATATTTCTCGAGTGCCTTTACGCTCGAGACATTTGGAATGAAATCTTGCTGATATGGAATAGTAGCCCCATCATCCAAACCAACATCAAGGGTATGCTATCTAATTGGGGAGACTTGTTCCTGAAGTCCTTCCCCAAGAGAGGTTGGCCATTAAAAGGAGGGATGATTATCCCTAAGCTCATTTTTTGGAATATTTGGCTTGAAAGAAACAATCAGATCTTTCAAGAGAAGGCCCTAAACTAGCAGCAAATCGGTGTGAAAATCATAAGCTTATTCAAAGAAATAATGGAGGCCAAGGTGAACCAGAAGCGAGCTTGTAGCTTAAACCAACAAGGTAGAGAGTGTTGCCAACAGCTGGGGCTAAACCTTCCCACTAGGAAAAATATGGAGAAGTTCAGAGAAGAATGGTAAATCAGATTAGAGGATGAGGACTTCGACAAATGGAGAAGTAGCACAGATATCCACACTATGTTTTTTCACGATGCAGCAAAGGGGAATCTGAGGAAGGCTAGAGGCGGAGGAATTATTTTCAACCCTTTAGATCAAATCATTTTGCACTTTGTCTGGGGTTTGGGGCTTACTTCGAATAATCAAGTGGAAGCCATGGCTATCCTCCAAGGCTTGAAACAACTACAAAAACAAGGAATTAATGAGGCTCAAGTCATTGGATATTCATAAAGCCTCACTGGCTTGATTGTGAAAAAATCGGTTCCTGAAGACCTCCATTTGCAACGGCTATTCACTCGTATCAATAAGTTGATCGTGTCCTTTGACAAACTTAAATTCTTTCATGTCCTTCGGGAAAATAAAAAATATGTGGATCTTGAAGCCAACAGTGTTGTCTCCTTACAAGCAGGATCTCTCCTCTGTGAAGAGGGAGATTCATGGGATCCTCTGCCTTAGTCGACCCCTACCCTTGACATGTATTTTTGTCTCTTGCTGCAGCAATTTTTTTGTATTGAAAGGTTCGCTAGTATTTGGGAAATTGCTATATCGAATGTAAGAAGCACAATAGGTGAATTTTTCTTGTTCGGAAACCCTCTAGATACTGGCTCTCTAGATGTAATACCTCCGAGCACAAGCCTTGGACCTCTTGAATTAATATAAAATACCTGTTTCTGTTAAAAAAAAGTATCTGTCACACTCATTTCTAGAATTTTAAGCATTGTCGTGCAAGTGTCATCACGGTCGTCACAAAGTGTATCTTAAGTGTCACACTTATCGTAAGTTGTCATAAAATTATCACACAGAGGGAAATGCATTTTTCATGTGTCATGGATGATCTATGTTGTTGTGTCATCAATTATTGTAAGTGTGTGATCACAGTTGAAGTTTCATCATTGCTCACATCAGCCTCATCGATCCCGCACTTAGCCATTTTTGAAAAGCTTCCCGAACAGTCAACCTAGCTTCACTCGGCCTCCCTTAACCATGCATTCTGTAGTCCCAGTGTAGTAGTTGTGACCTTGCCCCTTATCACTATGCAATGCACAGTTCTTGCCTCCCACAACTGCTGAACTGTGAAGTTTTAGTGCCCAAGCCCTAACCTTGGCTCCCATAATTGCACAATCCCTCTTCCCATCTTGGCCTCAACTACGCATTGGAAAATCACTAACCTCAAGCTCATCCCTTGAGCCTCTGAGTTGCACAATTTCAAAATGTACCAACCTCCTCTGTCTCCCAGAACCGTGCAATGTGCTGATCCAATTCCCATCCCCTCAACTTGTCACATTGACCTCCATAATTTTGAATTTTTCCCCCTCAGTCTTGCCTGGACTGCGCAGTGCATAGTCTCAAGGCTCAAGGTTCACCCCTGACTACTTTAATTGGACAATTGCGTAGTCACTTAGCCCCTCTTCCAACTTGTTACCTAGTTATGGCTCAGTCAATGGATCAATATGCACTATCTTAGATTAGGGTTTTTTAGACTCATGTTGTCTCGTCATGAGTGAATTGAAAATGCAGGTATCTTATCATGCCATGGAAAGATGATTAAGAAGAGAAACGTGTTGAAATACTCTTTTTAGTTGAGTATGAAAGTCAATCAACCAAGAGAAAGCAAAGGGACACCAGTTTTCGACCACAACTCAAGACTTGAATTCATTGAAGACTCCCTACCACTAAGTCATGTGGAGGTGGATATGATATCACTCTCAAATATACACATAACAATCAGCAGCAAGAGTGGTTTGACATTGCCACATCATCAAGCAGTACATGTCAGCAGTATCATGTCATGTCATGTCATGAGTTGTTACATGCCACACCATATTGTGGATTATGTAAATTATGTTTCGAAAATGTATTGTAATGTGGAAGTCCAAGGGACATGTATGGAATATGAAGAGTAGTGTAAAGTTGAAAATTCATATGAAGTCAAACAGTCATGAAGGTAAATGAAGAGTCACAAGGAAGGTGAAGCATCACCTCCTCATTGTTATATATACACCCTCATTGTAAGAGCAAGGAGTGGCTCCAACGCTCCATTATTGGAGCTAGTGGTATTCATTGTATACATGTCTCTTAGAAATTTTACTTAATAGCATAAGCCTTCATGGCTAGCATGTTCTTCATTAATGGATTATGAATGTTTGTAATACTATTATCCGGATGTTTATATTTCATGTTTTCTTTCATCTATGCTAAAGTAGTTGAACTATTTCAGTTATTTTAGTACATATCTTATTGACAATGTGTTGTAATGGTTGTTATTGCTCTCTCATCCTTGTGGACTATTTTGCGGTATACTAGACAAATCTTTCTCATTCATTAGTTGTAATGAACATCGCATCTCTTGTGGACTACTCTGTTGGATGTTAGACATGTCCTTTTTTAGGTGTGTCTCTACTAGGGTGGTACTATTACCTCTCTATTAGAGGCTCACTTTACTATTTTTCTCCATAGTAGAAGAACTTTGACACCTACAACCAAACACTCACCAGGCATACCTTCTTGTTTTTTGAAGGCACAATTGCACTCCTCTCTCTTGCCAACAATTAGATCCAAGGAAAATATTTAATAAATTGGAAACCATGCCATATTCTAGATGGGGCTCCTATCCCAAACGGTGTGAGGTCTAATTAGGACCACATATCAGGGAGACCCCTTGAATGTTGGTAGATCCAACACCGTCAACATTTCTGGCACTAGAAGGAGGGAAGCCAATTTTTTATGGCTGATAACCTCACCAACCCCAATCTTACATCCTCCAGTAAAGGCAACAAAATTCCCAACACCTCCCCTTCTCACATTCCTGAAGTTGGTGAATCTTCTTAGCCAAAGCTTTTACGAACTTATGAAATCTCTTACAATCAGATTTGGGCCATCTATCCTATAACCTGTAAGTTTACAAAAGCTATTGGATCGATTTCGGGAGGACGCAACCTTCCTTATTTTCCGAAAAAGAACCCAACCACCTCTACCGGGATAGTGGTTTCTATGATTGAAGATTTGGTTTTCGCCACCCTTGAAGAATTAGCAGATTATGTGGGAAACACAGAGAAATCAAAACAACCTCTTCCAGACAATGGTGGTGACGGATATAATGATGTAATCTCAGACGATGCTTTCTGCGCGTTAGGCAGTGAAGAAGAAGAGGAAGAGGAGCCATCATATTCTGATTAATAAGAGGATGAAAATGACAAAGATATGGCAGACCAAGATCTGGATTGGATGCGTCAAGGCCCACTTGCACTACCGAGTGTTCTACACAAGATGCCAAGACATCCGGAAAATATTTTAACGAAGTATTACCTTAACAAAGCGATGAAAGTGGAGCACCATCTAGAAAACTTCTACCTACATATACAAATGCTATATGTACACTATGATGATGTTGCATGCAGACTATTTACGTGCACCTTAGATGGCAGGGAAATTGTATTGTATCATAGTCTTCTTTTGAATCCCATCCAGAATTGGAAAGGGTTTGAAAATATTTTTCTTGAAAAATTCGTTGATGACAAAGCCCTCGCCATGTTGTTGAAAGAGTTGGTTGATCTCAAGATGGAGCACAAAGAGAAGGTGAAACATTTCAATCATAGTTTTAACCATATTTTGAATAAATTCCCAACAAACACAAAATCTCATGACTCCATCACCATCGATTACTACACATCTACCTTGCTAATAAGCATTGCGTAGTTCATGAAGAGAAATGCGAAAAAAACCCTTGCAGAAATCTATTAAGAGTAAATCACGGTTGAAAAGGACTTGCATTCGATTGGGGTAATCATAGATGATTAACTGGTAAAAGACTCCAAAGACACGGGAAAAATTCTCAGTCATCCGTAAGCAAGGCCAAGGAGAAAAAATTTGTCGATCTTAAGAGATTGACCTGCACCATAAAGTCTTTGTCAAATGAGTTGGAAGAAATGAAACAAAGGTCAAGCGAGATGACCATGAATAGAAAGCATCCAAGATTTAGCATTCTAAGAATGACTACCAACTACGGAAACAACAACAACCAACCGACCAAGTCTGTGCAAAGCTTGAACGTTGTGTTGAATTTTGAGAATATGGGCATGGACCAGTAATTTTCGTTTCACCAAGAATATCATTTAGAAAATACATTCCCATGATTGAACCACAACATGAACACTCTTTATACGCATTTTATTGATACGATACTTTCTGATGAGCATATCGAGCCCACGGAAGAAATGGAAGAGACTACTGCAACCAAAGAAACTCCAAGCGTGGGGCATGCATTGAACACATATAGTTGCGTACTCGTAGCTTAAAATAGCATTGCCAAAAAATAGCCACTAAGTGATGGTCCAACCCAGAAGCAGAACCCATTATAGTTTGAGAAGCCAAAGGTCGTCCACTAAACAAGAGTTGATGAAGCGGAAATTCAAAGATCATTTTTTAAGGAAGATCAATATTCTCATCAACTCAACACGTAACACTCAAAGAAAGCATGGAAATGTAGCTGCAACGAGTACTTCCGCAAATGGTAAGAGCAATTCTACCACTCCGGAAGATGCAAACCAAGTTAATCCTCCAGAAACTTTGACAATCTCTCCCGCACTATATTACAACATAGTTAAATAGATGAAGAAATCTCACACGAATATTTCAATTTTCAAACTGACAAAAATCATGAGCCAGCTGGACATGCTCCTATGCACACTTATACAATCTGCCTTACGTAATGATGCTTCTTCACAGAAGGGATCTAGTAATTCCTCTAGTTCCCTTGAATATATTCTTAATTCTTTAATGATAGATGCAAACACACTCTTCACTCCCTTTCTTTTAACGTTTGAAATTTTCAATTACAATGTACACAATTTCCTAGTTGATTATGGTGTATCGATAAATGTAATTCCACTATATATCATGAATAAAATCAACACAAAATTGGATAAAACAAATGCACAGATCATTCAGCTTGATAAGACTCTTGTCCATGTGATTGGTGAACTCAGGAATGTGCTTATTCACTTATCATCTAATGACCGAGTTCACCAATGTATAAATATAGTAATTGTGGAAATTCTGGAAGCATACGGTGTATTGTTGACCAGAGACTAGTCCAACAATATACAGGGGTATTTTTCTACGTACTGGTCATATTTATGACTTCCATACAGGGGCATAAACAATCAAATCTGGATGAACTCGGAGCGATACATGAAACACATTGTTACTCCCTTCGATGGTAAGAATGAACCATTGTATTTCGCAGATCTAATATTTGGAAACTGATACGGAATGTTATCTTGCTCAGCCATCCCTAGCTCCACCAAACACATAGTTGGAGCTCCTTCCTAGTTCAACTGGTTTAAATGACATCTATACAGTTAGTAGTAGTAGTAATACTAGTACTAGTGTAACACATAGTCCTTGTACATATGATATTTGGACATTGTGTTTTGATGGTTCCAAAACACAAGAGAGCTCTGGAGCTCATTATGTTTTAATAGATACACGATAGAGGAGACATTTGATCTCCAACCGCTTGGAATTTGAGTGCACCAACAACACCGTAGAATATGAAGCACTCATCCTTGGTTTGCAAAGATCCATTGACCTCAATGTTGCAGTTCTCAAAGTAGTAGGTGACTCAGAAATTGTCATATGACAGTTATTTCATACCATACATTTTGTGTCACCTCATCTCAAAAGTTACCAATAAGAGGAATTTCGTTTGATTCCGCATTTCCAAGTTTTAAACATTATTTATGTTCCTAGAATACACAACGCAGTTGTGGATGCATTTGCAAATGTTGTTGCTAGGCTACCACTGCTTAGGGATTATTTTTCTATAGAAAATCTTTATAATCTGGAAAATATTACTAATTTGCATGTTTTCGATGATGACCATTAGATACTGCACTTTATAGAGAACGTTGATGTATTCAAGGATGTAGCTATCAATGAAGACGAGCATGCAAAAGCACTACAAGATGAAGCTCGCGCAAGAAAACAGAACCCCATATTGAAAGGTGTCGTATCATTAGAGAAGTTGTATGACTTGAATAATCACCTCTGAGGGCCAGTTAATGTGAAAACTCATAGCTTAATGGTGTCGCACGAGCAAATAAATCTGGGGACAAAAAAGGATCTGAATTTTATCAATATTGGTACTTGCTTCACATCACAATAACGAAAAGGTTTCATCTGCTTATTCAATCAGTACTGAGATGTATTCACATGGACATACAATGAGCACAAAACTTACGACATGCCAATAATCTAGCATGTGATTCAAATCAAAGAAAGGGCCAAGCCTTTTCAACAAGAAGGTACATCCGACGCTTGAGCCTCTAATTCAAAATGAGTTGATGAAATTGTTGAATGCTCAAATCATATATAATGTGCAACATTGCACCTGGGTATCAAACTTGGTCTTGGTAAGAAAGAAGTCTGGGGAAATCTGTTTTTTTGTTGATTTCCCAAACTTGAACCGCACCTCAGACAAAGAAAATTACCCTGTGCCTTCTATCGAAAAGATACTGCAAATAATATCGGGGTCAAAGATTTTTTCTTTGTTAGATGGGTATTCTGGTTATAACCAGGTTCTAGTTTCAGATACTAACAGACTAAAAACAACATTCCGCACGAAGTGGGGTACGTTCACATTCAATAGAATGTCATTAGGGTTGATCAATGTCGGTGCAACATTTCAATGCGCCATGGAAATCGCATTCCACCCACTTATTAGACAGATCATAGTGGTCTTCCTCGATGATGTCACGGTGTTTTCCAAAAGTAGATCTAACCACATACGCCAATTGAAGAAAATTTTCGAACAATGCCTTAAGTATGGGATATCCCTTAATCCCAAAAATAGAATTTTGACAGTGTCTAAGAGTATCCTCTCAGGACATATCATTTCCAAAAGTGGGATTAAGGTAGACCTAGAAAGGGTCAAAGAAATCACACAGATTCCCTTCCCTGTGAAAAAGAAAGCTATGTAGTCCTTCATGGGAAAAATAAACTTCCTTCGCAAGTTAATCTCTGATTAGGCTCTTATCATGAAGCCAATACAGGATATGATAAAGAAGGATGTGATATACAGATGGGATAAAACGGAAAAGGACGCATTTTCCCATATTAAGCAAGCCATTACAGAAGCACCTGCTTTGTACAACCTAGATTTCAGCAAATATTTCCTGCTGTACACTTTCGCTTCTGACACTTCTCTCATCGTTGTGCTTACATAAAAGGATGACCAAAAAAATGAGAAGCCAATATCTTTCATGTGCACTAGCCTTCAAGGGACTAAACGCAACTATCCCACCATCGAAAAACAAGCTTACACAGTATACAAGGCAGTGAAGCACTTTCGAGCCATATCTTTTGAAAGATCATTGCATCATCTTTGTTCCACACCCAACAGTTAGATCAGTGTTCATTCAACAATATTTTGGTGAGAGAAGAGTTAATTGGATGACTGGTCTACAGGAATATGACTTAAAGTTCAAACTAATTCATACCATCAAGGGCCATGGTCTATGTTGGCTAGCAGCGGAAGCAGTGGATGCAAAAGAAGAAGATACTTCTATATGGGATTAGGAGATCGAAATGTACAATGTTGAGTGAGCTTCTCCCAATACCATCGTGAAATCTTGGTACGCAGATGTGTGCCAATATCCTAAGCACGACACCATGCACTCCCATTTATCCACATGATAGAAGAGGGAACTCAAACTCAAAGCATAATATTACCAGTTAGTGCATGGGGTGCTTTCCAAAAAGCATCATTATGGAGTATTTCTCAAGTTCCTAGAAGTGCAAGATTCAAAGAAAGTATTGCATGATCTCCATGATAGACCATCTGGGGTACATTTCCCAAGTAACATAAATGCGCATAAAGTTATGTGGGTCGATTTCTATTGGCCTACATTATTCAAATATGCTCATGCCTATGCCCGCAAATGTCTGGTCTGTCAAAGATGTGTCGGCTGAAAAAATAATTCAGTCGCCCCATTACAGCATATCACAATGGAAGAACCATTTCAACAGTGGGGCTTAGATGTCATTGGAGAAATATTTCCACATTAATCAAAGTATCACTGCTACATTCTCAGTGCTACTAATATGAATTTGAATCTTAGTTTTTTTCTGCTAATTTCATTTTCAAATTTAAAATTCATTTACTGATCTTATGCTTGATGCACATAGGTTTCCTTGGGTTTTATGTGTGTCAAACAAGTAATTTAACTGAGTTTTATGAGTGAATTCATGAGAATAAAGTATGAAAATCAAATTTTGAACAACAGCAACAATATACACAGCAAACCATCACAATTGATCCATCAACACAGAGTTTTGATGAAAGAGTTCACCCCTACTGGGCTACATCTCCTTGGTCCAGCTTTTATGGCTTGGGAATCTGTATTAGCTAAATAGTGCAAGAAAATTTGTTTAAATGCATAAAATGCTCTTGAAACATACTCCAATGAGTTCAGAATATCTAAATCTATCAGAAATGACTATTCATTCACTCAATTTGGCCTTCAGCTGATCTAGGCATGGCCTTCCTTCTTGGTGGCCATGGGCTTCAAAATTCTTCAAAGTGACAAAAACACCTGTATAATTGATCCTCTGCATCTGAAACCTGTCCCAATGTGTTCATAGAATGCCAATCTGCTAGGAATGACTATTCCTGAGCCAAAATTGGTCAAAATTTTCTCAAGATATGGCCAAATTAACTTTTCCCTAGATTCCTCCTCCAAATCTGGAGAAGACTCCAGATAACCCTACCAAAATAGTAGGTCCGCCGAAAATGGTGGTTCCGTTGAATCCACCACCAATTAAATCTGGGATTAGTTAATTTTTAACGGTGCTTAACTGGTGGATAAGTGAGGTTAGAGCTAAATCCGCAGTTTATAACAAAATTGGTTTAGCTATATGATAAGTGCATAATCATGGGTTAATGTCGTAATTAAACTCTGTTAACAATAATCTGAGTGTATAGGTGGACTCTCATCGTCGGTTTTGGTGGAGAGGTTGTATGGGAGGGGGTTGGCACCCTCTTTTCCGTCGTCGTATCAGCAATTCCATTCAAATGATTATTGGGCATGGAGGCTTTGCAAGGAACACGGCTTGGCCTATTGGTAAGAAGTGGTAACGGTTGGGGGGAAGTTATGGGTTCGACCCTAACCTCCGCCCCCATACATAGTTTTTGCGCCACATTTAAATATACGCGCTTTGAACCATTTTATTATCCAAACTTTGGATTATATATGTGCTCCCACCATAAATTGAACTTTGGATATAAAACAATGCGCTCCAATATATATTCAACCCTTTGAATGGATTAAAATGCCACCACATAGTTATAAAATAAATGCGCCATGAACGTTGTATAACCCAAACCTTAGGTTAGTTATAAAATATTTCACCCACCATAGTTCATGTGCCAATATTTACCATATGTCCAACCTTGGAAATATATTTAATGTTTTGGCATACCTTTGAACTTGAACCTTGGAAAATTCAACCCACCACCATAATGTACTTTGACCTTAGAATAAAATTGAAATATGCACCCATATACAAAAATGAAATTTGAACTTAGGAGATGGAGAGGGTCCACCATATGGGACATGTGGTGACCCTTGGCTGCACCACGTGTCAGCGTCTAGTTGGGTTGTCTCTTATAATAATAAAAATTCGAATTCGACCTTAGGAGGACATTGGGAAATTTCACCTTCGCAAACCCAAACTGGAGAATCTTATTGTGACACTTGTCATAATGCCACTAGGAATAAATTGAATAATATTCCCGGCATGTTGACTGGGCTTCCATGTCATCAACCTGTCACTGTTATGCAATTTTTTTTTAAAAATTGTTTGTTCTAAATGGCGGTCAGCAAGCTATAACTTCTTCATCCGAAGTCGGTTTTCGACGAAATGAGTAGCGTTAATTTCCTAGTGATGATTCGGTCACTTTCATTCACTTCCCAATCAATTCTAAGCACTTTTATTTTTGAGCTAAAATACTGAGCCTCTAATCATCTACAGACTACTTCATGTAGTGGAAAAAAGCAGTTCCACTTAAATAGGTGAATGATCAAGAATTCATCAACTTACTTAAGCATAATATCATTTCGAGGTTCAGCATTCTGACTTCACTTGTTTTCGATAATGAAACGCATTTTTCATCATTAAAATTATATGATTTTGCATTAGAAAATGGAATTGTATTAAAAAATTTAGCTAATTACTATCTGCGGTGAAATGGTATTGTTGAGTCCACTAATAAGAACCTTATATTTATCATCAAGAATGCCATCTTCTCTGAACAAAGGAACTGGCACTCTAATTTGGTAAATTCCCTATGAGTTGACCAAGTCATGCCAAAGCCCTCTCTGAACACCTCCCCCTACTTCCTAATGTATGGAAAAGAAGCCATCCTTCCTCCTAACATCTACTTTCCTTCTCTCCAACTTTCACGAGAATCCCAGGGCAATCCATGCTTATTATTTATGTGTAAGATGGACACTCTTCACAAGTTACAAGAATAAAGGCTTAAAGAAAAAAAAAATGTTTCCCTTCACCAGAATTGTATCAAGAGGTGGTTCAACAAGAAGGTTGCAGGGAAGAATAAATTCAATGTGGGTGAATTAGTCTTGAAGTGGGACAAATCCCATGACAACATAGGCAAACACACCAAGTTTCAATCCCTATGGATTGGACAATTCACTATTCATGAAAAACTTGGCCAACAAACATATTGCCTGCAATCACTAGACGGAAAGATTGAATCTCTCCCTGTCAATGGCTAGGACTTAAAACACTATTTTTCAGTCATAATATGGTGTTATTCCCTACAATATTTACATAGTCTTTTCTTGTTTATTTTTTGTTTTGTTTTCATCATGTAAATAAGTGTTGTGTGTGAACGTGTTTTTGGCTTCTTTGTGTGTGCATAATTTAAAAGAGTCTTGTGACACTTCAACGTTTGGAAAACCTTCAATATGTCTTCCTTGTATTGGTTATATTTTTTGTTTGATGAAGTTCCAACAAAAAATACGATCCGTCCATGGGGAGAATTTTGGTTAAACCATGAACTTGTGTTTATTCGGGAAACCTTATGCCTATATACGGTTTTTTATGTTTCGATGTTTTCACGATTATCTAATTAGTAAAAGAGGAGAAGGGGAAAAATCTAAATGAGCAAACCTAAATCATAGGACTCTATATTCTTCTTTGAAGGAACAATGTCTCATGCTCTCAATAAGTCAGGATCCCTCTTCCGCCCATAAAATGAATAAGTTCCAATGCACAGTCCTATAAAATAAATAAATAAAGGCAAAAGAAGAGAAAGGCTTCCTGCGCGGAGATGTGAAGCGAGAAAATTCGTCGGGGTACTGACTAGGATAGCTAGAAGTGAGGAGATTTTTTTTTTCTTGTAGTGACTCTATTGGGGTACTGTCCAAGCCTGCTGGTAGCGGAGCAACACCAGATATGAAAAATTATACTAAGAAAATCTTAAGCTCGCAAAATTTACTACCCTTCCCAACTTGAAACATTGTGATATTGTTGAATCTTTTCTTGTGTTCAACCGAAAAGGTATAATGGGGACCATGTATATTCATAGGTTAAGTGGGGAGACCAAATTAATCTACACGATGAATCAATACTCCCCGAAGAACCAAGACCTTGCACAAAAGAGTTAACGAAAGCAAAGAAGCTGTAATTCTATCAGTGCACCGCCAAGTGTTGTCATTGCTACAACACCCTCAAAAATTTTGACCTACACTCAATTTAGGAGCCTTCCTTGATCCTATGCATTGTCTTTGCAAACACAAAAACTCATTCCATGTGTTTTCTTGAAGTGTTTCGGTCCCTTTTGCAAGTTAGGAAAATGTCATCCTTTTGCATGTTAGTTGTCGCATAATGTTTATAAGCTTGTTTTGGTGGTTTCAAGAGCTCATATTTGTGTAAATTAGTTCTTCTAACCATGTAAGCATTTTTCACACTTATTTCCAAAGTTTAAGCATTGTTGCACAAGTGTCGTCACTTTCGTCGCACAAGTGCATCTTAAGTGTCGCACTTGTCATAAGTTGTCGTAAAATTGTTGCATGGATGGAAAATCATTTTCCATGTGTCATGGATGATATATTTTTTTGTGTCGTCAAGTATTCTAAGTGTGTGATCACAATTTAATTTTCATCATTTTTTACATCAGCCTCATCGTTCCCGCACTTAGCCATTTTTGAAAAGCTTCCCAACCAAGCAACCTAGCTTCACCTGGCCTCCATGAACTACACATTGTGAAATATTAGTCCTCTAGCTGCAACCTTGCCCCTTGAAACTATGTGATGCGCAATTCCTACCTCCCAGGACTTCTGAACTGAGTAGTTTCAGTGCTCAAGGCCCGACCTTGGCTCCCAGAATTGTGCAATCCCACTTCCCAGCCTAACCTCAACTATGCATTGCGCAAACACTAGCCTCAAGCTCATCCCTTGAGCCCCTGATCTACACAATTGTATAATGTTTGAGCCTCCTCTGTCTCCAGAACTGCGCAATGTGTTGATCCAGTGCCCATCCCCTCAGCCTATCACACTAACCTCCAAAATTGCGCAGTTTTCTCCCTCAGTCCCACCTAGACTGTGCAGTGTGTAGTCGCAAGACTCAAGGTTAACCCTGACTGCTTGAATTTCACAATCATTGAGCCCCTCTCCCAGCTTTTTACCTGGTTCCAGCTCAGCCAATGGATCAATATGCACTATCTTAGACTAGGGTTTTTTCGGACTGATGTCATCTCATCATGAGTGAATTGCAGATGTAGGTGTCTTATCATGCCATGGAAATATGATGAAGAAATATATGAATAAGGAAAACATGCTAAAGTACATATTTTTATCTGAGTATGCAAGCCAATCAACTGAGAGAAAGAAAAGGGACACCAGTTTGCAACCACAACTCAAGACTTGAAATCATTGAAGACTCCCTAGTGACTATGTCATGCAAAGGTGGATAGAAGAGCACTCTCAAGTACACACATAAAAATCAGTAGCAAGAGTGGCTTGACATTGCCACATAATCAAGCAGTCCATGACAGTAATTTCATGTCATGACTTGTCACATGCCACACCATATTGTGGATGATGTAAATTATGTTTTGAAAATGTATTGTAAAGTGGAAGTCCAAAGGACATGTATGGAATATGAAGAGTCATGTAAAGTTGAAAAGTCATAGGAATTCAAACAATCATGATGGTAGACGAAAAGACACAAGGAAGGTGAAGCATCACCTCTTCATTGTTATATGTATACCCTCATTGTAAGAGAAAAGTACTTTTCACCTTGGCTCCTCTCGCAAGGCATTAGAGAGATAATCTAGTTCTTTTGAGGAGCAAGGAGTGGCTCCAACGCTCCACTATTTGAGCTAGTGGTGTTCATTGTATACATGTGTCTTCGAAATTTTACTTAATAACAAAATCCTTCATGGCCAACAAGTTCTTCATACATGTATTATGAATGTGTTAGCACTAGAATCAGCACTTGGATTGTATCAACTGCCTGACCAGACACAAATTAAGCTAAAGGTGTTTTCTTATAGTTGAATTAGGTTTTGGAAGGTGGTTGAAATTCTCACACACTGGTAAAAAAGGATTTGAAATAGATAAATCACTCACACATATGAAGGTACTAGTGTTTGATGTGGTAGCAAGGTGTTGACGCGAAGAAATGTTCGGCCAACAGTAAGGGATCTCCTCGATAAAAAAGTCCCAATTAGACTCTAAATAGTTCATGATAGGGATCCCATCCGGGGTGTGGGTCCAGCTACCGTTGAATATTCCTTTCTCTCGAACACAAACGAGCCCTGCAGACCTATGAACACAAGGTTATTCGGATGGTACAAGACAAATGGTTGATGATTCTCAATGAATAAAAACACTACAAATAGCAAGATAAGTTAAAGCATGTTGTCAAAGGAAATTATGTTAGCAGCAATTCGTTAGGGTCATGCTTGTAAAAGTTGTTCAAACCACAGGAGAAACAGTTCTATGTGGTAGAGCACCCTTCACTTCCTTAATCAGTCTCAAAGATAAGATAAATGTTAGCAACGAAGTTGCTTACATATCCTAAGAAAACAATCTTAACATCATTAGCACATTTAGGGAGCTACAATGTATAAATGATATAAGCAGAAAATACATATTAATTAATCATAAAGATATCAAATACATAAGAAAAAATATTCATAGTGTTAACACATTAATTCTCATCAAATCCAAGAGTGGAATCGAAACAAGTGCTTGTATTCATTCTCAAAAGGTGTATTCAATGCTATAAAATCCTCTTTTCTTCTTTGGAGTCCCAAAAAAAGATCTTTTACAATTCCCCGAAGGGAGTATTTATAGGACAAAATTAACCCTTGGGTATCCCTGACTTTTCGCCTTCCTAACCGTTGACATTCTCTACGACTTGATGGAAGTTACGACTTGCGACCTTAACCCTTTCTGTGACCTGTCACCCCCTTATCTGTTGTGACCTGTGACCTCTCCTATTTGCTGCAGTACTTGACTTGGTCATGGAAGCAGTTGGGTGATTGCAAGATCTAGGACATCTACATGTTTTTGTTCCTTAAGGTAACTTCGCCATGCTCGATAATCCGCAACCACTGGGGAGACCTGAGGTGTATCTTCTCTCAACCTGTGAAGGCACTCGAGAGCATTTAGGATCAAAGTGTCTCTCTTGATTTTGATCTGGTTTGACAGGGAGGCCAGTTTAGTATAGATCCAGATTGGTGTCACGATGAATTGACCTAGGTTTTCCTGTGATGTCGACAGGTCTTGAGAGGCGGTTGCTTGCCTTATGGGTTGTAGAAATGCTTGAATATATTTGTTAACTTCTTCCCACATTTTCTCTTCGCCCAGTGCACTCAAAGAAGGGATGTGGTGTACTTCGTCCATTGAGTAAATGCCGCTAATCAGATGTTCATATGCAGACATTACTTTCTCTAAATCTTTGATCAGTTTCTCTTTGGATTGTACCTTAATCAGGATTTGAACCTTGTCATTTTTGGTGTCGATCCAATCTTTTCTAGGCAAGGTGTCCAAATATTGTGGATACATGTTCGGCCACTCCAATATTCTGTCCAAGGCAGTAGAGGCTTCCTTTAGCTGTGTTTTTCTTCTCTTGGTTTCAGCCTATGCTTTCAGTAATGGCGCGACGGTTTGTTTTATCATGAACAATTCTTCATATACCTGCTTCATGGTGGCCTCCAAAGTGACCAGCTCTCCCTCAATAGTGAGTGGTATTTCATTAGTAGGGGCATTCCTAACCTGAATTTGTTGGACTTCTTCTTCTAGCGCCTTATTTTCCTATTCTGATTTAGCTGTCTTTTTTTCAGAGGCCTGTAATCTATTTTGCAGGAACAGAATTTCTCTACTCATTCTGCTTACGTCTCCATGGAATCTGCTGCAAAAGCGGTAACAGATGATGCAACCATAATTGGATTAGTCCTGGTATCCAAGACTATATCCTTCTCTGTGGTGACAGTGAGGGGTGCAGCAGGGTCTCGTGCCAAACATCTTCTCTTCTCCTATCGAATCTTGTGTGTGAACTGATCGTAGGTGAGTCTTGTCAGATCAAGCACTCCCTAATCTAGATCCTTGCAGGTACCCAATTCCGAGAGGGAAAAACGCACATTGGTTGTAGCAGTCGTCAGGGGCACCTCGATGTGTGGTAGCTCCATTTGTTTCTCTGTTTTTGGGGGATTTGTCTTGCTTCCTTCTATTCCCTTAGAGGAATCTTCCCTAGACTTCTGAATTTCTTCCTCCCTCCTCTTTTTCTCTGCTTCTGCTCTGTCTTGGTCATCTTTTAGCTGGTGCTCTACTTCTGCTTTATCTTGATATTCCTTTAGTTGGTGCTCAGCTTTTGCCTTATCCTATTTTATCTTTAGCTGGCGCTCAGCTTCTGCCTTTTCCTCCTCTTCTTCGATTCATTGTTCCTATTCCTTTTTCTTGCGGGTTTCCTCTGCCCGCTTATTTCTTTGTTCTTCTTTCAGTTTCTTCTTTCATTTTTCCTCCTCATCCTTTGCCTTCTCCTCGGCTTCTTGTTGAGCTTTAGCTTCTTTTTTTCTTCACTGGGTGGAATAGTTATGGCCCATACCAGTCCTTTGCTTCTTGCTTTGGAAGATGAGGCTCCTCCCAACATATGGATTCTTTCTTCTAAATTCTGTTTGTCCCGATTTTCTTGATCAGTTGATCCTTCTGGAGCGGCCTCCCTGTCTTTTTTGTACTAGTTCTTGACTCTATCTTCATCTGGGCAATCAGTATGCTGGTAACTCCATTTAAATTTGGCCCGCTTGCAGTGGGCGAGGATGATTCTCTCTAGATCATACGTCCGGTGTGCCAAGGGAGGTAGACAGAATCCTTTGACTTGCTCAGCCTCTGCCTCTACTTCCCTGAAATCCTTCACCGTGTAGGGGCCGATAGTGGCGGCAGAGTGTGCCATGGCTTCTTCTTTCCCTTAGAGAACTTTTGAAAAACCCCCTAACATCTGGTAACATGTTTCTTGGAGGAGGAGTTTGTCGGTTACTAACTAGCGCAGTGCGTGAGGAGCCTTGAGTGACCCGAAAAATCAGATGAAATTACTATCTACGTCAGGAAACCAGTGGGCCACTCGAGTTATCATCTCCATGGCTTACCCGGACATGCACGGGGTGTCTTTTCCAAATAGTTTCCTGTAGAGAGTGGGGATGAAGTTGTGCGTGATTGACTCCATGTCTTGCTTATATCTGGAATCCCAGAACACCATTAAATATTTGTGAATTGGACCACCATGCTCTGGATCCCAGTTGTGTGCCCACCCCTCAAAATTGTACCTTGCATATACCACATCCAAAAGATAAGATATCATTTAAAATTCTGATGCATACCCTTCATCAGGTGCTAGTGCCGCAGATATGTTCGACCTGAGGGTCGCCACTATCATGTTGGCCAAGTTGAAGTGGGTGTCGTATACAGTGACAGCATACATCAGATAAACCCAAGCGTCGTTGAAAGTGGTTGCATCTGGACGGCCATATATCCTACATAACATCACAGCTATGAGCTTGTAGACATTTTTGAGACCTGTTGTCTGATATTCCTGGTCCTTCTTGAGCCAGAACTTTTCTGGGTCTTCCGACCGTCCTCTCAATGTCTCGGGTATGGGAACTACATGAGTAGTTTCCCACTCCTTAGTGAAGTTCTGTTCTCAGGCAGGAAGTGCATAATAGACTTCTGCATCTTGTCCTTTCAAATTTGTGAATGACTTCTCGGCATGATCCTGAATAACCCAGATCTTGGGGTGGACCTTTTGCAGGATCCACTCGATCAACTCTGCACATGGGAATATAGGCAGATGGGCCCCCATGTAGTGCAGCTTGGATCTTTTAACCTGAATATATACCGGTCGGTCTGGGAGGACCTTCGGAAATTCAGGCTTTGTAAATTCTTTGTAAATCTGATACCAGCTCATACTGTCCCCTTTGCCGAGTGTGCAGATGGTGTCTCCATAAATAGGGGGAAGAGAAATAGGTATTTCCTCCTATGAGATTTCTATCTCAGGGCTTTTTTTCCTTTTGCGAACTACTGGAGGCCCCATGTCACTTGAGGCCAACGAGATGGATACACACTCTAGCTCGGCTTCAAGGTTCCCTGGCATGTTCATAAAAAAATCCCACGATAAGACAGATGTCATGCTTATAAATACTTGGGATGCTCCTACTTCTGCTCAACTATTTCAAGGGAATGGATGAACCTGCAACCTAGCGACCTTGTGACTGGGTCGCTGGGTCACTAGGTCACGTTAATTTAAACTTTCTTATCCATAACTGATCGAATAAAGTGCTTAAGAATTTTGATTTAGTTTTTCCTTTAGACTTATTGTTAACTGAAGTATGCTTTAATGAAAAATGACATAAACCAGTAGCATAAATGAATTAAATAACAGCAATAATCAGAGATAATAAGAGGCAAACAATTTGATGATGGAGGTCGTCCCTCCTGGACTACATCTCTGGGTCCGCTTTTAAGTGGGCGTCTGTTTTTATTAGGATTGATCTTGAATAATATTTACACTGAAATGGACAGAATTACTGTGCTTGCAAGCACTTATAAACCCTATAAATAGAAATTACTCTTCCACGCCTTTCCAACACCTGTCTCCGTGCTCAATTCCGACCACCGACAGCTGAGCAATGCTTAAAACAAATTCGCCTCTAACCTTGTGAAACTAATCTCAAAATCTCAATGTCTTCACAAAAATCAAGGTGAAATTCATGAAATTTTCCATGGTATAAATAGGCTGCATTGAACCACTGATATCCAAATTTGGGAAAATGGTTGAGAGAAATTTGTGATTAGGATATCGAATCCTATCTCATCACCCTAAACCTAGGAGATATGTGATAAACTTTAATGCTGATATAAATGTTAAAACCAAAATTTAAACCTTATATTAATCTGGAGGCTTATTAACTGGTCGGAGGTTTTAACTCTCCCCATGTGAACAGCGCCAATTGTGGCAGTTATGGTCTGGCAGTCAAGGTCTATCACGGCGGTTTGGCTAACTGGGTGTGCTTGTATAGCCGCTACATGTGAACACCTGTCACATAACTCCGACACGGTCCCTGCAGTCGTTAAACTTGTCTCCTTTTCCGTCGCGGTTCACCCTTCTTCTGCTCACATGGTATTATATTTCCAACGCAGTCTTAATAACTGTGCGTTTAAAATTTAACGTTGTGGTGGTTTGTTTTAAAGTTTTAAAACTTATATATGTTTTAATATCCAATCATCCGAACCTTTATTAAAAAGGTTTATGGTTTATTTTTTAATAAGGTTTTAATATGTGGTTTGAATATTTTTGTGCTAGGATTTAGACCATAGTATTTTAAGGCTTAGGCTTATATTTTATAGCGCTTAGGTCCTAGGTTTAATGCATAGGATTTTTTTCATGGGTTTAAAACTTAGGATAAGGATTTAATGTCTTAGACTTAGGCTTAATGTTTACAACCTAGGCTATCACTTAGGTCTTTAAACCTTAGGTCTTAGATGATGTGGATAGAGTTTTTAAACTAAGGTATTAGGATTTTAGGTCTAGGTATAAATTTTAACCTTAGACCTTTACAATGTCCTTTTAAACCTTAATTTAGGATTAAAACCCTTTACATCATATCACAAAAAAAAAATCGATCCTTATGACATCTGGAGGACCTTTTCATTGGCGAATTGATGATTCTGAAGACTGAACTAGACGTCAAACTACTGAAGTTGACTTGGAACTTTGTTGATCTGTACTGATCAAGATCCTCCTGGATCACTTTCACAGAAGATCGACTTGGCGACTTGCGACTAGGTCGCGCGGTCGCAGAGTCGCATCACTCTGAGCTTTCACGGATATGCGACCCTGCAAATTAGTGACCGAGGTCGCCACGTCGCGAGGTCGCGGAGTCGTGGGGTCGCTCTAGGGCTTGGCGGATGCTTTCTACAGTGAAAATGGTTTAAAAACACACATGGTGATCATAAGAGCATAAAATGGGCCATTAGAAGTCTTCCTTGATGAGTGAGGCAAGGTCCTTGAGGCAGGTAGTGGGGCAGATTAGATTGGAGAAAGAAATACAAGGGAATAAATGGGTAAATGTCATGGGGAGGAAGGCAATCTTGCGGAATGATTGCCAGGGAGCTTGTTCAAAGGCATAACAGGGTTGAATAGGCTAGGGGCAAGTGGAAGAATTAGCAATAATTAACCTAGGAAGGAAACAATAGGAGGATTAGGCAACTTACCTAGGAGAAACGCGCTCCAGCTGGCTTGTCAGAGGAATTTTCTTTCTCCGTCACGCAGGTTAAATGCGACCTATGTGACCCTTATATATATAAAGGGCTCGCACATGTGGGAAATAAATGAGGGTCGCAGGGTCACAAATGAGTTGAGTTGATGACATATGCAACTTGCGACTTTGCGACCTTGTGACCCTAGGGTCGCGAGGTCGCAAGGTCGCAATTGTTCAATTTCAGGATTATCTGCGACTTTGCGACTTGAGGGGTCGCAAGGTCACAAATTAACTGAGTTGACCAAATTTCGACTTGGTGACTTGAGATTTTGAAGGAGGGGACTTAGGCTGGACTCTACCTTCAAAAGGTTAGGGGCTCAAAAAAAATTTAAAAGGACAAAATTTTGGAGGGTGTTGTAGCGGCTACAACAAATGGTGATTCCTTTCACCCTTTGGGTCCCACTACTGTCATCTTCGGACCTTGCGTGATTGCTCCACTTGTTTTCATGCTCGGGGTGCTGGTCCACCGTGTTTTACTTCTGGAGACTGGACCGAAAAGGTTGGATCCAGTATAGTTATTTCATCCTCATTATGTTGCTTTGCTGCCAGTGAACCTGGTGGTCCAAGAGGAGTCACTGCCTAGGAGTCACAGACGTTCTCTACTGCCAGCGAGCCTGGTCAGTACCTCGACGAAGTCGTCACATCGCCTCTTTGCGCAGGAAGCCTTTCTCAATCCTTTACCCTTTATTGATGTGCTAACTGCACTTATTTAAATGTGCTTAAGGCACTTATTCGGTTGTGCTCAGGGCACTTATTTGATCGTGGCAATAATTTCCTAGGAGGATGAGGGATCCTGACTTATTTTGCTTGCAAGAGAGGTTGCTCCTGGTCTGTATGAGGACTTTTTTTGGGTTTTCCTGGATATACTTTCATCACCTGAAATTTTCTCTGTTCCCTTTGAGTCTAGTTACCAATTTCACGGACTTCTCTTTACATAATATCCCCTTGAGCTAGCAGACTAGGTGAGCTACCTGCGCTTGGTTCCTGAGATTTGGTGATTTTCTCCCCACTGGATGTCTATTACAGTCAAGCTTTTTCCATTTAGTGTTCCAGGGACGTTTTTTCATCAGCACAGATCCCGACACAGCATGCCAATTTAGTAACTCCTACATCTCTCCTACATCTTAAGGCACTAAAAGGAAATTTCTACTAAGAACCTGCTCAAAGTAAGTGATTTATTGTGAAACATGAAATAACGAAAAAAAAAACAAAAAGAAATACAACAAAATATGGTACAGGGTGCGGTGATGGCCTCTTGGGGCTGTCAGGTGAAGTAATGTTTAAGGTCATGCCCATTTACAGGGAGGACCTCAATTCTCCCCTCTAAGGTCTGCAACCTATAAGTGTGGGAGCTGACTTTTTCTTTTATTTGAAAGGGACTCGTCCACAGGGCCTGGAATTTGGAATGTTTTCCTTTATCTTCGTGAGATTTGTCCCATTTGAGGATGAGGTTGCCTAATTCGAAAACCTTGTTTCCGACGAACTTATTATCGAACCACCGTTTTATCTGACTCTGGTGGATGGCGAATTTTTCCTGGGTTTTTAGCTTTTCCTCCTTCAATTTCAACAAAGTGTCTATTCGAGCCTGTAAGGCAGGGCAAGGTGTGCCATGAGTTTCTTGAGATAATTGTACGGCTGGGAGAGACAAGTTGGGAGGAAGGACAGCCTCTTTCTCGTACATAAGAAAGAATGGGGAGGTGCCCAGTGAGGATTTGGGTGTGACCCAGTCAGCCCATAGGGCATTGTGGAGAGTGTTATGCCAATTTCGTTGTTGGTAAAACAGAGTTTTATTGATGATACGAATAAGGTTCTTATTGGTTGACTCAGCTAACCCATTTCCTTGGGGGTAATAGTTGGCAGAGTGTTTGAGAACTATACCATTTTCTAGAGCAAACTTGTATAATTGAAATGATGAAAAATAAGTTTCATTATCAAAAACAAGGGAGGTTGGAACGCCAAACCTGATCATGATGAGTTGGGTGATGAAAGCTATTACCTCTTGATCATTGATTTGACGCAACGGTATTTCTTCAACACACCTTGTGAAGTATTCCATGGCTGTGAGGATGTATCTATGTTGCTTGGAATATTGAGGCAAGATTTCCCCAATCACGTCAAGCCCCCACTGCTGAAAAGGATCCTCCACCGCGACGGACTGCAACGGAGCGGATGGTCGTATTTCGCTATTGGCGAACTTTTGGCATTGTTGGAATTTCCAGACCTAGGCATGTGCATATTTAAACAGAGTAGGCCAATAGAAACCGACACGCATGATCTTGTGAGTAGTGGTATCCCCCACATAGTGCCCACCCACTGGACCATCATGGAGCTCCATCAAAAATTTTTGTGCCTCATCACACTCCAAACAACATAGCAGGACTCCGTTGTGGTGTTTGCAGAACAAATTGCCCTGCACTAGTTGGTAGGATGCATCTTTGATTCTTAACCCATGTTTCTACTGAGCGGTTACAATGGAGCTCATGGTACCGTGGCTCAGATATTGTTGGAGATCAACATACCATGAGGAGGTATTCTGTCAGGATATACCATCAGTTTGATACATGTCGATTTCATGTTCCCAAATTTCTTCTTCACTACTGCGCAGGTCTGCGGCTTCCACGGCCATCCGACATAGTCCTTAGCCTTTTATAGTGTGTGCTGGCTTGAATTCAAGGTCATACTCTTGAAGGCACATCATCCAGTTTCCTCGTCTCTCACCTAGCTCTTGCTGCACGAAAAGTGAGCGAACAGCTGGGTGAGGTACGAATAATGTGACGTGACTCTTCAAAATATATGGTCTGAAGTTTTTGACCACCTTGTACACCACGTAAGATTGCTTGTCAATATCTGGATAATTTAGCACGGCACCTTGCAACCCAGTGCTCATGAATTATATTGGCCGCTCATCGTTGTTGTCATCTTTCTGAGTGAGGACGACCGCCAGAGATGAATCTAAGGCAAACGTATACAAGATAAAGCCTTTGCTGAAATCCAGGCTACGAAGAGCAAGTGCTTCCACAATGGCCCGCTTGATGTTATTGAATGCTTCTTTCTCGGGAGGATTCTATTTGAAGTTAGCATTCTTCTTGATCATACCTTGCAACGGCTTCACAATTTGGGCGAAATCTGATATAAAATTTCGCACGAAGTTGATTTTCCCGAGAAAAGACTGCATGGCCTTCTTGCTACTTGGGGGAGGTATTTGGGCGATAACTCTCGCACGTTCTGAATCCAATACTATGCCATCCAAAGTTATGATGTGCCCCAATAGGTTTCCTTCGAAGATGGCGAAAATGCTTTTCTTTGGGTTTAGTGATATCCCATATTTTCGGCACCTTTCAAAAATCTCCTTGAGGTGATGTAGGTGGTCAAACCTATGTTTTGAAAATACGGTGACATCATCAAGGTATACCACCATGCTTTTTTCTGTGAGGCCTCTGAAGGCGATATCCATGGCTCTCTGGAAGGTCACGCCAGCATTGATCAAGCCAAAGGGCATTCGTCTGAATGCGAAGGTTTCCCATTTAGTTCTAAATGTGGTTTTCAGCCAATCAGGTTCGGCCACTAGTACTTGGTTATAACTTGAAAAACCATCCAATAAAGAGAAAATTTACAATCCCAACACAGCTTGAAGGATTTTCTCCATAGGGGGCACTGGGTAGTTTTCCTTGTCCAAAGCTCTGTTCAAATTTTGGAAGTCCATGCATAAATGGATTTCGCCAGATTTCTTACGAACTGGGACCAATATTGACACCCAGGTTGAATACCGGACTTTGAAAATTATACGCGCGTCCAAGAGTTTCTTCAATTCCTTTTTGATCATAAGCTCTAAGGTGGGGTGCACTTTCCTCAGTTTCTGTTGGAATGGTTTCACTCCTTCCTTCATGGGTATCACGTGCTGGATGATCCGCGTCTCATATGTTCATAGCTCATCATACGTCCAGGCAAACACATATCGGTATTTCTTAAATAACTCAGTGAAGGATTTCCTCTCCTAAGGGGTGCATTCATTACTGATATTAACGAACTTAGGCTCCTTGTCCGTCCCAAGGTTTATTTTTCGATGTGCTAATGTATAACATTGCACCTTCGTGTTGGGAGGGCCTCAAAAATGGTTCTGTAAGTCAAACAAATTTTCGAGCGACACGATTCCTTTGGGTATGGGGTTTTCCTTACGATCCCCTTGTTCCTTTTGTAAGGCCTGATCATGATCCTCTTCTTCTATAACTGCGTCTTTGAGCACGTCCGTATTGAGCATGAAATCCATTACCTGTTGATCATCATTAAAAACGCGTAAATTAGTGACATTTTCTGGTACGGATGGCTTGTAAACAATTTCAATAGAAAATCCATCTCTAAGTGGGGTGAAACTAGTAGCAGCATTAGCAAGTGTATCAGTTGTTGCATTGTGCATTCTAAGTACGAATTTAATACCAAACGGGTCAAAAGCAAAAATTAAACGCCATACCTCTTGTTGGTAACCTTTCAAATGTGGAGACAAGTAATGGATAGTGTTATGTACCTGACGTGTGATAATCTCAGAGTCTCCAATTACCTTTAAACAATGAACTTTGAGATCTATGGACTTTTTGAGTCCGAGCAGTAATACTTCATACTCAGTTGTATTATTCATGCACTATAACTCTAGCTGGCAGGAAATTAGAAACTTGTTCTTCTGAGGGTCCAGCAGGATAGAGCCCCCGCCAGCCCCATCATGGGTTTTGGAACCGTCTTAGTATAAGGTCCACATTTCACCTTATGATCTGACAAGGCTATACGAGCACATAGGAGATGCGCTCAGGGCAGCGGTTTCTAACGGGTCTTTCGTTGAGGCAGAGTGGTTGTCAGTGACCATAAATAGTTCAGACTGGACGTCTTGAGTGACCAGAGATTAGGGGGTTTGGTAGCATCCAAAAATGGATTCTAAGAAACACATACATAGCTCCTCTTGCGTGAAAATGACTGGTTCGTTAGTTGCGTCCAAGTCAGTCACTGCGTGTTTCATGTAAGGCTCGCTTTCAACCCAAATTTGATTGTTCCTTCCCTTGTAAGGGAGCCACAAGTGTGACCAATCAGTGTCGAAGTATCCTTGCAGCTTGCTAGACCAATCTCTGCTCAACAGAAGACCATAAGCCTCAGGGATATCCACGATCACTATGTCAATGCACTGATGCACCCTAGAGTCAGAGAATAAGCGGATGATGACATTGTTCAATTCTCCTACTGCAGGAACCTGAGATCTGTCGAGTTGAATGATTCTAGCATCAGTTTTCTCAAAACGGATGTTTAGCATCTTGCATACATATAAAGGCATAACATTTGTGGATGCGCCAAAATCGACCAGGTAGTTGTGAACATTGAAGTTGAATATCTCGAAAAATAGGAGAAAAGAGGGGGTGGATCCCCTAGAATTTGTATTAACATCGTTCACGATAGACTGGGGGCTAGCAGCACCTTGGACAGATGTGGTACTTATGGATTTGTACGTTGATGAATTGGAAAATGCTTTGAGGATGAAATCTCACTGATTTGCAATACGAGCGAGTTCGTAGAGGGAGATGTTGGCCCGCGTTTTCTTCATATCTTCAATGATGTTATACTCGGAATCGGGGTGCAAGATGGGTTTGGTGGGGACCTTTGGGGATCCTGATGATAATCTAGCCTTCTGGTTTGCTCGGGCGTTGGTTGGGATAGATTTCTTTGGAGTTGTATTTTGGCCTTCTTTGTTGGGTGGCAAGATTTTCTGTAAGAAGGCTTCTATTTTCTCCTCGAAAGACTGTTCTGGGACTGGGCCTTTGCTCCTTAAGTTGTAGTTTCGAGGTGGTTTGCTTTTAGGGTCGTCATCCAAGTTTACCTCAGTTGCAGAAAGGGAGGCTTCATCGCAGATCACCTCGAAGGCAAGGACAGCAGAACCCGTATCCTCATCTGGGGGAGATACCTCCTCGTCCTCGGACATAGCTTCTTCGTCTAAGTCTCTAAGGGTTTGGTATTCTAAAAGTTGATTCACCACTGCAGTCATACTATTTATCCACTGGGGGAAAGTTTTCTCCGAGTGGGAGGCTTGATGGAAAGAACAAAAGTTATAGTTTCCTATCTCCTCGACTTTGAGTTTGGCACTTGAGTTTGACGGAGGTCGGTAGCTGGTAGGGTTATTTTTCCTAAAAAAAGGTTTATGTGTTTTGTCGCCCGAGGCAAAGTCAACATTCTTCCTCTTTAAATTGGAGACTTCGTTAGTCAACAACTTGAGAGACTTAGTGATACTTTCAAAGTCAAAAGGGTCTTTATCTTTGTCTCTGGCCTTATGATTTGAGGACTGGGCTCTCTTAGTTGTTGGCTTAGGGTCATCTCGGCTATCATGGTTAAGGGCACCTATGGACAGCATGTATTTTTCGATAGTAAGGGTAGTGGTGTAATTTTCTGCCAGGGTAGCTCTAGCTTCACACTTCACAAACACGGCAATATCCCGCGGGAGAGCCCTTATGTAGTAGTCAATGGTAATGGAATCATCTAGGGCCATGTTCGGAGGGAATTTGTTCAATATAGTGGTGAAACTTTGATTGAAGTCTTTGAACTTCTCCTTCTTCGGACATTTCAAAGTACTAAGCTCTGTAAGGAGCATCGAAGGAGTCTTATCTTCCAAAAACTTTTGTAGGAAGGTACGGAGGAAGTGCTCCCAAGAAGAAATGGAAGCAACTGGGAGAGACCGGTACCATGCAGCTGCTTTATTTTCTAGAGTATGAGGAAAAATTCAAAATGCTACATCATCGTACTGCACTCTCATCATCTACAAAGCTAGGTAAAAGTTGTTAATGTGGTCTTCAGCCAGAGTACCTTTCTCGGGGTCAAACTTAGGGAGATGCTTCTCAGGGTGTCGGGGCATGTCATGGAGGGGGCCTTGGATACCTAGGGGGGATTGGGCCATCCAGGCCAATAGCTGGACACGTCTGGCCCATTGGTGGTGTGGTATGTATACGAGTCCCATTTCACTTTCAGATTCACTTCCCATGCCAGACCCGGAGGCCTCGCCCTCATGGTGAGACTGCATGTCTTGGTTTTCCCCGCGGTTCCCTAAATTTCTGATGTTTCTCCAGTTATAAAGGAAAGGGAATCCATTCTGGTTTCGGTGGTGATGGTTGTGGTTAGCGTTTCGACCTTGTCCACGTCCTCTGTCTCCCCATCCTCTGTTTCCCTGACCCCTCCCATCTCCTCCCCAAGTGGGTTGTTTTCTTGAGTGTTATCATTCAAAGTTTGGTCGAGTTGAGGGCTGGCGTTGGGTTTGGGTTCAGTGATTTCGGGGCCTCCCTCTTCAGCCCCTCGGGGACTATCTTGGGGCTCTTCATAATTACGCTCAACTACGTCTACATAGTCTTTGATCATAATACCTACCAGCTGAGGTAGGGAATTGACAAGGGTTCCCTGGCGAGTGTGGTTAGTTGCAGGAGTTCTAGGATTAGCCAGGGAACTAGTAACCAGGGAGTTTTTCAAGCCTCTGATGAGGTTGCGGGCGATAGGGCGCAGGCCCCTTAGCTGATCTAAGGTGACCTCATAGTAAGGGGCTTCCTCCTCCTCGTAATTTTCTAAGGGTGGAGGATCGGTGTTTTCATACATTATCTCCCCTTGGGGAGTTTGTAACGGGATGTTACTTGTGTGCTGGGAGCTTGCCATTCAAGCCCTCCTTCTAGCGCCAAATCTGTTGATGGGAAGAAATGTCCAGCCAAAAGTAAGGGATCTCCCCGATAAAAAATTCCCAATTAGACTCTAAACCGTTTGTGATAGGGATCCCATCCGGGGTGTGGGTCCAGCTACCGCTGAATATTCTTTTCTCTCAGACACAAATGAGCCTTGCAGACCTATGAACACACGGTTATTCGGATGGTACAAGAAAAATGGTCGATGATTCTCAATGAATATAAAACGCTACAAATAGCAAGATGAGTTAAAGCATGCAGCCAAAGGAAATGCTGTTAGCAGCAAGTCATTAGGGTCATGCTTGTAAAAGCTTTTCAAACCATAGGAGAAACAGTTATGTGTGGTATAGCACCCTTCACTTCCTTAAGCAGTCTCAAAGATAAGATAAATGTTAGCAACGGAGTTGCTAACATCTCCAAAGAAAACAATCTTAATGTCATTACCACATTTAGGGAGCTACAATGTATAAATGATATAAGCAGAAAACGTAGATTACTTAATCATAAAGATATCAAATACATACGACAAAATATTCATAGTGTTAACACATTAATTCTCATCGGATCCAAGAGTGGAATCAAAACAAGTGCTTGTATTCATTCTCAAAAGGTGTATTCAATGCTATACAATCTTCTTTGCTCCTTTGGAGTCCCAAAAAAAATATCTTTTACAATTCCCCGAAGGGAGTATTTATAGGACAAAATCGACCCTTGGGTATCGCTGACTTTTTGCCTTCCTGGCCATTGACATTCTCTGTGACTTGATGGAATTTGTGACTTGTGACCTTAACCCTTTCTGCGACCTGCAACCCCCTTGTCTGTTGTGACCCGTGACCTCTCCTATTTGCTACAGTACTTGACTTGGTCATGGAAGTAGTTGGGTGATTGCAAGATCTGGTACATCTACCTATTGCTATTCCTTAAGGTAAATTCACCATGTTCGATAATCCACAACCACTGGGGAGACCTGAGGTGTATCTTCTCTCAACTTGTGAAGGCACTCGAGAGTATTTGGGATCAAATTGTCTCTCTTTCTTGTGATCTGGTTTGACAGGGAGGCCAGTTTAGTATAGATCTGGACTGGTGTCATGATGAATTGAACCAGGCTTTCCTATGATGCCGGCAGGTCTTGAGAGGTAGCTTCTTGCCTTATGGGTTGTAGAAATGCTTGAATATATTTGGTGACTTCTTCCCACGTTTTCTCTTTGCCCAGTGCACCCAGAGAAGGGATGTGGTGTACTTCGGCCATTGAGTCAATGCTGCTAATCAGATGTTCGTATGTGGACATTACTTTCTCTAAATCCTTGATCGTTTTCTCTTTGGATTGTACCTTAATCCAAATTTGAACCTTGTCATTTTCGGTGCCTATCCAATCTTTTCTATGCAAGGTGTCCGGAGCTTGTGGATACATGTTCGACCACTCCAGTATTCTATCCAAGGTAGTAGAGGCTTCCTTTAGATGTGTGTTTCTTCTCTTGGTTTCAGCCTGTGCTTTTAGTAGTGGCGCGACGGTTTGTTGTATCATGAACAGCTCTTCATATACTTGCTTCATGGTGGCCTCCAAAGTGACCAACTCTCCCTGAATAGTGAGTGGTATTTCATTAGTAGGGGCATTCCTAAACTGAAGTTGTTGGACTTCTTTTGGTAGTGCCTTCTTTTCCTCTTCTGGTTTAGTTGTATTTTGTTCGGAGGCTTGTAATCTATTCTACAGGAACAAAATTTCTCTACTCATTCTGCTTACGTTCTCCTCGATAGCTGCTGCAAAAGCGGTACCAGCTGATGTGATCATAACCAGATTAGTCCTGGTATCCAAGACAATATCCTTCTCTGTGGTGACCGTGAGGGGTGCAGCAAGGTCCTGTGCCAAACATATTCTCTTCTCCTGCCGAATCTTGTGTGTGAATTGATCGTAGGTGAGTCTTGTCAAATCAAGCATTCCCTCATCTAAATCCTTGGAGGTGCCCAATTCCAAGAGGGAAAAATGCACATTAGTTGCAGGAGTCGTCTGGGGTACCTCAATGTGTGGCAGCTCCATTTTTTTCTCTGTTTCTAGGGGATTTGTCTTGCTGCCTTCAGTTCCCTTGGAGGAATCTTACCTTGACTTCTAACTTTATTCCTCCCTCCTCTTTTTCTCTGCTTCTCCTCTGTCTTGTTCTTCTTTCAGCTAGCACTCTGCTTCTGCTTTATCTTGATCTTCCTTTAGCTGGTGCTCAGCTTCTACCTTATCCTATTTTATCTTCAGCTGACGCTTGGCTTCTACCTTTTCCTCCTCTTCTTTCCTTCACTGCTCCTCTTCCTTTTTCTTGTGGGTTTCCTCTACCCGCTTCTTTCTTTGTTCTTATTTTAGTTGCTTATTTAGTTTGTCCTCCTCCTCCTTTTCCTTCTCCTTGGCTTCTCAATGAGCTTTAGCTTCTTTTTCTCTTCGCTGGGTGGAAGAGTTATGGCCCGTACCAGTCCTTTGCTTCTTGGATTTGGAAGATGAGGCTCCTCCTAGTGTATGGATTCTTTCTTCTAAAGTCTGGTTGTCCTGATTTTCTTGACTAGTTCATCCCTCTAGAGCGCCCTCCCTATCTTTGTTATACCAGTTATTGACTCTATCTTCATCTGGGCAATCAGTATGCTGGTAACTCCATTTAAATTTGGCCCGCTTGTAGTGGGCGGGGATGATTCTCTCCGGGTCATACGTCCAATGTGCCAAGGGAGGTAGAAATAATCCTTTGACTTGCTCGGCCTCTACCTCTACTTCCCTGAAATTATTCACTGTGTAGGTGCCGATAGTGAGCAGCAGAGTGGGCCATGGCTTCTTCTTGCCCTTAGTGAGAACTTTTGAAAAACCCCTTAAAATCTGGTAACATGTTTCTTGGAGGAGGAGTTTATCGGTTACAAACTGGGGTAGTGCGTAAGGAACCTTGAGTGACCTAAAAACTCAAATGAAAGTACTATCTACATCAGGAAACCAATGGGCCACTTGAGTTATCGTCTCCATGGCTCGCCCAAACATGCACGGGGTGTCTTTTCCAAATATTTTCCTGTAGAGAGCGGGGATGAAGCTGCGTGTGATTGACTCCATGTCTTTCTTATATATGGAATCCCAGAACACCATTAAATCTTTTTGAATTGGACCGTCGTGCTCTGGATCCCAATTGTGTGCCTAACCCTCAAAATGGCACCTTGCACATACCGCATCCAAAATATAAGATGCCATATAAAATATTGATGCATACCCTTCATCAAGTGCTATTGTCGTAGATATGTTTGACCTGAAGGTTGCCACTATCATGTTGGCCCAGTTGAAGCGGGTGTCGTATACATCAGAGAAACCCAAGCATCGTTGAAAGTGGTTGCATCTGGACGACCATATATCCTACATAACATCGTAGCTATGAGCTTGTAGACCTTTTTGAGACCTGTTGTCTGATATTCCTGGTCCTTCTTGAGCCAGAAATTTTCTGGGTCTTCCCACCATCCTCTCAAAGTCTCGGGTATGGTAACTACATGAGTAGTGGCCCACTCCTTAGTGAAGGTCTGTTCTCGGGTAGGAAGTGCATAATATACTTTTGCATCCTATCCCTTCAGATTTGCGAATGACTTCCCAGCATGATCCCGAATAACCCAGATCTTGGGGTCGACCTTTTGCAAGATCCACTCGATCAGCTCTGCACATGGGAATATATACGGATGGGCCCCTGCGTAGTGCAGATTTTATCTTTTAACCTGAATATATACCTGTCAGTCTGGGAGGTCCTCCAGAAATTTAGGCTTTGTAAATTCTCTGTAAATCTGATACTAGCTCATACTGTCGCCTTTGTCGAATGTGCAGGCGGTGTCTCCATAAATAGGGGGAAGAGAAAGAGGTATTTCCTCCTCTGAGATTTCTATCTCAGGGCTTTTGTTCCTTTTGTGAACTGCTAGAGGCCCCATGTCACTCGAGGTCGACGAGATGGATACGCACTCTAGCTTGGCTTTAGGTTTCCCTGGCATGTTCATAAAACAATCCCACAGTAAGACGGATGTCATGCTTATAAATACTTGGGTTGCTCCTATTTCTGCTCAAATATTTCAAGGGAATGGATGAACCTGGGACCTAGTGACCTTATCACTAGGTCGCTGGGTCACTAGGTCACGTTAGTTTAAACTTTCACAGAAGAGCAACCTAGTGACTTGGCAACTTTTGACTAGGTCGTGAGGTCACTAAGTCACGGATTCACATCACTCTAAACTTTCACGGATATGCGACCTAGCAACCCTGCGACTTAGCAACCAAGGTCTCCAGGTCGCGGAGTCGCGGGGTCGCGGGGTTACTCTAGGGCTTGGCGAACGCTTTATGCGGTGAAAATGGTTGAAAAACACACACGGCGATCATAAGAGCATCGACTAGGCCATTATAAGTCTTCCTTGATGAGTGAGGCAAGGTCCTTGAGGCAAGTAGTGGGGAAGATAAGCTTGCAGAAAGAAATACAAGGGAATAAATGGGTAAATGTCATGGGGAGGTAGGTAAGCTTGTGGAACGATTGTTGGGGAGCTTGATCAAAGGCATAACAGGGCTAAATAGGCTAGGGATAAGGGGAATAATTAGCAATAATTAACCTAGAAAGGAAACAGCAAGAGGATTAGGTAACTCACCTGGGAAAAAAGCGCTCTAGCTGGCTTGTCAGAGGCGTTTTCTTTCTCTGTCATGCATGTTAAATGCAACCTATGCGACCCTTCTATATATAAAGTGGTCACACGTGTGGGAAATAAATGAGGGTCACAGCGTCGCAAATGAGTTGAGTTGATGAGATATGCGACCTTGTGACTTTGCGACCTTGCGACGTGGGGGTCGCAAGGTTGCAATTGTTCGGTTTCAGGATTATCTGCGACCTTTTGACTTTGCGACCTGAGAGGTCGCGAGGTCGCAAGGTCACAAATTAACTGAGTTGACCAAAATTGCAACTTGGCGACTTGAGAATTTGGAGGGGACTTAGGCTGGACTCTATCTTCAAAAGGTAAGGGGCTCAAAATTTTGGAGGGTGTTGTAGCGGCTACAACACAAGGATAATTTTGTATTCTAATGGTTAGGAGAATATGAAAAGAAAAATGGGTCTATGTGATAGAATTCCAATGTTAAGATGAAAGGAAAAAAAAATATTTCAGACCTGTAATGTATTGATGAAATAAATCTTATTCAAGACTTATAAGAATCTCATCACACATTTAAAATATTTATGTCATAGGGAATGCTTATGAACAAGCTTATCATACACATATTATCCAGAAAGCTTGTAAAACAAGACTGATAAAAATAGATAATCATGTACAACTACATCATAAGACTGACAAAAACATGAGACAAGATATGTAGATCACAATTTGGAAAAGACACTGTAACATATGGAAACACATAAGGAAATTACACAATACACGCATCAAATCATTCATAAATCCACAAGAGTGTATCTGGATATTATAAGTTCAGAAAGTACACAACTCAGGATGCAATGAGATGAACAACTCACGAACCTTTTCCTCATTTATTTTCATAATATATATACAAAAAGGTAATCTGTTAAAGATCCCCAAAAAGTGCAAGTCTGTTGTAGGAACTTTATTACAACTTTCTAAATATAGCAAACCATATTTAAATTTTATCTAAAAAATAACAGAAACACAGTTTGATGTACGATATTTGATTTACAAATGCATGAATATAGAACTTGATAATATGGAAGTCGAAATGGCTGATCTGAGGTGGCTAACTGCTTCTTGATTCCTAGAAAATATTTCTCCACAAAAAGTGCAACAATAACTGACTGAAAATGACACCTGGATCTTTATCCACAAAAAGTGCAGTAGCTACTAATTGAATGTGACATCTGGAAGACAGCTTCATTGGATAACACTTAACTGGGAAGAGGAAAAATATTACCATTGAGGCAGCATATACTTTATCACTGTCTAATGTCATTCCTTGAGACCAAAACAAAGAGATACCTTTTTGAAAATGTAGAAATTTTTGATAACTCTGTAGATAAGCCCAAAATGATATTGATCTTCAGATTTTCCTTGTTTTAGCTATTCAATCATTAAAAATCTAGCACAACAGCCAACAACCTAAGAGCTTCTGCCTTATTGACCCTCCTATTTGGTTCTCTCTTTTCTGCTTATTTCTTCTTCTGAGATTTCTTCTTCCCCGAATCATTTTCTGGACTCTCCTCTATATTTATTAACTCATCTCTGAGAGCAGGATTAGCTATGAGCTTGCTAGTTATCTTAAGCTTATTTTTGGGTTTGGTATGAGGCCTTTGAATATATGGATTAGGAATATATGAAGGCCTTCTTCTTCCCTGGATAACTATGTTTTGTTTCTCATCTTCAAACTCTATTTCACTACTCTCTTCCTTAAATTATGAGTATGATTGGATTGTTACCTTCCTCTTTCCCTTACCTGATGAACTTAGAGAGGAATAAAGCTGAGCTATTGTTCGTTCTTCTGTTGTAATATTTGAAACTTTACTCTTTCCCTTAGCTGGTGTTTTTAGAGAGGAATAAACCTGAGCTAGTGTTGGTTCCTCTGCTGCTGGAGTCACATTGAATTCTTCACCCTCCTGTCTAATCGCCGAAATAGGGCTTTTTGCTAATGGTTCAAGGGTGACCTTCTCCACACTATTATCTTCTACTGAAGATCCTTCTAACGGAATCAGTCTTATTCTATGTTTATTTCTTGAAGAGGAAGCCACTTCTTCTTTTTCTTTAGAAATGGAATTCTTCTCAACTAGAGTGGATTTTTGTTTAAACCTGCTTGCATTTTCTTGCCGAAAAGACTCTAAGGTTTGTGTTTCCTTAGGTAGCCTTCTGGTGTAAACCTCCTTTTTTGGTTGCATCATAGGTATATGAATGGTGGTTTCAACTCTAGCTCTTCTAGCTGAGATTCTTGTCTTCCTGCTTGATGGAGAAGATGATTGGTCAACTTGTAAAGGGGTCACTATAGGTGCAGGGTTCGACTCTTCCTCTTGGTTCTTTTGATTTGAAGGCCTTCCCACTTTTCTCCTTGAATTAACACTACTAAAACCATCAGCTGCTAGAAACATGTTCCATGCGGTTCTGTTCTTCTTCAAATGATACACCACCAACATTTTAATTAACCCCAGTGATAAATATTATGGAGTGAATAATTTGGGGTTCGTTGTATCTTCTAAGACATTTTCACCAATGATTTATAGAGGAAGCAAGGGAGGTTAATAGGTTTAGAGTCAAAAATATGAGATAAAACCTCATCTAATACTGATGAACTGTGGAGAGCCTGCCTTCGAAGGTGATATAAAGTTGAACTGTGGTGATAACTCCCTGCCATTCAGGCTTAAAATAGGAAATATGAACAGTAGGAGTCTAGTTCACATTTACATGCTCAGGCTTAATATATGCATTTAAATCCTCTGCAAACAAAGTTTTTCTTTTATACCATGAATCGCCTGAAGCCGACAGCTGGGTAGCTCATGCTATGATGGCTTCTGATATTTTGAAAGTCCAAGAACCCAACTTGACCTTCTCTCCATTAAAATATTTTGCGAAGGCTTGAGCAACCACAACATTCTCCCTTAAGAACTTCTTCAAAAAATGATACCATCCAGCAACCTGAAACTATGCCTTTGCACGGTGATCAAAAAACCATGTATTAGCAGGTTCCGGACAGCTTAACTTACCACTCTTACCCATTCTAGTTTACTAACAACCAACTCAATTGTTAATGAACACCTTTGAAACAATGAACAGAAACAAGCCACGAAGCCCTAACTACTTGTTGGAATATAACCTCGAACTGTAGCTTTCTCGAAGCAAATGGTTATGGGAAACAATGATCTGCATGCCCTTAATTACGGTGAGGTTAGCTGACACGAGATCGAATGATTTGATTTTAGGTGACAACTCACTCCACCAAATATTTCACTCCATAAAATAATTAACTAACTACTACTTGTACTTCAGTTTTGATATGCTTTGCCTTTAATGAGTAGTGTTAGATTAACTAACCTTAACAAATAGAATAGCTGTAGAAATTTGCTGAATAATGAATATTTATCCACCGATATTATCCTGATCACATACTAATTCGAATTCATATGCAACACATAATCTCTTCTACAATCAATCATCAATTTGTGGAAATAGAAACAGTCGCATGCGCACATAAACACAATATGTAATGTGGAAAGCTTATAGCTGAAAACCCCTCAGCTATTTTGTATATTATATGGAGAGAACATGTAACATTACATAGTACAATACTCCTCACAAGTACTCAGTACTATCTCATAAAGTTACACACAAACTAGCTCAGTTTTGAACAAGTCACAGGTTCAAAACTCATCCACTAATTGCCTGCCTCTATTGTGCAATCAAGGCTGGTCTAATGAGAGATCCAAGGTTCGAATCTCCTTGGCTTGACAGCGCAATCCTCATGGGAAATTTCCTCCAAGTGTGGTGCAAATCTCATGCACAACTAATGTCACAACTGATAGCTATCTCAACCCTTTCATCTAACTCTTTCACTGGTCTCCACTGAACTGTCCATGCACTGTAGTGAACTGATGTGTTCTTGAGTTGAATAATGAGTTAATAATTAGTGAATTAAATAATATTTAATTCACTCCACTCATTAATAGTTGATTAGCTAGTTAAACTAATCACAACTAGTTCAACTAAGTTAAACCGAACACAACTCCACCAACTGTCTCATCAACTCCACCAAACTCTGCCACTGAAGTCCTAACTGAAGTCAACCATGCATGAGCTCACCAAACCCCAAGGAATAGTGTAATTCCTTCTGTCAGATGCATGGGCCACATCCGTAGCTCCAACTGAAGTGCTGTAAGAGAATAAACTGAAGTTTAGAGTCTAAATATTATTAAGGGTTAATAATATTTGACTGACCTATTTTTAGACAGGCAGTCTAAAAATAGACTTCGACCTATATGTATAAAAATAGAGGTCCATCTATTTTTACCAACTTGACCAATCATCCAAGAATAACATACTGCAACCCCTGGACCATGTTCCATATGTCTAAAAATAAACATAGTCTAAAAAAAGACTTTGCGCCAAAAATAGCCTGCGGGCCCACTTAGTGAAGGCGACTGCATTTCACTAAGCTCCATCATCTTGTTGCATTTTCAACACTCCCTCTCAACAAGATATGGATTATCTGCAACCCCTATCCTTCCTTTGTGGAATTCAAACTTTCTCCTGGTGAGCGCCTTCGTCAAGATGTCGGCATCCTGATCCTCCGTGGGAACATATGAAAGTAACATGATTCTCCGCTGAACACAATCTCTGATATGATGGTACCTGATGTCGATGTGTTTGGATCTATCATGAAATATTGGATTAGCCGAGAGTTTAATGTAACTCTGGTTATCACAATAAATCACTGTAGGCTCCAAATGCAACCCGAACAATCCAACGAGGATCTTCCTCATCCAAATAGCCTCGCATGCAGCCAAGCTTGCTGCCATGTACTTACCTCATCAATCGGGGAGTCATTATCAAACGGCTCACACCAGAAACCACCGTCGACTCAATGCTGAAAACTCCTCCGTATGTGCTCTTCCTCGTCCGTTGCCTCGTCGGTCCGCATCGCGAAGGCCCGAAAGCTTCGCTCCATCCTCCGTTCGACCATAGACCATATCCCGATGTGCCTCTAATATAGCGCAATACATGCTTTCCTGCCTTCCAAAAGAGCTTGGTAGGCTTAACCATAGCTTGTGAAAGCTGGTTAACAAGATAGCATATATCGGGTCGTGTATTGACCAGATACATAAGCGACCCCACCAACTGTCGATAGACAGTGGCATCCACTACCTCCGCTGAAGTAGCATCCTCCTTCCTCCAACCACCAGAAAGAGGAGTGTCAACAGGCTTGCAGCCTTGCATGTTGAACCTCTCCAGAATCTCCCGGGCATACTTGCCCTGAGAAACAAACAGTCCTCCGCTGCGCTGCCAAATCTCGAATCCCAGGAAATAATGAAGGATGCCCAGGTCCTTCATCTCAAACTCTCGTGCAAGATCCTCCTTGCATGAAAGTATCAACTGCTCATCTCCAGTCAAAATCAGATCATCTACATACAGTACGATGATCAACAGCTTCCCCTCCACCACAATCTGGTACAGGTTTAGATCCGCCTCACTCTTGGAGAATCCAAGCCCGGTGAAGTAGCTGTCTATCCGAGTGTACCAAGCACGAGGTGCTTGCTTCAGCCCATACAGTGCTCTCTTGAGTCGGCACACATGCGACTCACTGTTGAAGATCTCAAAACCTTCAGGCTGCTCTATGTACACCTCCTCCTCAATAACTCCATTGAGGAACGCAGTCTTCACATCCATCTGATGAATGTGCCATCCCATCTGCACTGAGAGAGCAAGGATCGTCCGTATGGAAGAGTACCTTGCGACAGGTGCAAAGGTCTCCTCATAGTCAATCCCCTCGATCTGTGAGAAGCCACGGGCGACAAATCTCGCCTTGTACTTCTCCACACTCCTATCAGCCGCCTGCTTCACTTTGTAGATCCATCGCGAACCCACCACTGATTTCCCCACCGGTCTTGGGACAATCTCCCATGCACTGTTCCTGATGATCGAATCATATTCTTCGATCATGGCATCAACCCATGCGGGTTCCTCCACAGCTTCCTCAAAAGAGGATGGCTCTGTCACAACACAATGACTCATAAGAGCCATGTATCCAGTGTACCGATCCGGTGACTGTCTCTGTCTGCGCTGTGCTGTAGGTGGTCCTACAACCTTCTCTGCATCCCGAGCCAGTCGCTCAGCTTCTGTAGTGCGCATGCGCCCTCTGATGGTTGGCGCTGCCTGGGTGGTTTCTTCCACCTCCTGAACCTCCTCTTGTGGCTGATCCACATCCCGAAGCTCCTCCTTAGGAACTAACAGCTCCTCATCTGCATGCAAGTGTAGCTCCCTCTCAAGCGAACACTGCATGGCTTTCTCCTCCTGGAATTTTATATCCCGTCGCACAACAGTCTTGCGACTGTCTGGCACATACACTCGATAGTTATGAGGTGTATCAGTGTACCCACAAATATTCCAACTTCAGCAGTTGGATCCAGCTTCCTTCTCGCATCCTTCGTCACATGCATGTAGACAGGAGATCCGAAAATCCGCAAATGGGAAATATCAGGCCTCTTGCCAGAATAAGCCTCCTCTGGTGTACTCATGCCAAGAACCTTGTGAGGACAACGGTTCTGCACATACACCGCTGTATTGCATGCCTCAGCCCACAAGTGAAGGGGTAGGCCCTGATCATGCAACATCGCCCGTGCAGCACCCACGATCGTTCTGTTCTTCCGCTCAGCCACCCCGTTCTGCTGTGGGTTATGGGGTGCGATGAGCTCTCTCGAATCCCTTCTGCGCCGTTAGTAAAAGTATTTGAATTCAAACAGATGAATTCACCCCTACTGCTGCTCCTAAGAGCCTTCACATGCTTCCCCGATTCCTTCTCAACCAGCGCCTTGAATTCACAGAACTTTGAATATGTCTCGCTCTTCTTCTGCATGAAGAAGATCCAGCACTTCCGAGAGAAATCATCAACAAAGATCACATATTACTTGTGCTTTGCTATCGAAGCTACTGAGAAAGGACCACACACGTCTGTGTGAACTCTCTCAAGGATCGTCGTGGCACGACTATCCTTCTCGTGAAAGGTGGCTTTCACATAATTCCCTAAAGTACACCCCTTGCACTGATATAACTGCGCAAGAGTGCCCATAGGAAGCCCAGTAGAAATCTGCTGCAGGATCTTCAAATATCCATGGTGAAGGTGGCCCAATCTCCTGTGACACAGTTTTCCCTCATCATCCCGGCTCACCACTTCTCTCGCCTTGCATGCCATTGCTGCGCAGCCATCTACTTGCAACTGATAAAGGTTCTTGACTCGAACCCCTATCTTCCGGGTCTCACCAGTAGTCTTACTGCGCAGGAAGGCTTTTCCTTCGCTGAAGACCACATCATACCCTTTGTCTTCCAACATCGCCACAGAGATCAGGTTCTTCATCAATCCTGGAACATGAAAAACTTCCTTCAATATGAAAGGTTTACCAGACTCCATCTCAAAGGAAATGGTACCGATACCAGTCGCACTGTATCTACCATCATCGCCCATCTCGATGTGCACTCCAAGATCTTTTTCCTCCAGATCTGAAAACAGATCTCGATCTCCGGTCATGTGAAATGACGCACCACTGTCCAAGAACCAAACTGATCCCACCACACTTGAAACCAAGCATGCGATTAGTGAAAAATCCAGTTCGAATTGAGAAGCCAATGCCTCTCCCGCTGCAGATCCAGCAGCCTTCTTATTTTTCTTCTTCTGCGAACAATTTGTGGCATAGTGTCCGTGCTGGTGACAGTGAAAACACTTCACCTTGGACATGTCTTGCTTCTTTCCTTTCGCACCAGACTGAGAAGCTTTCTTTCTCTTCCCCTTCTTTGCTTTGGCATCCAAAGCGCAATTTTCTTCATTAGATACCTTTGATGAAGATTCGTCCCTGGTAGTCCTCCTTATCTCCTCTTGCATGAGATCCGCCCAAAGGCGCTCCCATCCCGGCAACTTCTCCCGACCATTGACACTATCTTGATATGAATGCCAAGCCTTCAGAAGACCAAGGAGAGCCAGGTCTACCATATCCTCTTCTTCGACAGTCACCCCCACACTTCCCAGCTCATCTCTGCATTGAGTGAACTTCGTGAGGTATTTGGCGATACTGTCGCCTTTCTCCATCTTAATGTTTATGAGCTTATCCTTGAGCGCCAGCTTCCTTTGGTCGCTCTTACTCTGGAATAGATCTGTCAACGCTTTCCACATCAAATATGGAGAAGCTTTTCCATGCAAGCTGGATACAATGTGATCCTTTACGCCCTCCAACAGAATCCTTCGACATTTCGCCATCTTCTTTTGCCAAGCCTCGACTTCAGCAGGATCAGTGGGCTTTTGGACATCCGTATCTACGAACTCCTTCATTCCATTATCTTCTAATACTGCTTCCATGCGATCCTTCCATGCAACATAATTCGAACTGCCTTCAAGAGCATATTCGAGTCGCAAACCGTTGAAAGACATTTTCAACTCCGGCACCAAGAAAACAAACTGCTACAAAATTCGAATTCCAAACTCAAAAACTTCAACTTCTTCTGGATCTGTGAGAACAAATTACTTCTAGCACAGAGATCGACTGTAAGGGCATTTACTGGATATATCACCTTTCAGAGAAAGGATGGATCCAGAGGCTACCTGGCCCGTTACAGACTTTGTCTACCGAAATAATATTGTAATCACTGCAATAGATCCCGATGATTGATTCGCTTTGATACCATGAATAAATTTGTTGAATAATGAATATTTATCCATCGATATTATCCTGATCACATACTAATTCGAATTCATATGCAACACATAATCTCTTCTACAATCAATCATCAATTTGCGGAAATAGAAACAGTGGCATGCGCACATAAACACAATATGTAATGGGGAAAGCTTATAGCTGAAAACCCCTCAGCTATTTTGTATATTATATAAAGATAACATGTAACATTACATAGTACAATACTCCTCACAAGTACTCAGTACTATCTCATAAAGTTACACACAAACTAGCTCAGTTTTGAACAAGTCACAGGTTCAAAACTCATCCACTAATTGCCTGCCTCTATTGTGCAATCAAGGCTGGTCTAATGAGAGATCCAAGGTTCGAATCTCCTTGACTTGACAGCGCAATCCTCATGGGCAATTTCCTCCAAGTGTGGTGCAAATCTCATGCACAACTAATGTCACAACTGATAGTTATCTCAACCCTTTCATCTACCTCTTTCACTGGTCTCCACTGAACTGTCCATGCACTGTAGTGAACTGATGTGTTCTTGAGTTGAATAATGAGTTAATAATTAGTGAATTAAATAATATTTAATTCACTCCACTCATTACAAGTTGATTAGCTAGTTAAACTAATCTCAACTAGTTCAACTAAGTTAAACCGAACACAACTCCACCAACTGTCTCATCAACTCCACCAAACTTCTGCCACTGAAGTCATAACTGAAGTCAACCATGCATGAGCTCACCAAACCCCAAGGAATAGCGTAATTCCTTCTGTCAGCTGCATGGGCCACATCTGTAGCTCCAACTGAAGTGCTCCAAGAGAATAAACTGAAGTTTAGAGTCTAAATATTATTAAGGGTTAATAATATTTGACTGACCTATTTTTAGACAGGCAGTCTAAAAATAGACTTCGACCTATATGTCTAAAAATAGAGGTCCATCTATTTTTACCAACTCGACCAATCATCCAAGAATAACATACTGCAACCCCTGGACCATGCTCTATATGTCTAAAAATAGACATAGTCTAAAAATAGACTTTGCGCCAAAAATAGCCTGCGGGCCCACTTAGTGAAGGCGACTTCATTTCACTAATCTCCATCATCTTGTTGCATTTTCAAAAATAGCCAACCCCCCCCCTTTTTAGTGAACCTCCAAAGAAATGGCTACGTTCCAAAAGGGTAGTACCTTTTGTTTAGAAGACCTTCAATTGTTCCAAAAGAGTAATGTATTTTCACCTAAGTAATGCCTTTTCACCTCCTTATATAAGTTCTGAAGAAAATAGCTACTTTTCAAAAAAGGTAGTTATTTCTGTGTTACTTATGAAAACAAATTTTCTGGGAAAATTGCTACTTTTTAGAAGATGTAGAAATGTTATTCCCGAAATAGCAAATGACTATGAAATTGTATTCTTAGCCTTGAATCATTCACTTTAAGAAGATATCATTATGGATAAATAATACTCTCAAAATGAATCCATGGCCTTAACTACTCAAGGTAGTTAAAGACTTATTTAGAAGAAAAATTACCCTAATTACTCTAAGACACAAAAACAAATTTTTTGACTCAAATTTTTTTGGATTTTTTTGAAAATAATAAAAAATTTGACACATTTTTTTAACCCTCTAGGGCCTTCAACCATAGGCTAAGGGGACAAGAGAATATCAAAGACACAAATGTAATGGTGACCAGACTTTGAAAAATTGCAATGCTAACAGAATGTTTGTAATACTATTTTGTGGATGTTTATATTTCATGTTTGCTTTCATCTATGCTAAGGTAGTTGAACTATTTCGGTTATTTTAGTACTTATCTTATTGAGAATGTGATGTAACAGTCGTTATTTTTGTCCCATCCTTGTGGACTATTCCGCAGAATACTAGACAGATCTTTCTCACTCAATGGTTGTAATGACCATTGCATATCTTGTGGACTATTATGCTTGATGTTAGACAGATCCTTCTTATTTGTGTGTGTCTCTACTAGGGTGGTACTATTACCTCTCTCTTATAGGCTCAATTTATTCTTTCCTCCACAGTAGAATAACTTTGATACACCTATAACCAAACAGTCACCAGGCACACCTTCTTGCTTTTCAAAGGCACAATTGCACTCCTATCTCTTGCTGACAGTTATAGCCAAGGAAAATCTTTAAGAAATTGGCAACCGAGCCATATTCTGGAAGGGGCTCCTATCCCAAATGGTGTTAGGTCTAACTGGGACCACATATCAAGGAGACCCCTTGAATGTTGGCGGGTCTAAAACCATCAAAAATTTCTTAAATTTTAGAAGCCTACATTGATTTAATTTCAGTTGTAGAAATTTAATTCAATTAAATTGGTTTATGGTTAGTTAAACTAGTTCTAACTATTGGAGGAACTAGTTGAAATTCAAGTTGTGGAAGTGGAACTTCAACCATACTCAGTGGTCATCCAGATAACTAATAAATCAGCCTAAATTAGCTCATTCATGTAGATAATTCAAGTTACCCACTTGAGATGGAGATTCCAAGGCATTGTATTATCATTTATAGCATGTTCCAATGTGTACATATGGTCAATGTTGTCAAAGGAAGGACCTAAAGGAATTGTGCAATCTAGATGAGGGAATTTCCTATTTAATAAGGGATAATTTCCTGGAGGAACAACCTAAGGAATTAGGACCTTGGAGGCTTGAAAAAATGTCTAAGTATTGGTCAGGTTCAATTATTCAGGCAGAGGATAGAAGATACAGGTGAAGGTTGTGCTCGGGATTGAGAAATCATATTGTATTCATCCAGATTATTTTGCTAATGCAATACAGATAGTAAGGGGTTTTAAGCAGTTCCTTTCCCATAGATAAATCTCTATGTGTGTGTGTGATTTCTTCTTGCATGTTAATGATTTGTGTTCTCAATCATGAATTTGCTTCCAAAGATCAGTAGAGTAGCTTCTAGTCTTGTGATTTAGTAAATTTCATGAGCAGTTTAGAATCTACACATTAATTTCTACAAATAAATCCCTCACAACAAGGATAACTATGAATTACTTTCAATTTGAATTGGGAGTAAAGAAGGAGGATAAGTGAATGTTCTGAAGGATAAGGTGAAAGTGCATAAGCTTAACAAGAGTAAGGAGTGCTCGGAAGGTTCCAAGGAGAGAGCCAAATAATTACCAAAAGACTGAGATCAGGAGAGAAGCTTGCTGAAGTATTGTGACAGAGTGAAAAAGACACCTTATATAATAGAGGCCAAGATGTAGTTCACAAATGAGCACAAATAATATCATAAGAGAAGAAGTGAATATGACTACTTATAGTCATAAAAAGGGTTCAAGTGAAAGCCATAACAAAATAGAGGAAATGCCAAAGAAAATGGCACAAAAATGAAGAGGATGAGTCAAGAGGAATTTGACCAAGAAATGGCAAAGATGAAGGAACAACTCAACATAATGATGATGTTGCTACAAGAAAGTGAATAAGACCAAAGGTATCGATGGATTCTATAGAAGAAGGCAAAGTAGCATAAGTTGCAGGTAAATTTGAAGCATAGGATAAATGCCCAGTTTAGGAATGAGAAGCTCATAGGAGTGGAGCTTAAGCAAGGTCAAAAACTGAAGGAATAATTTACTTTTATGAACTAGAGGAAGGTTCATTTGTTAGAGATTATTTTGATCAGACACTTGTTGAGAGTCTCATGAACAATGTTTAAAGTTCAAGGTAGTGTAAGAATTTGGCGCCTGGAACATCAAATGAGGCTAGAGAGCCTTGTGTTTTTAAAACTCACAATTTGTGTATGGTTGCGAGTTTAACAGAGGAGGGACAGTTATTCAAAGTTGTCACAAAAATGGAGGAAGAGACCACATTGTCTCATAAAGATAAAATGGAGACCCATACATAGTTACTTAATGAAATTACTGGAGGAAAATTGTAGGACCCTATAGGTGCAGAGAATATGACAAAGTCGGCTCATGGAGTGATCAGGTGCTTAGTTTTATGCTCAAAAATAAAAGTTCTGAGAATGGATTGAAACCTAAATTACCGCATAGTGCTCATCGTTTTGAATCCAGCGCACTTCGTTTCGCATGAAATGGACTCTGTATGCTCTCGGAAATGAGTTTTGTTCGCTTTGTTAAACAAGCAAAATATAGGGGGGGGGGAAGGTAGACAGGTAGCCCAGTCAGTATTCCATACTGCTGACATGGCATGCTGACTGGCCTGGGTCAAATCGGTCAATTTTCCTCTAGCTAATGATGGGCTGCCAAGTGGATGCATCTAATTGGTTCAAAATTATGGGTGATTTGGCAATTTTTGAGTAGCTGAAGTGTGGGCTAATGGGGAGAGGACACGTGGTGCAGCCTGGGGCCGCCACATGCCCCCCCTGCCCACCCCCCATGGTAGAGTAAAACATTTTTTGAAAGCCGAAAGGACCGGTGGGGGTCAAACACGAGACCTTCGCCCCACCAGTACCACATGCCACTGGTACGCCATACCATAGTTCTTAACCACTATGTGTTGCCACATATATTTAAGATTTTAATAGTCCATGAGCGGGGGAAGTGAGGGCCAGCCCCCAGCATATGACCAAAAATCCATAACCTTGGCAGAAAACCGGTGGAGCCTAACCTTAAGCGCGAGGTGTAAGTGTTAATCCTCAATTAATTAGCACTAATCCCTATTTACATAGTGTTAATCTGAAATTTTCCACTAAGCATGAATTAAGTGCTAAACACGCTTAATTATTGTTAACTGTGCTTAATTAGGTTAATTAAAATTATTTTGGCAGTCTGCCAAATCCGGTAGAACTGCCAATTTTAGTGCCAGCTAACCAAATTTAGCTGCAGTTAGCTAAATTTAGGCCAAAATTTGTGGAAAAACTAGAGAAGGGCATAAATTTTGGAGTTTTCGACCAAATCCGGAGTAGAAAGAGGCTAGATGACCATTTTTTGGTATTCTAAACTCATTGGTGCATGTTTTGGGAGCAAAAAAGCATTGTAAACACATCATTTTTCAAATTTGAGCATAATATAGAGGCCCAAGCCATGGAAGTTGGACCAAGGAGATGTAGCCCAGGAGGGGTGAACTCCTTCATCAAATCCCTGTGTTGATGTGTTGAATGGTGATGTATTGTAATTTTATTTTTTGTTATTCATTGTTTCTTTTATGTTAAATTGTTCATAAAAATAACATGAAAAACACTCATGAGACTCAATCACTTGCAAGAAACTTTAATCCTTTAAAGTTAACACATATAAGACATTGTTTACAAAATCTAAAAGAAGAATTAGCACAACACTAACATACTTCATTCAAATCATTTTTGGTATCAGAGCTTTAGGTTTTGTTGTGTAAGAAGGGATCTAATTGTTTGCAAGTTTGTGTCATCCTTACAAGGTTAAAACTCAAAAGAGGAGAAGGGAAGCTGGTTGAGAGCCCTGTAGTTGGGTCACGAGGAAGAAGGGAAAGGTTGCCAAAGTCTTTAACACTAGCACATTCTCAAGTTGAACTTCAGTCATCAATGATTATGTCTCATGAAGGAGAACCTACCATGACAGAAGATGAGAGAGCATTCAGAAAGGCATTTTTTGATATGATTGAGATGGTTAAGGTCCTCTATGAGGAGAGGAATTTAAGGATGCAAGGATAAAGTTCTAGGCCTCCAAGAGGAGATGGTTCTCCAGGAGGAGGAGGCCATGGAGATGGTAGGGAGCCACCATCCACTCCACCATCATCCTCACCACCATCTTCACCTTCCTCTTCATCATCTTCCACTGCCACAACCCTTCAATGGGGGAGCAATATCATACCACGTGGGTTCGTATTGGGGGATATATATTGAGGAAAAAATAGCATAATATATTGGGGGGTATATAGGGGGTAAATGGTTTTTATATTGGAAGGTATAAAAAATGGAGCTCAAAGTTAATGAAAAATTATAAAGGGGTATAAAAAATGTTAATGAAAAAATGGATACCTACAATATCTAGTGGAAGTAGGGGTTTTTTTAATTGGGAAGGTGTATTGGGTTAGTATTGGTAGGGTGTTAAATAATGTCATTTTTAAGGGTATTTTCCAATATCTAGTTAAATTAAGGGTATTGTTTAATATGCCACGAACGCACGTGATAGGTCAAAGGTTCATTAAGTGAAGCCCCCGTGAAACACATACTTCAAAAGGAGTTGGTAAATTACCCTTACTTAAACTTGATGTTAAATTTGAGCTTCCAATGTATAATGGTGAAGTGAATGCAGAGAAGTTGGATAATTGGATTCGTCAATTGGAGGTTTATTGCAGAATTCAAAACCTTCAAGAGGATGACATAAAGATTCAATTGGCTTCCTTGAGAATGGAGGGTGCAACACTTGTATGGTTGGAAACAAAGACACAAGATGAGATTAAAAAACACGGTAATATCTCAATGTCTTGGTCAAATTTTATCGCTGCCATCAAAAGGCAATTATATCATCTATCTTACATGCAAAAATCTATTATGAGATGGAAAAACTTTAGACAATTGAAAGTTCAAAGTGTGCAAGATTACACTCATGAATTTAGGAGAAGAGTTCTTATGTTAGGTTTTCATTTTCATTCTCAAGAAACTTTGTTGAAGTACATAGGGGGTTTGCATTGTTACCTGAAACATACCATCCTCATGTTTAATCCCACTAGTCTAGCTGAGGTTTGTGTGTAAGCTACACACCTTGAGGCAAGAGAGAAAAATGTACAAGAATAGGGTAAAAATAAGCCATTTAAGGGTGGTGAAAAAGGAAAGGGTTTCAAGGGTAAACAAAATAAAAATTCATCTATCAAAAAATAAGGGGAGGAAACCACATGTAATAATTTTTCCAAAGAGGGTCATGATGAAGCCCACTGTTGGGCGGCTTCATCCAAAATTGAGACCTAAGAAATTCAATAACAAGGGGAAACAAAAGACAACTACTACCACACAACAGGATCTTGGATCTGACTCAGGAGATGAGTCTAAAATTGCAGCCATGGTCACAAAGGGAAAGGAAGCCATAGAAAGTACTAGTTCATCAAATTGTCACAATAACACTCCAAGTGAAGAAACAAGAATAGAGTTGTTTCATGTAAGAGTGATCTCAAAACATACAAAAATTAACACACTATTTGATAGTGGGTCTCAAGCGAACTTAATATCTGAAGACTTAGTCAAGAAGCTTAATCTTGAAACCTTACCTCATCACAAGCCATACCCTTTGGGTTGGATAATCAAGGATACAAATTTACAGGTTACAAGAAAATGTATTTTCCGATTTGCAATTACCGCAAACTTTATTGATGAAGTTGAGTTAGATGTTGTGTTGCTTGACATATCAAGAATTGTTTTGGGTAGTCCCTATCTCTATGACAGGAAATCAGTATTCTATCACCATGAGAACAAGTACCACTTGTTCAAATATGGAGTGGAATATATTGTGAGAGCTCATCGCAAAAAGCTAAACCTCTCTTTAGTTAATGCTCAGAAAATGAAGCGACTAGTAAATTCAAACAAAAACTTTGTGCTTCTGATGATCAAATAAAAGAATGATAAGGATTATGAATCTTTTGAAGGTTGTGATGATAAATTAAAATCTGATTTGTTTTATGTGCTAATTCAGCACGGCGAGATGTTTCAGGAACCAGAGGGGTTACCTCCCAAGAGGGGAATCCAACATGAGATACAACTGCAGCAGGATGTGTGTAGAAATCAAGAAGCAAATCCAAGAATTTTTGAATAAAGGTATCATTCACCCATCTACCTCGCCATATGGTTCACCAATTGTGTTGGTGCCCAAGAAGAATGGAACATGGCGCAAGTTTCTGGATTTCCATGCACTAAACAAAATCACGATAAAGAATCGTTATCCACTCCAAAGGATTGATGATTTTCTTGATCAATTGAGGTATGCAAAGTATTTCACTAAGTTAGACTTAAGAAGTGGTTATCATCAAGTTAGAATAGTTGAAGAGGGCATATGGAATACCACATTTAAAACTAAACAAGGATTTTTTGTGTGGCTCGCTATGCCTTTTGGTCTTGGCAACGCTCCATCTACTTTCATGAGACTTATGAATGATGTATTGATGCCATTTCTTGATGAGTTTGTCATTGTCTGCTTAGATGATATTTTGATATTCAGCAAATCATGAGATGAACATGTCATCATGTAAGAAATGTGCTTGATGTCTTGAGAAAAGAACAGTTGTTTTTAAAGATGTCAAAATGTGAATTTGGTAAAACTTATTTAGTGTATTTGGGACATATTGTTGGAGGAGGTGAGTTGAAGATAGACCCCTTTATGGTTAAGGTCATTGTGAATTGGCCTACACCCAAGATAGTCACTGAGGTAAGAATTTTTCTAGGATCAGCACAATATTGGAGGAAGTTCATTGCTATTTTTTCTTCTATTGCGGCTTTGTTACATGCATTGACTAGTATTAAGAAAGTCTTCTAGTGGGGAGGAAAGAAACAAAAATCATTTGATGATTTGAAAGATAATATTAGTTCAGCCCCAATACTAGCACTACCAGACTTGAGACAACCCTTTGAGATTCAAACTAATGCAAGTGACTATGCCATGGGCATAGTCCTCTTACAACATGGTAAGCCCATTTCATTCCATTCAGAAATGTTAAATGGTGCAGTGATAAATTATCCTACTTATGAAAAGAATATATATGCGTTGGTTCAAAGTGTGAAGAAGTGGAAACACTATTTGATGGGAAAGGAAACCATCGTTGACACTGATCACCAACCATTGCAATAATTGCAATCGCAAACTAAGTTGCAACAATCAAGGAACTTTCGATGGATGGGTTTCTTGTGACAATTCCACTTGGTCATCATGTATAAGAAAGGTATATACAACAAGGTTGTTGATACGCTTTCTAGGCCTATTATTAGTGCAACTACTTTACTCAACGATACTTTTGTTTTACGTGAGAATTACATTGAAAAATATGCATTTTATAATGACTTTCAAGATGTTTATGCAAACTTGAGTCAAGGTCGACAAGATAAGGAATTGGATTACCATGTACATAATAACTTGTTGTATCATTTGGGAAAGATTTGTATTCCATAGGGGAGAGAGTGAATGTCATAAGGGAATCACACACTTATCTTATTGTAGGACATTTTGGTGTAAGAAAAACAGTGGAAAATATTCAGAGGTATTTTTATTGGCCTAGTATGCTTGAAAGTGTGTCACATTTTATTAAAGGTTGTTCATTATGTGCAGTCAGTAAGCCTAGTAATAGGAAGTTAGGATTGTACACATCACTTCTGGTTCCTTCACGTCCATGGGAGATTATTTCTATGGATTTTGTAGGAGGTATTCCTTTGTCAAAAAGAGGTCATGATTATTTGTATGTAGTTGTAGATAGGTTCAGAAAAATGTGTATATTGATACCATGTAAAAAGAAACTTACAATTGAACAAACAACTCATATTTTATTTCAAAATGTTTGGGCTCATTTTGGGTTGCCTACATCTATTGTAAGTGATCGAGATTCTCAATTTGTTGGGAATTTTCTGTCAAGCTTGTGGGACTTGATGGACACTAAGTTGAATAAGAGTACAACCTTTCATCCACAAACATATGGTCAAACCGAGGTGGTCAACAGAACAGTCATTCATCCTCTTTGAGGATATTGCAGCAAACATCCTAAGTTGTGGGATGAATAGTTTCATTACATTCAACATGCTTACAACCGTGAAAAACACTCCTCTAGTCAAACATTGCCATTTGAGGCATGTCTTGGATACTTGCCAAAATTTACATTGGATTTCATTTTTTGGAAGATGTAGCTATCGATGGGCATAACGACATAGATAAACAAAATAAATTCATAGAGAAAATTCATTTGATCCATCAAACAGTTCAAGATCAACTAGAAAAAATTCAAGGCAAGTACAAAGCAAGGCACGACAAACATCATTTGGATCATAAGTTTCAAGTTGGTGACGAAGTTTGGATTCACATTAGAAAGGAGAGGCTTCAAGGAGAAGGTAAAAAGCTTAAACCAATCTGTTATGGTTCTTTCAAAATTCTAGAAAATATTGGTAACAATGCCTTCAAGCTTGATTTGCCTTCATACATGTAAATTTACTATGTTGTTAATGTTGAAATTTGAGATTGTATGAGCCTCCTTTGATTGAAGATCAAGGAGAAAATGTTCAGCTTCCATCTATTGAAGATTTTTCTCCATAATTCTTTGTCGAGCTTCAGCAAGATGCTATACTTGATAGAAGAACAAGGACATCAACAAGAGGTAGTGTCAGCTATCTTCGAGTGGCGCTCAAAGGAACAAATCCTTCAAAACCCAAATGGATGGAAATTAGGAAGGCAAGGGAACTATACCCTCACATGTTCAACAACTAAATATTATCTTGTAGGGTCCAAAAGGCTTCCAGTGGGGAGGAATGATCAGGTGCTCAGTTTTATGCTCAAAAATAAAATTTCTCATAATGTCTCGAACCTAAATGAACGTGTAGTGCTCATCGTTCTGAATCTGGCACACTTTGTTTCACACGAAATGGACTCTATATGCTCCCATAAACGAGTTTTGTTCGCTTTGTTGAATAGGAAAAATTTGGAAAAAAAAAGGCACACAGGTAGCTCAGTCAACAGTCCATATTGTTGACGTGTGAGGGACTTCCAAGTGGAAGAATCTAATTGGCTCGAAATAGTGGGTGATTTGGCAATTTTTGAGTGGTTGAAGTGTGGGCAAATGGGGAGAGGACACATGGTGCATCTTGGGGCCGCCATGTGCCCCCCCCCCCCCCACATGGTGGAGTAAAACTTTGTCTGAAAACCAAAAGGGTCGGCGGGGGTCGAACATGGGACCTCTGCCCCGCTAGCGCCACACGCCACTGTTACACCATACCATAATTCTTAACCACCATGCGTTGCCACATATATTTAATTTTTGAATAGTCCATTGGCGGGGGAAGTGGGGGACAAACCCCAACATATGACCATGACTCCAGAAACTTGGTGGAGAACCGGCAGAGCCTAACCTTAAGCACGGGGTTTAAATGTTAATCCTCAATTAATCAGTGCTAATCCTCATTTACTTAGTGCTAATTCGAAATTTGCCACTAAGCACGGATTAAGCGCTAAATGCACTTAATTAATGTTAATTGCGCTTAATTAAGTTAATGCAGATTAGTTTGGCAGTCAGCCAAATCCAGTGAAACTGCCAGTTTTAGCGCCAGCTAACCAAATTTATCTCCAGTTAGTTAAATTTAGGCCAGAAATTGTGGAAAAACTGGAGAAGGTCATAAATTTTGGATTTTTCGACCAAATTAGGAGCAGAAAGAGGCTAGATGACCATTTTTGAGAATTTTGAAATCATTGGTGCAGGTTTCAGGAGCATAAAATTATTGTAAACACATCGTTTTACAAATCTTAGCATAATATAGAGGCCCAAGCCATGTAAGCTAGAGTAAGGAGATGTAGCCCAGGAGGGGTGAACTCCTTCATCAAATCATTGTGTTGATGTGTTGTATGGTGATGTACTATACTTTCATCTGTTGTTGTTCAGTCTTTCTTTTGTGTTAAATTGTTCATAAAAATAACATAAAAATCACTCATGAGACTCAATCACTTGCAAGAAAACTTGAACCCTTAGCACATATAAGACATTGTTTACAAAATCTGAAAGACGAATTAGCACAGAAACACTAACATACTTCATTCAGATCATGGAGATAGTCAAAGGAAAGACAAAGAGAAGCATTCAAATGTAATGCTTAGGAAGTATGATGAAGAGCTAATGTTTTTAGAAAAGCTACTGAGAGAATCTGAGTTAGAAAAGGAGATTACAACCAAAGAGTATAAATGTTGACAAATTCTTAGCAATAAAGACGTGTTTACATCATCTATAGAAAAAAACATAAATTTTGATTATCAAATTAATTATCAGGTTATAGTTATAAAAAGTGATGATGAACATAAAGTTGTAATTAGAGAAATAAAGTATAAACTATTTCTTAGAGATGAAGTTAACCCTGATATACAACATTCAAAGTTATTGTTTAGATATTTTGAGGAAGAAATTAGGTTTTTGGACGAATGGCTGAAAAAGGATATAAGTGGAAAGAAAGACTGGATGGAGTATACTTACTTAGTTGAAGCTGATTCTAAGAAGCAGATCAGAGTGTTGTACAACAATGGCATGGATGAAGAGGATATGCAAAAACTAATGAATATTAACAAAATCAAATTTCAACAAAGGAGCAGTAGCATGTACTAGCAAGAGGACAAACTAGACAAAGAAATTGATGAGATGAAGATTTTTGGGTGTGTGTTATATTCTTTCCGCAACTAATTGCACGTGTGGGGGTGCGATAGCAACCCTTATTAGTCGAGCCGAGCACAGCCCCCCCCCCCCTGGTTGGGGGGTGGTAGCCCCCCTACATGGGGTTCGAGGTAGCGCCCTGAGAATTTTTTTTTTGACCCTATATTAGATGGGTGAACCTACCTATGGTTTTGTGCATGGGTTTTGCACATCTTTTTAGGCATGATGGTTTTCTGTCCATGGTATTTTGTAGATCCAGTCAAGGGAACTACAGTTATGTTCTAATCTATGGTTAATGGATTAGGATTTATGAATGCTTTGGCATGTATATATATGTATTGTAACATTGAAAGGAACGTAATGAAAAATCAATCTGGTAGTCTTGGTTCTGGGATCCAGGGGAAAATCTCTGTGTATATGTTTTTTATGTTTATGTTCTCGTCGTTGTTTATTTTCTGTTTTTTAAGAATTCGTTTGCAAGTAATTTATGTATAGGTTTAAAACCTACAAAGTTGTAGATGATTAAAGTGCCCAGGACGACGCATACTAAAGAAGGGGAATAAACAGCAAAGTGAAATTGATTGTATCAGTTTGCATCAACATAGCTAACGGATCACCGTTGAACAAAATTTGGGATCTTAGTGGATTAAGTCATCAACGGTTTCTGACTAAGAGGTCGTAAATTTTATACCTTATGATTTTGATGCAAGGGCATAAGCTCTCAAGTTTTTAACTTGTTGATCAGGCCTAGTGGTCTAGAAATTTACTAAGGGAGCGAGTTCCCTAATTTTACAAATTGTTTAAATTTTCTATGTTATTAATTAAATTCTAGAAAGAATGAGTCATATCTCTAGAATATTTAATGTAATGAATCTACAATCTATTGGCATAATTTGAATAGGATTGAACGATGACTCATAGGATACATTTTAGGATCTTAAAGATCTTAGGAGGTAGATTGGGATCTGAAACAAATTCTGATTATTTTTCTAAATTGTATAAATGCCATGTAAAACCTACATGTACAAAGAGTGTGGCCAAACAAAGTAAATCTGGCCAAAGGTTGCCCAAAATAATGTAGATCGGGACAAAAAGGGATTACAAGAGCATAAAATGAGCTTTTGAGCATGGGTGATGTATGCAGAGACTTAAATGGAAGAGAAATTATTACTATTGATTGTCTGTGTGTGTATTATATTTGATGATTCCAATTTCTGTGTGAATGTGGAATTAATGATAGAATAGGAAAAATATGTCATGTGAGGAGAATAAATCCTATGAGAAGATTCAAGACAATCAGGGTTTAGAGGGAGATACTAGAGCTATATTCATATGATATGTGTGTGTGTGCAACATCCATAGTATCTGTGTTTAAATATGAATGGAAATGTAACACCCTCCTCCCACATTTACACAAGCTTACCGATCTACATGGGTAAAAATGTGATGAAGAGTTACTATGATATGATTCAACCTCCTAGATCACCTTAAGGAAGTGGAATCATCAAAACAAAACCTTACTAGCCTTCCTCAGGTGCTACAGGACCCCCAAGGGCTAAACCACCCTTCGAGGTGCCTACACCCCGAGTTAAACTTGCTTTTCACTGACTTAAACTCCCAATCACATGCACAATCCTGCATCCATGCAACTTAACGCATCCAGTTGCATGCATGACTACTACAAGGGTGCGACTGCAATCTTTTTCAGCTAGTTCTATGCCTGAGACGATGAAATTTGTTCCACCTTTTCAAGGCTAGACTCTAGGTCACTGCCAAGAACTTGATGAAACTTTCCAAAACAATAAATGACATGAAGACAAAAATCCTGACACAAAACTTGATCAAGTAATTAGCCTAACCAGCCTAACTATCACAGACATTTCATCAAACACATCATGAACATGAAATGTACAAGTCATAAATACACATATGAACATATGGATCTCATACTTATATGAGAATCGTCAAGAAGGTCTGATGCCCTCTCATAATAGCTACAATATCATCTATTAGATCATACATTCATTACTCATCCGTTTACTAATCAAAACATGATGAGAGACATAACTCAAGTCTTTCATAAACCATGCTTATAAACAACATATAACCAACAAATAAAAAATTATAAAACAACCATTATAATCACATAATAACAACCACATTTACACATAATACACAAGAGGAAAAGAGCTCTTATTAACATATGTAAAATTCAACCAAGTCAAGGATTTCCATGTACCACCTCGCGATAGACTAGGCTGAACCAAATCTTTCTTTCAACCAATCACCCTCATGTCATATTCTAAGCATGAATGTGGGACTCATAACAAAACAACCAGGGCTTCCTCTTGATTTACAATAATCCACTAAGGGATTCCTAGGCCCAAGCCCTCATCTATACAACCAGGATTTACTGCAATCCCGCTAAGGTATTCCTAGGCCCAAATAAGAAACATACACTACCAAGCTTTACCGTAATCCCACCACATACCGATCCAGGAATCACTAGGCCTATACAAGCATGGATGCCTCTCTATCTCTCCAATTAAAGCATGAGGAATTTGTTCGTCTCCAATCTCTAGGCTTTACCGTATATCCTGCCATTCACCAGTCAAGAATTCCTAGGCCCAACTAGACTCCACCCTCTAAGATTTATCATATATCACGTCATTCAATGGTTGAGGATTCCTAGGCCTAACGAGGGCATACACCTCTAGGATTTACCATATATCTCGCCATTCACCGGTCGAGGATTCCTAGGCCCAACGAGGTATACACAATCTAGCTTTACCGGAATCCCACCTTCACCGCCACAATGATTCTTAGGCCTTGTGTTCTTCTTCTGGGACCACCCTACTCAGTTTTGAAACCATTCAACAATCTAGCTCAACCGAGTAAAATAGAACCCAATCACACCATGGTTATCCTGAAATGGCAAGGCACGGCTTAAAATCACTGTCACACCTAGAATACCAATGCCAATGACAACAAGAGAACCAAATACACACATGCATGCCAAAACTGACAAGGAAACCATACATGAAACTCGATACCTACAAGTAATCCCATCATGGCATCTTCATCTAACTCTTACTTGCTTGATCTTTTCTTCCCCTTGCATTCTTGGTCTTTCCTTTGCTTTCCTTGATCCAATGCTAGAGTGCTCTAAGAATACTCGAAGTGTGCAAGAATATGAGAGATTAGAGAGAATACAGATAGAGCTCAAAACTGAACGGACTAAAGCTTAACTGTCAAAAGCCATGAACTGGTCCTCATAATCCTTTTTATTAATGAGGCCTCTAATTTATTCAATTTTCCATTATTTTCCTTATTTTTTATCCTCACATGCAACCTGTGACCTTTCACCTTCATTTTCTCCTATTTTCCATTATTTTCATAAGATTATGATGTTAATGAGCAAAGAGCTCGTGTTTGGTACTGTGATTATAAATTTAATATAATAAACTTTATTATTATTAAAGATAAATTTTAGAAAAAAATAATAATTTGCATGTTTCTTAAATCTAAGATTATAATTTTAAATTAAAAGATTTTTTTTGCATGCACCTTTATTTTAAATTATATATATATATATATACCAAACTCGAACACGCCTTAGCCCAAACTCGAACTACCAACATTAGCTATGAGACCTACGAGCTAACCAACTACCAACCTTTAACATGTGAGAATACACATGTGATATCCAACTATAACTCTGACAATAAACACATATTGTAGTCAACAGTTCTGTACAACGAAGTTCCACCATTTCATGGTTATTCATATAGTCAAACTACACTAGACCGACGCATGTAATAAAACCAAACACGTTTGCACAATAGCATCCAACATTGCAATACCAATGCCAGACCACAAATGACCTTACCCCTCAAAATATTCAGTCTCACACTCTCCCAGCTGAGTTATCACCAGTTCTCGGTCAACCTACCCAAGGCACAATGTTGCACTCCCGCATGCAAATCGGGCATCTCACAGTTACCGCAAAGCTTATGGAGTGGCGATGCTTCTCGTGCTTGTCTGCAAGCACTAACTGCAATGGCCACGGATCTGCAACCTTGGTGATCTGTTTAGCCTTTCTGAACCAAGAAGACCGACTCCATGAACTCCTGCATGACCGGCTCAGCCTGTATGACCACTAACACTTGTCTCGACTACAACAAATTTCTTCATTGTTGCTTGCATACGATCAAAGCTTGTGCTCTTCCAAACAAATTCCACGCTAAAATTATGAACAACATCAATTGGAACTCCCTAAATGGAAAGCAACTCAAGTGCAACCTCCTCTTGGGCAGTGAGTTTAATCACATTCCCAATAGATTGCCAGGTAGGGTGAGATGCACCCCCAGAGTAACGCAAACACAGCTCATCACCCGGTACCAAACGCAATTCATTATCCTCCTTTGGGTTAACAAATAATCGATTCCACGTTGAAATCGATTCCACTCCTGATGAACGAGAAATATTAAAGGTGCCTGATTCCATCCTTTTCTTATTTACACTCCAAAATTGGATTCTAAATGCCACGATTGTTCTGAAAATACAAATACACCTGTAAATACCATGGCTGCTCTGTAAAATATTTTGCAGTTTTTATTTTTCTTGCATCCGTCGATAGCAGGGTTCGAACCTGCGCGGGCGTAGCCCAATAAATTCATTGTCCGATACGCATTCATGACCATGGGCCAACTCAAATATAAAACTCATTCAAAGACCCAATAGATTTCAATTTTGTCTTCGAGGCCACCACTTAGAAGACTCCAAATTCGAAAATGAAAGTTGCTCTGTTTTCTTTTTTTTACTCATCAAACCCTTTTATTGCCGGTATGTTGGGATGAAACTAAAGGTTAAAAGATGAGGGTCAGAACTCTCTGGTTGTCTGTAACCCAACGAGACTTGAACAAATGCATAATCTTCTGACAGACTTTCTCATCGCCACTCTCAGAAAATTGAGGATATTACACTTTTAAAGAATTTTTTTACTGCAATTTTTCAACTAGCAGTGGATTCTGTCACTAATTCTTACGAGGGTAATCTTTGTCTGAGTTCGACCAATTTTGTTTACAGTTTTCAATTTTTATTACCTTTGGCCAAACTTCTAAATTTTTTGGCCATATCATGAAATAACATACAATTTTTCTTAGTTAAGATTTGAAAAAAAAAACTTGTTAGAAAAATCCAACGCGCAAGTATGGATATCATTTATATGAGAAAAATCCTATGGTTTTCAAAGTTTATTGTAGAGTGTGCTTGAAAGAGTGGTCCTTACATGGAAATATCTCATAATGCACCTTATTTATCGTATACGTTGAGGTTCCCATGGTACACAGTTTAAACCCAAACACATTTTAATTTTACATTTGTTGAATTTAAATTTTAACGATGAAGCTTATTGTTTTTGTTGTATATGGTTTTGCATGGTAAGAATTGAAATTGAGGAGGAATTTGGCTTAATTGAATTCATGGAAAATTTTCCATATTTAAAGGTAATTTTGGTTGAATTATGAATTTTGTACTATGTTTCTTAAAGTTATAGTACAAGTTTAGGTACTACTGGGGTTTGTAAGATGCTTATAAACATGTACTATGAGCTGCAATCTGATTTGTAAGATACATGATCTCCATTCTATTCCACCGTAAGAGTCAATTGGGTGTTTTCCCTTAGCAACAATTTATTATATTGTGGTGTAGCACAAGGCTACACCCTTGTTTCTTTCAAGAAAGAATGCAATACAAGCTCGAGTTTTTCAGGGTCCAAATGGAAGGGGTTAGTCACAATGCGAAAGAACTCATGTTGAAGATCCTAAACAAGAAGAAGGTTTTATTATGGAAATATAGTTTTGTAAATTGATATTGAAAAATTACACATATAAAATTAGTAGTTAATAAAATTATTGAAATTTTTTGGGAAATTTTGAAATCTACGAGAATTAATGTTTCATGAAAATTTAGTATTAAAGTTTATAAATATAATGAAATTTTGTATTCTCTTATGTATTTAAACTTGTGAGTTCAAATTAAACTAATGACATGGTGATAATATGGTTATTATTTTGTATAAAACGTAACATTGAAAACTTGGTCCATTACAGTGGAGATCATGGCTCCTAAGCATCGAAGACAAACCCAAGTCACCCCTAAGGTGGAAACCCCACCTCCTGCCACTACAGAAATTGGAACCCCAGCTGAGCAAGCTACATTACGTTCCCTTGGGGAAATGACAAGCGTCTTTAAGGATTGGGTCACAAACCACGGTCAAGGTCAAGGAAGGGAGTTGGAAAAAAAATAGAGGCAATACTTAAATTCTCAGTTCAATGTCGAAGCTAGACAAACAAACCTTGATATTATGAAAGAAGTTCAAAAATCCAAATTACCATAGTTCACAAGTTAAGATGGTGTTTCAAAGGCAGAAGCATGGGTAGTCGGTGTTAAGAGAATAGATTTAAGGAATATACTTCAAGGGAAAAGGCTCAAATAGCAATGATTCTACTAAAAGGAGAAGCCTTATTATGGTGGGTAAATAAAGAAATGAATATGAAAGTCACACCACTGCAAGTTACTTGGGAAATGTTTGAGGAAGCCTTCAGAACTAGGTACCTATCAGAGGACTACAAACACCAACAAATGGGAGCTTTCCATGCAGTGCGATAGAATGGTAGATCTATCGAAGACTATGAAATTGAATTCTATAGGTTGGTCCATCATGTGGACTATATGGTAGATGAAAAACGTCAAGCTGAAAGGTTCTTGCATGGGCTTGATCCTCTGGTTGGAGCAGAAGTCGCCATGTGGAAACCCACCACTATGGCAGCAACCACTAGCCTAGCCAAACAAGTCTTGAGGACGATAAATATGAAAAAACAAATGGTGGTTGATGGAAATACAAAGAAGGATCACCCCACGATGAGGGTAAATAGAACATTGGGTCACCCATATGGATTCCAAGAAAGACGAAACAATTTTTCCCAGACTGCTAGTGCAGCTTTTGGATTGCCTCCAAGAGGACGTAGGGGGCAACCCTACTTGAGAAGAACTAATGGCGGAGGCAAAGGATTTGGTGGCCAAGGATCGAGACCAAATGAGAATCGAAGGTAAGAAGAATGTTGGGAATGTGGAGGTCCACATTATAAAAAGGATTGTCCAAGGCATCAAGTAGGTATCAAAGAACAGGGACATAAAACAAGAGGAGGAAGACCACAGAACCCACATCAAATTCATGTCGCCATTAACCATCGCCAAGCCAAGCACCAAGCTACAGTTGTGGAATCTGCAGGTATGATAAACAACATTCCTTTATCTATGTTAATTGATCCAAGTTCCATTGATAGTTTTATTTCTCCTTCAGCATTGCTTAGATGTGGATTGATAGCTCATGAGCAAAGTAACTGTAGAATGGTATAAATGGCATCAGGCTCTCAGCAATCATTAGGATAACTAGTAAGGGATTACATTATTAACCTTGGGGGATGTGACACTAATATGAACCTGTATAGCAGGACTCTAGGAACTTATGACCTAATTGTAGGAATGGATTGGCTTGAATCTCATCAAGTTGTAGTGGATTTCTATAATAAGATAATTCTCTTCAAAAATGACCAGGGAGAATCCACAGTAATCGAGGAAATCAAATAGGATGTTACATTGCACCTCATATTAGCGAAGAAGGTTAATAAGTGTATGAGGAAAGGATGTAAGATTTATGCAGTAGAAATGGTTAGTGTCGACGAGAAGTCTTCTGATAAGTTGCACCCACTACTTTCTGAATTTGCAGATGTGTTTCCTCCAGAGCTACCAGGCTTGCCTCCTATCCGAGAAATTGATTTTTCTATTTCCTTGAAACCAGGAACAGAACCCATATCTAAAACACCTTATCGAATGGGTGTTCTGGAGCTTAATGAGTTGAGTATCCAGCTTAAAGAACTGCTTGATCAAGGATTCATCTGACCCAATGTATCACCTTGGGGTGTGCCAGTGATCTTTGTGAAGAAAAAGGATGGAACTCTTAGGTTATGTATTGATTACCGAGATCTAAATAAGGGCACCATCCGAAATCGGTACCCCATGCCTCGCATAGATGACCTCTTTGACCAACTAAAAGGAGCTTCATTATTTTCCAAGATAGACTTACGGTCAGGATACCATCAACTAAGAATCAAAGAGGAGGACATACCTAAGACAACATTCAGAACACAATATGGGCACTATGAGTTTATTGTTGTATCATTTGGTTTGACTAATGCCCCAACGGCCTTCATGAACTTGATGAATAGTGTTATCCACAGATATCTGGACCGTTTTGTTCAAGTGTTCCTAGATGACATCCTCATGTATTCCTACAATGAGAACGAGCATCAAGAGCATTTGAAACCGATGCTTCAATCTCTTAGAGAACATAAGCTATATGGAAAATTACTAAGTGTTCTTTCTTTGAGAAGGAAATTCAATATCTAGGCCATACCATTAGTGGGGAAGGCATTGCAGTGGATCACATCAAGATTTAAACTATAATGGATTGGCCTGCTCCTAAGAATGTCAAAAAGTACGCAGCTTTATGGGATTGGCAGGCTATTATAGAAGATTTGTAGAAGTATTTTCACGGATATCAAGTCCCGTCACAAACCTCCAAAGGAAAGGGGTTAAGTTTGAATGGAAAAGTGACTGTGAGAGAGCATTCAACGAGCTAAAATGAATCTTAACAATTGCCCCAATATTAAAGGTGTCGAACATGGAAAAATGCTTTTGTGTGTGCACAGATGCATCAGGAGAAGGATTAGGTGCAGTCTTGATGCAAGATGGAGGGGTTATTGCTTATGCTTCATGTAACTCAAGACACATGAAATAAATTATTGTTGGAAATATGATGCAGAGTGTTGTCCTTGATGGCAACCCACTGAATGAAGATGAAGACATGCGACTGTTGACATGTGTTGTCCTTGATGGCAATCCACTTGATGAAGTTATTCTTGACGTAATGGACTTGGTAAATGATGTTTGTTAGCACTATGATGATGAGTGTTGTCCATGAATGGAAACCCACTTGATGAAGATGATGGCAACTTACTTGATGAAGTTGTGCTTGATAGAATATGGTTTGATGAACTAAATCTGATGTATCTACAGTGTGAACAGAAGGCAATGAGGAAAGGAATTCAGCATGTGCTAGATTCTATGATGAAAAAGAGTATGTCTCTAGGTATACGCGGATTGGCCTAGGGGAAGTCGCGTATGCACGCGGAAAAGAACGTGCCAAGTCGCGTATGGGCTAAAGCGCTCAAAAAGTGCAAAACCAAGGGTAACCACTATGGTATTGACCCATTGTATTGGGTAATGATCCGCCTAATTGACCCCGTCCAGGTAGTTTTGGGCTCATGGTATTGTTTTGGCCCATGGTATTGAAAAAGGGGCTCATGGTATTGAAAAGGATAAACCTATATAAGGAGAAGAAATTCATTGTGCAAATGAGAAGTATAAGAGCAAGATGTCTGAGCTTGAATGAATACTTCTCTGTGAAGTACATCTGTATGGAAAGAGTAAAGGTTTGATGATAGATCTGAATCTATGATGCACTTATGAAGAAATGATGAAGCGGGATCTCTAGATCTGAAATGTACTTGTATTTGCTAGATCTGTTTATGGAGTGATTAGATCTGTGATGAGGCGAACATCTGTCTGAAGTAAAGGGTTAAATTTGAACTGAATGTCTGATCTGAAGAAGTATGCTGCTCTATGATGGTTGAAGATCTATACGCTACTTCGCCGAAGAGGAAGCGCGTATATACGCGGCTTCGCTGAAGAGAAAGCGCATATGCGCAATAAAATTAGCTTTGTAATTTGTACTGAAGTATACGCCAGTTTATATGGAAGGAAGCGCGTATATACGCGACATCAGAGAAAGGAAAGCGCGTATGCAAACTAGGGTTTGCTGAAGCAAAGGGTATGAAATATCTGATCTGTTCTGCTGTGTTTCTGCTATCTGATCTGTGTTGATAAGTATCTGTTGGTGATATATGTTTGTGCTTAAAAGTATGGAAAGGATCCAGTTTGAAAATATGATGAAATGTGGCCTGCAAGTGTTGTTCTATTGAAGTTGTTGGATCCAGTGTGAAAATTGATGAAACATGGTCCAAGGTGGTGCTGAGGGTTGTAGCCTTCAGGCAGGGGGTTGTAGCTCCCTTCCAGGTGAGGCTGGTAAACGAGACGGTCGTAGGCCTTCCTGTGAGAGGCTGCAAACGAGTCGGGGTTGGAGCTTCCCTTCCGGGGAGAGCTTCTGTAAACGAGTGCAGTGGGTGGCTCGCGTGGCTGGCTCAAGTCTCGCGCGTGCATATGTTGGAAGATGTTTTCTCTATAATAAAATATTGAAGGCCGAGTAACGGCAGCGTTTCTCCCACTGGGTTTCCACCAAAAAATCCTGGTGTTCTTGTGTGATGCTTGTGTGATGCTTGTGTATACATTCTTCATCGTCTTCATGCTTATCATGATAAATATCCGATGAATGAATGATGAAAGATTTAAGTGAAGATCTAATAACATAATTAGATATCTGTATACGCGAGTTTCAGAAGTGTATCCGCATACGTGATTCCGTTCAGGAAAGTAGCGTATGGGTTTTAGAAGCAAGAAAAAGTAAAAGTTTTGAATATGCAGTAAATACTGATTCACCCCCCCCCCCCCTCTCAGTATTTTTCCCAACAATTATGCCACACATGATCTGGAATTAGTTGCAGTTGTAATGGCCCTGAGACTATGGAGACATTATCTGATGGGGCGTAAATTTGAATTAAGAACGGATCATAAAAGTCTTGAGCATATATTCCCCCCAAAGGACCTTAATGCTCGACAATGACGTTGGAGTGAGTTATTTAGTGAATATGATTTCAGGATATCCTACATCAAAGGGAAAGAAAATAAGGTTGCAGGTGCTTTAAGCAGGAGACCTAGAGTTCATTCAATACTGTCAGTAAAGATAGACCTAAAAAGCCGGATTCTAAACCATCTAATAGGGGACCCGCAATACCAACAAATAAAACTTGCCTTACAAGAAGAAGTACCAATTGCATCCAAGTGGGAAAGATACACCTTAGATGAGGATGGGTTGCTATGGCATAATGGTAAGATGTATGTACCAGTTGATGATGAACTTCAGAAGCTAATAATGAAATAATCCCACCAAGCTCCATATGTTGCATATCCAGGAGTTCAGAAAATGTATGCAAAATTGAAACAAATATTTTTCTGGATGGGAATGAAAAAATATATAACACATTTTGTGGCCCGCTGTCTAGAATTTCAATAGGTTAAAGCTTAACATCGTCACCCTGCAAGTCTTTTACAACCCCATGATATACCATAAACTAAGTGGGAAGTGGTTTCAATGGATTTTGTTGGGGGATTACCTATGAATTCCCAAATACACGACTGCATCATGGTCGTTATTGACAAATTAATTAAGAGTGCTCACTTCATTCTAGTTAAGAGCACCTTCGAGGCACCAGCTATTGCTCAAGTTTTCCTAAAGGAAGTAATTCGCCTTCATGGAGTGCCCTGAAAAATAATATCTGATAGAGATGCACGCTCTACTTCCGGATTTTGGAAAAGCCTTTTACAATCTATGGGAACACAGCTTAACTTCAGTACTACATATCATCCAAAGACATATGGGCAAACAGAAAGAGTAAACTGAGTATTAGAGGACATGCTCAGAATGTATGTTATGGATCAACAAAATCAGTGGGAGAATACCTTCCATTAGTGGAATTCCCATACAACAATAGTTATCACAGTTCAATTCAGGCAGCTCCCTTCGAAGTCTTATATGGAAGACCATGTCGTACTCCATTGAGTTGGGATTGATTGGAGGATCGCATCATGTTGGGACCTGAAATGCTCCAAGAAATGGAAGAAAAAATGGCAATAATTAAGCAGAGGCTAAAAGAAGCCAGGGATCGCCAGAAAAGTTATGCCGGTGTAAAGAGAATTGATAGAAGCTTTGAGGAAGGAAGCCAAGTTTTTATTAGAGTCAAACCCTCTAAGATTTCCTTCAGATTTGGCAAGGGAACAAAGTTACCCCCTAGATTTGTCGGCCCATTTAAGATCCTAGAGAGGATCGGACTAGTTGCTTATAAGCTCGAGATGCCATTCCATCTAAGAAGAATGCATAATGTGTTTCATGTTTCTATGCTTAGAAAATATGTATTTGAACCATCCCATGTGCTAACATTTGAGAAATTACAAGTTTTTGAGGAGGGAGTCCTTCAGGTCGAACCATTCTGTATACTAGACCGTCGGGTTCGTTGGCTCAAGAATCGCGAGTTTGAGCAAGTCAAGGTCTAGTGGGACCAATATAGCCTAGGTTTAGCCACCTGGGAAGATGCAGATGTTATTTTTAATGAATTTCCTTATCTATTTGATTAAAATTGTGTGGTGAAATAAATAGGAGCGCATAATTTAGCTAAGGTAGAAACTTTTATGAAACTTGTAGATCGTGTCTTACTGTTTAAATTTTATTTATACACCTAAATCATACATTATGATTTCAGTTATGGTTTTAAATTAACTGTTATGAGATTATGGTAATAATGCACATGTGGTTCTTACTTATATAGTTGTAGGAAAATGATGATTATGATATGCATAGGGATTGTGATGTTATGATTTGAGGTTATATTGACATGTGATTAGTTTGTTGTGTGATGTCATGATTCATATATGTTAGTGTTATAACTTATGATGGTATTTCATGATGTGAAGCATGTGGAATCGATACATATTTTGTGACATACATGAGGATGCAGTTCTTTACTATTTAGAATGTGGTTATTAACAAAGATGTTATATTATCATGTTGAAATGCAAGAATTAGGATGTGAATTATTTTCTATGATGTTATGATTATAACTAATGCATTGGATGCATGTTGAGATGAGGTGATTGGCAGGAAATCCACAAATGGGCCAAGAGGGTCGATTTATTTGATGATCTCATGGGAGCCCATACCTACGAGGGAGAATATGTAACACCATATGGGTTGGGGACAAACTCAATCAACACTACACATGCCAGTGGTTCCTTTGTCTTGTGGGTTGTGGGACCATCTTGAGGAGGCCAAGGGCCTGATATTGTAGGCCAAGTGCCTGGTATTGGATTGGGATGCCGAAGTATGGAAGGGGTGTAAGGACTTTGATGCCTGGGGTTGTTCACATTAGTGAGTGTGGAGGGAGTGGTCCAGCCTTGCGAGATGCCCAGAGCCATTGAGTACTGAGATCAGATGCCTACCTTGGGGCAGATGAGGTCTGAGTTGGGCGTGAGCCTTGGGGCCAGCCTTGGCTATGGTACAAACTAGGGAGGATTATGCATGGTTTCAAAAGTGGGAAAGAGGATAGAGTTTCCTTGATATTTCCCAGGTGTTGCAGAAACTTTCGATGCCTGCTGGTTATACTAGTTCAACAGAGGGTGTTGGGAAAACATGAAGTAATAAATAACTAAATAAATAATATAATATAATTAAATACTTAACTTCGGGATGAAGTTCCTTAGAGAGGGGGAGTATGTAATGTCCCCTAATAATAATAAAATATATAATATATAATATATAATAAAATACAATTAAATAAATAGTAAATAAATAAAGAGTCAAGAGAATAATAAAATAATAAATAAAAGAGTAAACAATAATTGGAGTTCTAAATAAAATAGTAAATAATAAATTGTAGTTCTAAACAGTAAATAAATAAGTGAATTTAACAAGAGTAAAAAGGAATAAATCAAGAAAGAGTTAAACTAAGAAACTATTAAAATAAGTAAAGTTAACAAAAAGTAAGTTAAACTAAGAGAAACACTAAATTAAATAAAGCTTAAAATAAAGAAATAAAAGTTGCATGTTGACACAGTGAGTGTGTGCATGTGGTTCCCTTTCCATTGTTTGGTCTATTTAATAGACATTGAGGAAGATTCATGGATCATTCTATCATCCATTCTCTTGAGAAAAAAGTATTGTGAGGCAAAGGCTTCCCTGGCAGTAGTACGTTGATTGAGGGCTCGAAGGTGGCCAACTGTGGAAAGATTATGTGCAGCTGAGCCTACGGTTGGGTGGAGAGTGGTCCCCAAAACTTTGTTGCGCTTAGCAAGATTCAAATAGTGTTCAACTTTAGAGTTTCAAGTAAGAAATACCATTGTTACAGGTAAGTTGTCTTTGCCCGTGTTTCTGCAATTTCTATACTGATTAGTTAAAAAGTTATTGGTGTTGATTATTAATTGCATATTTGATATAATTAATGGCATGTTAAATTTGAGGTTGTTCTATATGTGTCCCATGATATGGTCTTATTTCGCCTTTATTAACTTTGTTACATGGATTTTTGACCAGGGTTGTTACAGAACCCTCCCCCTTCAGGGAACACCGTCCTAAGTGTTCAATGAAACTTACAACTAATAAAACTGCTGAAAACTAAAACATATTGCTTATGGAGCTTTATAACACAATCCATTGCAGTATTTACAGTGACTACTACTGAAAACATGACAATCATACTATTTACTAGAGCTTTACAACACAAATCATTATGGTATTTACAATAACAACTACATATACTAATTCACATTTTCTTCAAACAACAAATAACCATATTGTTTATGGAGCTTTATAAATCTAGCTCGGTATAGTATTTACAATAATATACACATATGCACATTTTCTCAACCAAAAAATAAAAGGGTACAATGCCTGCATCTGCAATAAGGGAATCCAGAGGCTCACACCACCACCCTCAGAAGTAGTACTAAGGATTCATCTCTTTCCCATGAAGTCCAGAAGTCAAAGTTGCATCCAATGTCCAATGCCACAATCTTGCGCCACTTTTCCTCTTAGTGAACAATTACCGACTCATTGTTCTAAGGCACACTCCCAATGTGCTTCTAATTCCATCTGACAATGCTAATGACCAAAAAAAATGCATTCCCTGACCTTCCCTTCTCTGCTACACAATCCCTCAAGTAATTCGGCCACCCCCTACCGTGTAGTCACTCACCTTCCAAGTTCCATGACATACCCTTTCCCAGGCGATCCATCCCTTGGAAAGGTTTCTTCACATCGGAAGGTCCAAAAACCAAGGCATATCCCTACCTCAAAACCATCATATTGGTCATAACATCCTCTTGGCAATCAATGGACACTATTGGGTACCATTGTACCACAATGGACCTGCTCCTATATTGCTTTACTAACATACTATTGTTTGTTCCAATTCCTTTTTCGTTGCTGCTAATTCTTATAGTCAGTTCCAACCACCCAATCAAGCATTTTCGTGCTCTCCTATACCAAGCATATAACTAACATTAGATTCAAATAAATTGAAATAAATTCACATCATACCTCATCGGTGGCCCGTCAATAAGGTACACTTGTAAGTCTGTTCACTTCCTATCACAACAAGTCAAACTAGTTGTTTGATCAAATCATCATGAATAAACATATCACATCCAGTTAGCTCAAAATGTAACCATCATAATCAAAATCATAGATCACATGTAACCATAATGAACCAGAATCATAGATCACATGTAATCATCATAAACCAAAATCATAGATCACATGCATAATTAAAACTGGAATAAAATATTGATACTTATCCTTTAATCGACCCTTAGCTTCTACCTTTACCCTTTGTCCTTTCTATATGCACACTGGATCAGTTGCCACACCTAACAAAAATCTAGTTCCTTCTCTTCAACCACGTACACATACACATAGTGTGCATCACACACATACAACCACACACGACATACAACACCATACAATACATGCATTACACTTGACATGCAACACTTACACCTACACTCGGTGTACAACACAACACAATACATACACCTACATCCGATGTACAACACAACAAATACACATGTCACGATACCACGACTACGCAATACACATACACAAAAAAACATGTACAACATGCACACGATACCACATGTGCACAACACAACATGTACGACATGCACACAATACCACATGTGCACAACACAAGATGTAAAACATGCACATAATACCACATGTATAACATGTACACAGTACCACTTGTACATAGCACCACATGTACACAACACCACCTACAAAACATGTACACGACACCACATGTACACAACACCACCTGCACAACGCGTACACAACACCACATGCACGACATGTACAAAACACCACATGCAAGACATGTACACAACACCACTTGCACACAACACCCCATGTACAACATGTACATGGCACCACATGTACAATCATACACACAACACCACATATACATAGCACCAGATGTACAACATGTGCACCACGCCATGTGTACACAACACCACATATGCAACATGCACAAAGAACCATATGTACACAACAACTCATATCCAACATGCACACAACACTATCTATAATAGCATTGCATAAACAATATGTACACAACACCAACTATACATTGCACCGCATAAACAACATCTACACAACACCATATATATATAGCACCGCATGCACACAACATCACAGGTGCAACACGCACAACATATACACAACAATAGTACTGCACATCCAGATACCACATTTTCTCTACCATGCAACCCTTCCTCTAAAGTCTTTCCACTATTCATGCTTGTCCCAGCATGTCACAAATTAAACTTCTTTCATTTCGCTAAGTATCCCTTAACATAGCTTGTTCATAACATAGACATAGGCATAATATAATCATGTAATATCAATTCATATCCACATGATACTAACCTCATAGATTTGTCAAGGCTACTCTTCACACTTGATTCCTCATAAACCATGAACCTCTTCATGCCATTCACTTGCATAAGTAATCATTCCTCCATAAGAATGATTCATGATGACCCTGTCAGACAATGACACACATACATACATATATACAGATAAACATCAAGATAAAACAATCATGATCCTTGACAACCCTGTAAGACAACAACATATGTACATACATATATAATCATCATCATAATCATAATCACAACATAATTACCAGATATCATAAGGCTAAGGTTAAGAGAGCTCCCTTTATCCGTGAACAACATGCACAACATTGAGAGCAATAGTTCCCAACTTAGCCAAGGCAGTTGTTACCTTAAGCACATTTACTTTGCCTTTCCCACTACCTTTCTCGTGACTATTTTTTCGTTTTCCATTTATCCCAATGAACCCAACCAACTCAACAAGTTGTCATACTCTTTCCTTCAACTACCCTTATACATTCACCGAGCTTCATCCAGGTCTTACATTACCGATTGGGTTTCATTTATCTCTTCCAAACTCCATTAAATTTCCTCTTTCCCCAACCAATTCCCAAGACCCTAAAAACATGAAGGGCAATAAAAAAATAAAACAAGAAGAAAACCATGAAAACCAATAGAAATATGACACCACAAACAAAGTGCAAAGGCCTTTCACCAGAAACAATCAAAAGCCATAATCAAGCTCAAATAAATCACAAAATATCGAAGGCACAAAACTAGAAACAAACACCATGACTCAATCCCCATGGGTTTCCAATGCCTCCAATGGAAAGCTCAACCCAAGCCTTCTTCAAGATTTCATGGTAGTCTCCTTTACCATGCAATCCCCTGCATCATACTGCCATAAACACATAACTGTCAATGCATAAATAAACATAAAAATATACCAATTATCTTACCCTGTTGCAATTGAGTCTTATTATCTACTATCACATCACCCAATTATTATTATTTATATAAACAAATCAACTATTACTTGGTCATGCTAATACCAAGAATGTTTCCCTGCAACTGTTCACACATGTCAACCACATGTTTCAAAGATCAAGACATCATGTTTGTTGATTTGAATCATCCTTTATGAAGACTAATAACAATTTCATAATCAACAATCAACTCATAGCCATTAGACATAATGCTAAAATTATCACCTACTTACTCTTAAGTACATATTAGTTGTCTCAACACATATTGTATTAGTATAACCATCTTAAAACAAGATCATTCCTTCAAGCAATCTCATAAACACATACGCATATCATGCAATTATTCAAACATTCAAACAACCTGTAAACATAACATGTTAGATAACCAAATAGATGACATAATCAAACTCATACCTCAAGGCATCTCAGGGGAAGCTATCACATCTACAGAAGTCAGTCCATATTAGTATATAACACAATATCACAAATATATCGACTCATACTTAGATATCGTAACAATAACCATCTTCACAGATCAATATAGACTAGCACAATACATATAACATCAATATATTAGTTGCAATGAACATTCTCATCATGCATATGATCACAATGCACATAACCACACTGAACAACTAATATATATCATACATGTGACCAAAACAACAATAGAATGACAAGCATGAATGTAACCCTAATGCATATAACAATCATTAACCAACATACAAACCTGTATGACAATCTTCTCTTACCCCGAGGTCCAGTGCTACAACCTCGCTCTAATAATCTTCTTCTCCTACTCTAACTCAACCAACATATCAACATCCTAACATACCAAAAACATCATGATGACCCAAACTACATAATTACCACCACGATGCATGCTTGACCTACCATGCATGTGTAACCATAACCATGAAAATGCATGCATAACAACATATAGAAACTGATATGCGTAACAAATACATATACAACAAACATGCATTCATGGCAAACACATCCCAACATCAACATCATCAACTTCTACGTGTAAACACAACAGTAACAATGACCATCACCATACATACATAACAAGCACGTATACAACCTATTTGCATGCATGACAACCATATTCCACCCATCCAGTCCAAGGGTTGAACCATGCTCTAATACCAAGTTGTAACACCCTCCTCCCACATTTACCTAAGCTTATCGGTCTACTGTGGAAAACATGTGACGAAGAGTTACTATGATATGATTCAACCTCCTAGATCACCTTAAGGAAGTGGAGTCGATAAAACAAAACCTCACTGCCCTTCATCATGTGCTACGGGGCCCCCAAGGGTTAAACCACCCTTGCAAGTGCCCAAACCCTGAGTTAAACTTGTTTTTCATTGATCTAAACTCCCATTTGCATGAACAAGCCTGAATCCATGGGACTGAAAGCTGCTAGTTGCATGCATGATCACTGTAAGGTTGCGACTTCAGTATTTTTCAACCAGTTCTGTGCCTAAGACCGCGAAATTTGTGCCAACTTTTCAGACCTAGACTCCAAGACACTGCCTAGAACTTGTTGAAACTTTCCAAAACAATAAAAGACACAAAGATAAATCTTCTAATACAAAACTTGATCAAGGACTTGGCCTAACCAAGCCTAACCATGACAAACATTTCATCAAACACATCATGAACATGAAATGTACAGGTCATAAATACACATCTGAACATAAGGATCTCATACTTATCTGAGAATCATCAAGAAGGTTTGATGCCCTCTCATAATAGCTGCAATATCATCTATTAGATCATACATTCATTATTCATCCATTTACTATTCAAAACATGATGAGAGCCATAACTCAAGTTTGTCATAAACCATGGTTATAATCAACATATAACCAACAAATCAACAATGAAAGAACAACTATTATAATCACATAATAACAAGCACATTTACACATAATGCACAAGAGGAAAAGAGTTGTTATTAACATATGCAAAATGTAACCAGGTCAGGGACTTCCACATACCATCCGACCATAGATTGGGATGAACCAAATCTTCTTTCAGCCAATCACCCATGTGCGATAATCCAAGCATGAATGTGGGACTCATAACAAAATAACCAGGGCTTCTTAAGGATTTAGCACAATCCACCAAGGGATTTCTAAGCCCAAACCCTCATCTATACAACTAGGCTTTATCGCAATATTTCCAAGGGATTCCTAGGCCCAAACATGAAACATACACTACTAGGCTTTACCACAATCCCACCATATATCGGTCCATGGATCACTAGGCCTATACAAGCATGGATGCCTCTTGATCTCTCCACCTAAACTGTGAGGAATTTTCCCATATCCAGTCTTTAACCTTTACCGTATATCTTGCCATTCACTGGTCGAGGATTCATAGGCCCAATGAGACTCCACCCTCTAAAATTTACCATATATCCCACCATTCACTAGTCAAGGATTCCTAGGCCTAATGAGGGAATACACCTCTAGGATTTACCGTATATCCTTCCATTCACCAGTCAAGGATTCCTAGGCCCAATGAGACTCCACCCTCTAATCTTTACCATATATCCCGCCATTCACCGATCGAGGATTCCTAGGCCCAATGAGACTCCACCCTCTAAGATCTACCGTATATCCTACCATTCACCGGTCGAGGATTCCTAGGCCCAAAGAGGTATACACAATTTGACTTTACCATAATCCCACCTTCAACGTTCCAAGGATTCCTAGGCCTTGTGTTCTTCTCCTGAGACCACCCCACTCAGTTTCGAAACCATCTGGCAATCTAGCTCAACCGAGTGAAAGAGAACCCCATCACACCATGGCTATCTCGAAATGGCAAGGCAAGGCAGAAAATCACTGTCACACTTGGCAAAACCCATGCCAATGACAACAAGAGAACCAAATACACACATGCATGTACCATAATTCCAAAACTATCAAGGAAACCATACATGCAACTCGATCCCTGCAAGTAATACCGTTGCGACACCTTGATCCAAATATTCCTTGCTTGGTATTTGCTTCCCTTTCCCTTCTTTTTCCTTCCTTTTCTTTTCTTCATCTAATGCTAGAGTGCTCCAAGAATACTCGAAGTGTGCAAGAATATGAGAGAGTAGAGAGAATAGAGAGAGAGATCAAAATTGAACTGACTAAAGCTTAACTGTCAAAAGCCATGAATTGATCCTCAAAAGCCTTTTTATCAATGAGGCCTCTAATTTCTTCAATTTTCCATTATTTTCCTTCATTTTCCTCCTCACATGCAACCTATGACCTTTCACCTTCCTTTTCTCCTATTTTCCATTATTTCCATAAATAAAATGCTAATTAATGCCTCTTGTATTTTCAAATCCTTTTTCATTGCCTTTGCCAAGTTCCCCTAGCCATAATATGTGAAAATTTCTGAATTTACTAAACATAAATCCCACAACAATAATCTTATTTACTTCTCCTACTTGTTTTATTAACTTAACAAGTTATTTTTTCTGAATAATACAAGAAAAACATCGAAGTAAATACATTGGTGTCTACACAAATATACAGATAAAGTACTGAAGAAATAAACACATTCGACAAAGGACACACAAGATTTTTCGGACAAATGTCCCCGAAAAAATCCAATGCAGGAAAACCAGTGCAACAGCTCTTGAGGGTTTTATTATTATGCATATTTTTTAATACAAACTAGGGTACCAGTCGTGGTTTACCTAACATAGAAAATTTCAGGAAAAGTGCCTCTATCTTTGGAGATAGATATTATGGCTGATTAAACTCAGAATGAAGAACCCTACAGGTGCCTGCGCAGTACCCAGCAAGCTCTGCACTGAGACTGCATCACCCTTCAGTGTGGTTGCATCACCCTTTCCGATCTGTTGAATACGAGCCCGATCTGGCTCACTGAAACCCCTGCGCTGCCCCTTCTCGCTTTATGTCAGCTCCTTTAGGCCCGTGTCACCCCTCTGGGCCTGCGTGAGCCTGGTTATGCCTGTGTCACCCTCTTGATCCTGTGGCACCCCTCCTAGGACTGCGTTGCCTTTCTGGTGTTGATATGCATCTCTGCTATTGTATTCTTGGCCTTGGATCAGAAATCCCACTGTCGAACTGCCTCTCACTACACTGCAAGCTTAGTCAAAAATTCTCAGCAAACCGCGCCCCTGAATTTCAACTTAGCTCAAGTGTTGCCACTATGTGAGTGTTCTCTAGCTGACCCCAAGCCTTCCTTTAATACTTTTCCAGTTGAACATTCAACGAACGTGATCTAATCTCTAATCAATGACTAAGATTAGAAAAGGCTTGATCCTCGTCACTTAGAACATTCTCACCCACATGTCTAAATTAATTCACTTTAATTATTTAATTTCCCTAAGTTGGACTTACGGTCTCCATTAAAATAATTAATTATTTGAATAACTTAAGCTCCAGGTGGAATTTCTCTAAATGATTTTTGGGTCATGGAGATCTCATATGTTCTAGCCCCTCCACAAAGTTTCGGAGCTAGAGCACATCCAATGCTACCCAAAAATCAACACTCCCTCTTAGCGAGGAATGTGCTCTAACAACACTTCAATCTTGAAGCATTACTCTGATCCATGACATCGGTCCCCTGTGCTACTGATGCTCAGCTATTGCCCATCATCCACTGTGTTGTTGCTTTCCATACTGCTGCCTATGACTTTGCCACAATCACTGCCTCATTTGTACTGCAGCTCCCTCTCAAATGATGTATCATGCTACCTATAGCACTTCCATTGCTAACTGTTGCACTGCAACTTAGTTGTTGAGAAGTAAGCAACTGAAGGACATCACCCAAAATCCTGACAGACAAGTCAGTCTGGATTCACCTTGATACTGAAGCACCTTCTACTACTAATCTATGTTGACCCTCTGAAGATTTGCGTTTTTGCTGCTCTACACTGCATAAGCATTACCTCTGCGTTGCTGCCACGCTACTGCTGCCTCTTCTTTGCCCTGCTCAAGTATTCAACATCCTAGCTCTGCCAATGTGCCTCCATATTCCTCTGCATCAAATGACTCCAGTCATCTTGCTACTGTCATTAAGGGCTCTCGTAGCTCGTATGTGATCTAAGAATTTGGGTACCTCAAGGATCCTATACCTCATCGGTAGTTCGAGAGAAGTATAGATCTATGTCACCCCACCTCTTTTCTTGAGGCACATGAGCACTCATAGCCACATCGTCATCACTCCCATCATCACCCTTAACTATTGCAACCTTTGAATCAGAATCTTCCTTGCCCTTATTCTTCTGAGGACAAGTTGTGGCGAAATGTCCTAGTTCACCACGTCTGAAGCACTTGACCTTTGAAAGGTATTTCTTCTTCTTCCCTTGCTGCCCCTGTTGTCCCTTAGATGTGAAAGCCGCATCTTCCTCCTCCTTCTTGATCTTGATTCCTTCGCTGCTACTACCCGCCTTGGTCATCCTCCTGATCTCTTCTTGTCGAAGAGCTTCCCACATGTATTCCCAATTTGGAAGTGTCGCTCTGCCCAAAATGCCTTGGAAAAAGGTCTCCCACTCTTCAGACACTACATTCAGGGCAATCCTGACCAATATATCCTCATCAAGAGTGGCCCCCATAGCATCCAACTGATCACGAATCACCTTCAATCTAATGAGGAAGGGGTCAATTTACTCTCCCTTATGCATCTGAAATAACCGAACATGATTCTCTAGAAGCATTCTCCTTTGGACAGAAGTCCCCTAATACATAGTGGTCAATGTCGTCCATATCTCATTTGCTGTGTTATTTTCAGCAATGTGTGGGACCACTTGATCCTTGACCCCGTCCATAATCAAGCGCCTGGTCCTTGCTTGTGTTTCCTCATACTTCTTCAACAGATAAACATCAATAGGAACAATGAAAACTTTCTTAGCGTGATCTTTGATGCGATATTCATCAAGCACTGACAAGATTCTGGCTTTCCACATGACGAAGTTGGTTGCTCCATCCAACCTGTCTTGATCCCTCAATCCATGTGCAGACATCTATGCTCAAAAGATGTCGAAGAAAATACTCTTCTCCCTTATTCTACTACTGCCTTCAGCAAAAGACTCAGATCTGTGTTTCTTGGCGCTAGAAACCCTCTAGAGAATATGCTCCCTCTAACAAGTGATTTCCTTCGGAAATCCTCCACCAACTGTTGTCAAATCAACCCTCTCCAATCACTCCGCTGATCAAACCTCAGACTTCTTGGTGAGAAATCTTGTTGAGGAACTACTTCCCCTTACTTTTTCACACCCTGTTAGACATTGTTCTACACCGACAGAAACAATTCCCCACCAGCAACTTCTGAAGAACAAACTACACTTCCATCCCCGACAACCGAAAGGACGAAGATTCAAACCCTCTGTGTTGGTTCTGCGTCACTTCCTCTCGGATTGTGTCACCCTTTTGGGTCTGCATGAGCCTCCGCGTCAGCTCTGCGTCCCTGGGCCTACGTTGTCCCTCTAGTGCTACGCTGCCTCTTCGTATATTTACGCTGTTACTCGGGACAACCGCCTTCCTGCAGAAAAACTTCGTCTCTTCGCTGATGAATTCAACTCCCCCTGATCTGTAATAGCTCTAATACCATGTGAAAATTTCTGAATTTACTAAACAAAAATCCTACAATAATAATCTGATTTACTTCTGCTACTTGTTTTATTAACTTAACAAGTTATCTTTCTGAATAATACAAGAAAAACATCAAAGTAAATACACTGTTGGAAATATTGTCATTGATGGCAAAGGAGCACAAAGGAGCAGCACCAGAACTAGCAATAAGGCAAAGGAGAAACAAATAAGCAAGGAACAGCATTAGAATATTTATCAGTCGTGAGCAAAGGTAGTAAGCAGGTTCAAGTCGTGAACGTGGGCAGAGTCATGCATGAGCAGGTCGAGCCGTGTTATTTTAAGTTCAGAAAAGCTCAAAGAGTTGGGGTATGGAATATGTTCATATCAGTGCAACGGGTCGTGAATGAGTCGGGAAGAGTCGGGCCCGAACCCTTTATCGCATAGCACATATCACTATCAGCGTGTTTTATATTTATTGCAAAGACTCCGCAAGTTAATTAAGATGTGATGCAAAGTATATCACACATCGCATGCGATAAGGTTTAGTGGTGATCACAAGAATTGAAATTGGTAAAGTTGCGAAGTGCGATAAAGAGGCCCAAATGTGATGTAGTTTAAAAAGGTGATATCCAAAGGATTTCAAATTTGTATGTAAAGCTTTTCCTGTGTTAAATTGCATCAGAGGAGGAAAAGGAGATTATAATGTAAAATCTATGGAACGCCGAAGTGAGAAGTGCAATTTGTGAAGCGAACGCGATGCGGTTCAGAGGTAAATATTAATATATTTTAGGTCTAAGGTTTAATGTGTTTGTGCTGGTTTTATGAAGAAAACCATGGAAGTGGAGGTCGACTCGGGAACAAAGGAAAAGGATGAACACAACAAGAAAAGGCTTGGGTAAGTAAAAGGACTTGACCCCATGCAAAACAGTGTTGTACGCGGTTGCGACAGTGATTTAAAAGGAAAGGTTAAATGCAAGAGGAAATGCTCTGGGAAAGTGACCAAACACTTGTGCAGAGGTGTTATGCGGCTGCATCCGTTTGATAACAAAGTCTGAACGTGGGCAGAAGGAGACTCGGGTAAGTAACCCGACATAGAGCAAAGGAGCAGAGAAGAGCATAGAATGTTACAGGTAAGAAATGAAATAGGCAGAGGCGGTGTAAAACATAAAGGCATGGGTCAAGTCGGGCTAAGACAATAATGTTGCAGCACCGTTGGAAAAGTAACAGCAGGCAGAGAAGACAAAGGGACAATAGGCATAGAAGACAAAATGAACAGAAAAGCAAGAAGCTGAAAGGGTTGAATTGAAATATTGTTGTAAATGTAATCGTAAATTAATTAATTATTTTATATTTTTTGTGATGCAAAGGCAAGTCTCCAAGGCAAAGAAAAACTCCAATTTAATACTGAAATGAGTGTATATATTGTTGTAACATCCTGAATATGTTGAGTGAGGAAATGAGTGGGTGGAAGGCAAAGAGTCATGCATGTTCACTTCATGATCCCATATAGAATGCGAACAACCATGAAGTGATCTCTATAAATGATGTTATTGTAATGTGCATAGAGAGGTTAGAGAGTGGAAGAATGAGATAAAGTAGATAGAGAATATGTGCATATCCGGAGCTGATATGAAGCAGATTTGAAGGTTGGAAGGGCAGTAGTGAAGAAGGAGAAAAACATAGTTCATATCCAGGTAAACCAACATATGGTTTTATTGTAGTGTGAGGGAGTTGGTGCTTCCATGTCAAGTTGTAGCTTGATAGATGTCCAGTTGTAGCTGGTTGAGGTAGGAGCCTCTTGTGGGTTGTAGCCTACAAAAAATAGATGGGAGTTGGAGCTTCCTTGCAAGCTGTAACTTGCATAATTTGAGGTAGCAACCTCCTATAGGTTGGAGCCTACATAAAATCAGTGGCGAGAGGGAGTTGGAGCTTGCCTTTGCATCACAACAATAATAAGATGTGGTTTTCTTCCTTATGGGTTTCCACTTATATCTTTTGTTTATGTGTATGATGATTATGTGTTGATGTACTATATTTAATCTGCTTAACACTTGCTGCTCACATATTAAGATTGTTGTTTAATTATATATTAAGTTGCTTATGAAATTGAGGTGTAAATAAGTTTCAAGAAAAGTTTTAAAAGTCCATGAATGTACTAAACTGATTCACCCCTCCTCCCTCTCAGTTTAACTAAGGGTTCATCAAGTGGTATTAGAGTGGGTTCCTTTAGAAACAATTTAACAACTGGAAGGAGGTCCTAGGTCCCCATAAATGCTAGCCTAGAAGGATGCTCAACAAATAAAGCCCCATTGTTTACTGGCACAAACTATTCTTTCTGGAAAATAATAATGAGGACATACTTAATGTCTCTGGGAATAGAAGTTTGGGTTGTTGTGGAAGAAAAATATGCACCAAAGGATACAGACACTAAGGAAGAAGCCAAACACAATTTCAGAGCTAATCCAAAAGCAATGAATGCTCTCTTAAGTGGCCTAAGTGAGTCAGAATTTATAAAAGTAATGCATAGTAATACTGCCAAAGATATCTGGGATACTTTAGGAAACATTCACGAGGGAGATAGAAAGGTGAAGATGGCCAAACTACAAGCACATAGAACTTAGTTTGAAAACGTAAAAATGAATGAAGATGAATATATAGCTGCATTCTTTTTAATAATTGTAGAAGTTGTGAATATCATGATAGGCCTAGGAGAAGAAATTAAAGAAAGTGTTGCAGTCCAAAAAATATTGAGATCTCTACCATCTAGTTTTAATCCTAAGGTTTTTGCCATAGAAGAAACAACAAACTGGGAAACCTTAACCAGAAACCAATTACTTGGGAACCTAACAACATATGAGATGAGACTTCCTAAAGGGAAATCAAACACGAAGGAGGTTTCCTTTAAGGCAGACAAGTGCATAGAAGAAAATCAAGGTACATGCTCATGCTCTGATGAAAAAGAAGCCAAATTTGTTAGAAGATTGGACAGAGACACATGTAAGTACAAAGGTAAACTTCCATTTAAGTGCTTTAACTGTGGAAGAGTGGGGCACTATGCTTCAAAATGTCCTCATAATAAAATAGAGAATTATTCAAAAGGGAAGGAGAAAAGCAACGTCAGTAATAGGCAGAAGGGGAACATATTTAATAGAAGAACATTCCATGCTCAACAAGATGGGAACATCAGAGCTTGAGGAAGATCTCCTGGAATTTGAAGAAGAAGGTGAGGTAGATCTTGAGGGGGAGTTGGTGAGTGCCCTAAAGGAAATAGATACACTCAAGCTCAAGACTAGAAAACAGAAAGAAATCCTTCTTAAACATGTAAAGGAAGAACCAAACTCCGAAGATTTTATCAAGTTGAAAATTGAACTAGGAGAAGCAAGGAAAGTAGAAGACATTCTACTGCAGCAAATAGGAAATAAAAGTCAGGAATGCAGAAGATTGGAAGAAGAGGTGGTGAGTCTGAGGAAGAATATGGAAAAAGCTCAAACTGATTTAACAATGAACGTTCAACAGTTAAAAGGTGCTGAACAATTGGACCGGATATTAAATGCACAAAGATCTCCTCTCGTAAATACTAGGATAGGATATGAAGGAGAATCCAGCAAGTCGAAGGCAGAGGGTAAGAAAGCTATTAAATTTGTGAAGATTGTCCTAAAAGAAAATGGTAACTCCCATCCATCTAAGAATAAAAATGTGGGAAACCCTCCAAATCCTCATGAACTGCAACAAAAACCCACCACAAGGAAAGCCCTGGAAACAAGAGGAGTAAACAACCAAACAACATTCCAACTCAGATCAAATGGCTTCCAAAGACAGGATTTTCATATGACCAGATGGCTATATCCCCAAACAACTTTCTCTGCTAGAGACAGATACTACTTCCATGGGTATTGTTTTTGTTGTAAAAGGTTCGGTCATAAAGCCATGGAGTGTAGAGCGTATATACAGATATTGGAGTATGGAAACTCAAGGGGAATTAAGAACAATGGTGGATTCACTCGTGTACATAATCCATTCAGAAATACAATCAGATGTTTTTTCTGCCATAAAAATGGGCACAAGTCTCACTAATGTCCTCTCAAAGGTTGTGATCCATCTCCTCAAGAAATTTATCAAACAAACAGTGGCATGCAATGGAAAAGGAAGCTAAATAAGTGTGATCGGGTTCTAATTTCTCAAGATCAAAACAATCAATGGTATGTGGACAGTGGGTGCTCAAAACATATGACTGGAGACTGAAGCAAGTTTGTAACTTTTGATGAAAATAAATATGTGAATGTAACATTCGGTAATGATAGAGCAAGGAAAATCAAGGGAAAAGGCACAGTTAGCCTGAATAATGGAAGAGGAGAGGCTCAGGATGTACTGTTTGTGGATGGTCTAAAAGCCAATCTACCAAGTGTTAGTCAAATTTGTGATAAAGGCTGTGAGGTCCTTTTCAGAGCCCAAGATTGTGAAGTATGGTCAATCAGCATATGAAAGACCTTGATTAAAGGTGTTTGAACAAAGAGTAATGTTTATAGAGTATAAGAAGAGAAAGAAACATGCCACATCAGCAAACTTGACGAATCTTGGTTATGACATAGAATATTGGGACATCTAAATTTTGACCACATCATCAAACTGACAAAAATAAAGTTGTACGATATTTGCCTGCAATAAAGAAGCCACCAAATACCATATGTAAGTCCTACCAACTAGGCAAACAAACTCGCACATCATCCAAAACTAAATACCAACTATCTACAAGTAAGCCTCTTCAACTTGTACACATGGACTTGTGCGGACCTTCAAGAACAAATGAACTAGGTGGAGAATCATATTTCATGTTGATAATCGATGACTTTTCCAGATTAGCATGGGTGGAATTTCTCATATATAAATCCGAAGCGTTTGAGAAATTTAAGATATTCAAGGCACTGGTAGAAAATCAAACTGGATGTAAATTAAAATGCATCAGATCAAATAGAGGATGTGAATTCACAGACAATGATTTTGTAAACTTGTGCAATGAATGTGGGATAAAGCAACATTTTACATTTGCAGGTACACCTCAACAAAATGCAGTGGCAGAGAGGAAAAACAGGTTGGTACAATAGATTGCTAGAGCCATGATGCAAGAAAGAAACATTCCCCAAACCTACTTGGCAGAAGGAGTACACACACCTGTTCATATTCTCAACAAATCTCATCTCAGACCAAATTGTGACAAGACTCCATATGAATTGTGGCATGGGAAACCAGCATCAATCACGCACTTTAGAATCTTTGGTAGCAAATGTTTCATAAAGAATAATGATGAAAAATTGGGGAAGTATGATGAAAGAGCTGATGAAGGAATATTTTTGGGATATGCATCTAAGAGTAAGGGATACAGGTGTTACAATAAAAGATTGCATAAAATTGTGGAAAGCATTGATGTGAGATTCGATGAAGATCTACCAGACAGAACCAAAAGCACAAACTATGTCAATCCTCCAAATGATAATGAAGATGAAAATCAAGAAAATAAAGAACAGAGTAAGACAACATAAGATACAGAAATAAACTCAGAAGGACCCTCGAGACACACTTAGAAGAACCATCTAGAAGATCAAATCATTGGAGACAAGAGTGCAGGAGTCCAAACTAGAAGACAACTAGCTGAATAGACCGAGGAAGTGTATCTAGCCATGCTATCACAGATAGAACCGAAGAATCTCGATAAAGCCAACAAAGACAAAAATTGGATAAATGCTATGAACGGAGAATTAGACCAGATTGAGAAGAACAAAACCTGGGTGCTAATACCAAGAACTGTTGGGAAAAATGTCATTGGCACAAAGTGGATATTCAAGAATAAGATGAATGAACAAGGTCAGGTAATCAGAAATAAAGGCAGACTTTTGTGTAAGGGGTACTCTCAAATCGAAGGACTTGACTATGATTAAAATTTTGCCCTTGTAGCAAGAATGGAAGCAATTAGAATGTTTCTGGCTTTTGCATGCTATCATGATTTTAAGGTATATCAAATGGATGTGAAGTCTGCCTTCTTAAATGGAGATCTGGAGGAAGAAGTCTACATTGAACAACCTGAAGGATTTTCCTTAGCAGATAAACACGACTATGTGTGCATATTAAAGAAAGCCCTATATGGTCTCAAACAAGCACCACGTGTATGGTATTCTAGGCTAGACGAGTACTTTCGAAAACAAGGTTTCAAGAAGGGAGGAGTAGACAACAATCTGCATATAAAGCCTGATGAAAACGAACTCTTAATTGTAGTAGTATATGTAGATGGAATCATGTTTGGTAACAACGAGGATGAGTTAGTAAATGGATTTGCAGAAGAGATGAAGTCAGAATTTGAGATGTTTATGATTGGAGAGCTTACCTTCTACCTAGGACTTCAAATTCTACAAAAGAACAAAGGCATATTCATTTCACAATAAAAATACTTAAGAGACATGTTAAAAAGATTCCAAATGGAAGACTGCAAACTTGTGTCAACTCCCATGATCACTGGATGCAAGTTATGTGCTAATGATGGATCTGCAGATGTAGATCAAAGACTTTGCAGATCTATGATAGGAAGTCTGCTATACCTAACAGCCTCCAGACCAAACATTATGTTGGCAGTAGGACTTGTGGAAAGATATCAAGTAGCACTAAAACAAAATCACTTGCTAGCAATCAAGAGGATATTTAGATACCTGCAAGGAACTGCACATTATGTCCTATGGTATCCAAAAGGCAAAGATTTCACATTGACAACATATGCAAATGCAGATTGGGCCAGTTGTGTGGATGACAGGAAAATCACAAGTGGAGGTGCATTCTATTTGGGAGAAAGTCTGGTGGCATGGTTAAGCAAGAAGCAAACATCTGTATCTCTATCTACAGCAGAAGCGGAATACATAGCAGCAACAGCTTGTTGCACACAAGTGATGTGGATGAAACAAACTCTTCAAGACATGAAGGTAAGCATCACTGAACCTATTTCTATCAAATGTGACAATACAAGTACAATAAGTATATCAAAAAATCCAGTACTTCATTCGAAAACCAAGCACATCCCAATAAAGTACCACTTCCTCAAAGAACAAGTAGCAGAGAAAATAGTAAATATGGAATATGTACCAACAAAGGAACAAACAACAAACACATTCACAAAACCTCGTGCTAAAGAACCATTCGAATATCTAAGAGACAAACTAGGGGTAGTGTTTGCATATGATACTCTTATATATATATATGATGAAAATGCACCAGCAAAGGCTGCAATATCAGGAACAGAAACAGTGCAGTAGACAAGTCAATATCATACAAGAAGCATCATTCCAAGGGGAGAGCAGCCCATAAAATTTGTCACATAAGAGCTATAGCTATGGAGCTGGTAAAGTTCTACAGAGGATTATTACACTGTATGTCTCTCTGCAAGTGTTAATAATGGATCAAAATGTTCTTAAGAAGGATGAAAAAGAGAAATGGTTATCATCATTATATCATTACATCATTCATCAATTGGTATTTGTAGCAAGCAACCTGCCTATCAGTAGAATACCAAGTGTTATTAGTGGAGCAATGTTATGGTACAGGTCCTCAGGATCAAAGTATTATGGCAGAAATACATCAATTGATTATATCTTCAGAAGTCTAGCACATATCACCACTATCAAGCAGTAACGGACTAAAGTACAAAACATTCTATGGCACATGCCTTCCATTCATGCAATCTCAATGGGTTGCAAATTGTTCTCCCAACAACTCTTATACACCAGTCTGGAGCAGCAAGGTATAAATACAAAATGTAACCCTTTTCCATTGATGTCAAAGGGGGAGGAAAAGCAAGCAGAAGAAGAAAGACACTTCTGAAAAGCAAGCAGAGGAAGAACGACACTTCTTAAAATGAAAGGGGGAGGAAGTCTTGGAGGAAGTATCAGAGTATTGGTGGATGTGTTGCCATAAATGCCAAAGGGGGAGACTGTTGGAAATATTGTCATTGATGGAAAATGAGCACAAAGGTGCCACACCAAAACTAGCAATAAGGCAAAGGAGTAGCAAAGAAGCAAGGAGCAACATTAGAATCTTTATCAGTCGTGAGCAAAGGCAGCAAGCAGGGTCAAGTCGTGAACGTGGGCAGAGTCATGCACGAGCGGGTCGAGCCGTGTTATTTTAAGTTCAGAAAACTCAAAGAGTCGGGGTATGGAATCGATTCAGATCAGTGCAGCGAGTCGTGAACGAGTTGGGAAGAGTCGGGTCCAAACCCTTTATCGCATAGCGCACATCGCTATCGGTGAGTTTTATATTTATATGTAAAGACTCCGCAAGTTAATTAAGATGCAATGCGAAGTATATCGCACATTGCATGCGATAAGGTTTAGCGATGATCGCAGAATTAAAATTGGTAAAGTTGCGAAGTGCGATAAAGAGGCCTGGATGCGATGTAGTTTCAAAGGTGAAATCCAAAGGATTTCAAATCCATATGTAAAGCTTTTCTTGTGTTAAATTGCATCGAAGGAGGAAAAGGAGATTATAATGTAAAATCTATGGAACGCCGAAGTGAAAAGTGCGATTTGTGAAGAGGACACGATGCGGTTCAGAGGTAAATATTAATATATTTAAGGTCCAAGGTTTAATGTGTTTGCGCTGGTTTTATGAAGAAAACCATGGAAGTGGAGGTTGACTCGAGTAACAAGGGAAAAGGCTGAACACAACGAGAAAAGGCTCGGGTAAGTAAAAGGACCCAACCCTGTGCAAAACAATGTTGTACACGGCTGCTGTAGTGAGTTAAAAGGAATGGCTAAATGCAAGAGGAAAGGCTCTGGGCAAGTGACTCAACACTCGTGTAGAGGTGTTATGCAACTGCGATCGTTTGATAACAAAGTCTGAACGTGGGCAAAAGGAGACTCAGGTAAGTAACCCGACACAGAGCAAAGGAGCAGAGAAGAGCATAAAGTGCTGTAGGTAAGAAATGCAATAGGCAGAGGTGATGTAAAACATAAAGGCATTGGTCAAGTCGGGCTAAGATAGTAATGCTATAGTACAGTTGGAAATATAACAACAGGCAGAGAAGACAAAGGGAAAATAGACAGAGAAGACAAAATGAACAGAAAAGTAAGAAGCTGAAAGGGATGAATTGAAATATTGTTGTAACTGTAATAGTAAATTCATTAATTATTTCATATTGTTTGTGATGCAAAGGCAAGTCTCCAAGGCAAAGCAAGACTCCAATTTAATACTGAAACAAGTGTATATATTGTTGTAACATCCTGAATATGATGAGTGAGGAAATGAGTGGGTGGAAGGTAAAGAGTCATGCCTGTTCACTTCATAATCGCATATAGAATGAAAACATGCATGAAATGATCTCTATAAATGATGTTATTATAATGTGCATAGAGAGGTTAGAGAGTGGAAGAATGAGAGAGAGAAGATAGAGAAGCTGTGCACATCCATAGCTGATATGAAGCAGATTTGAAGGTTGGAAGGGCAATAGTGAAGAAGTAGAAAACAAAGTTGATATCTAGGTAAATCAACATATGATTTTATTGTAGTGTGAGGGAGTTGGTGCTTCCATATCAAGTTGTAGCTTGATAGATGTCGAGTTGTAGCTAGTTGAGGTAGGAGCCTCATTTGGGTTGTAGCCTGCAGAAAATAGATGGGAGTTGGAGCTTCCTTGCAAGTTGTAGCTTGCAGAATTTGAGGTATTAGCCTCCTATAGGTTGGAGCCTACATAAAATCAGTGGTGAGAGGGAGTTGGAGCTTGCCTTTGCATCACAACAATAATAAGATGTGGTTTTCTCCCTTATGGGTTTCCACTTATATCTGTTGTCTGTGTATGATGATTATGTGTTGATGTACTGTATTTAATCTGCTTAACACTTGCTGCTCACATATTAAGATTGTTGTTTAATTATATATTAAGTTGCTTATGAAATGGAGGTGTAAATAAGTTTAAAGAAAAGTTTTAAAAGTCCATGAATGTACTAAACTAATTCACCCCTGTAGAAATTACATACATTAAGCATGTATATATCCGGACTCTTCTGATCTAACAATATTTATCTTCTTGCTAAATACAGAATCCTTCCACTATAATTCTTGCAGAAATTTAATCAACAATTGTAAAACACATGAAGCAATAAAAACACACATAACACAGTTGTTTAGCGGGAAAGCCTGAAGCTAAAAACCCCAACTATCATATATTATGTATCATGGAGATCATGTAACAATCTCATACAAAGCTTAGTACATCAAGCTCTCAGTACAATCAATCGTCACACACTATCATGAAGAAATCTGCAAATCCATGCACTAATTTCTACCTCCTGATAGCTTGCCTCCACTATGCAATCCAAGCTGATTACAAAGACCAATTCGATGCAATCCCACTCTCCTTGATTGCGTTATTTCCATTGGCATCTCCAATGTATATGTAGATGCAATTAATGCATTACTAGTAGTCACAACAGGTAGTCTATCTCACCCTTTCACCTATCTCTCCACTGGGTCTCCACTGGAATTGACATGCAAGTAGTTAACTATTGTATTTGTTCAGTTGTTAGTGAGTTATTAGTTGTGAATTAATTAACTAATTAATTCACTAAACTCTCACTAGTGTATCTTTTAGTTAGACTAGATACAACTAGCTCAACTGAGTTTAACTCACTTAACTGAGTTAAACCAAATAACAACTCCCATAACTACTCTTCCAACTCTGTCATAACTTTGCCACTTCAGTTCTAACTGAGTCCTCCATGCACGAGTCACCAACCACCCTAGGAATTGCATAATTCCTTCAGGTCACTGATTTGCCAAATCTCTTCACTGAAATAAAGTGCTCTAAGAGAATAAGTTGATATTTAGAGTCTGATTATTACTAAGGGCTAATAATAATCGACATGCATCTATTTTTAAATCAACGATCTATAAATAGACTTTGCCCAATCTTCTAAAAATAGAATCTCATCTATTTTTCACATTTGACCAACCATCTACAAATAGCATCCTGCTACATATAGAATATGCTCACCATGTCTAAAAATACCCTGTGTGGGCCCCACCTAGTTTAGGTGATTATTTTCCAACTAGGATCAAGGATGATGTTTCAGGATGCCTCCTTCACTGTTTCTTGATGCAAAATTCAACACTCCCTCTCAACAAGAAATGACTGTCTTTGCATGCAACATGCAACTCCATGCATTTGCCCTGCAACTCCATGCATCCACTCTACAACTCTTGCTGCAACAATTCTAAAACTGAATAGCCTCCAAACAACTGAATCAATATAATTCATCTATCATCAAATTCTTCGACTTTTGTTGGTACCAACTGCACATGTCTTCAGGAACCACTGCGCTGTTGAACTCTGCGCCCATGCACTCTGCACTTGTTGTCAACTCTGAACCGCGCTCCAGTATCTGACACTGTCACTTTGATCTCACTGCATCAATCTAATTGATCATGCTACTGTTGCTCTGTGGGCACCTCGTAGCCAGGTTCAATTCATGAGATCCACACCATCTCATGAATCCTGCCCAGAAATCTCCTCTTGGGATTATTCATGCATGTCGCCCCACCTCTCACCTAGTGGTATAGCTGCATGCACTCCCTCTGCCCATCTGGCACGAAATTTCTCTGCATGAGTGGTTTCTCCCACTCCATGATCCTCATCTTGTGGCTGCTCCACATCTCGAGGTTCACTCTTACCTGCATGCAAATCCTGCTCCCTCTCAAGCTTCAATTGCATGTCTTTCTTGCACTTCCCAACAGTAGGAAGCTCCGTAGAAATCCCATCTACATCAAATCTATAAAGATTCTTCTGCATCTCCAGTTGTGGCTGCTCCACAACCTTCTGAGATTGCTTCTCAGGCTGCATGTTGAGAGGCTCCCTCTCAAGGAAAATTTCAGGGATGAAATTTTATCTTAAAGTTTAGAAATGTTGGCGAATCTTACTAGTCACTAACATACTAAATATAAATTGTTTGGCGATATGTTTGCAAAAATATTCGAACTGCCAATGATTTTATATAGTCTCTATAAAACTTTGGCGATTTTTAAGGTAAAATAATTTTATGAAATAAAATTTGGGCGAATCATTTTTACAAAAAATGGAAATTGGCGAATCTTTTTTTTGGAAAAAGCATAGAAAATTAGCCCATCCACGAATATTAGCCCCTAAAATTTTCCCTGCTCCCTCTCAACCACCAAGTCAGTAACCTCTGCTTTGCTCCTCAAATCTTTGCATGCATCTTGTACCTCAGTGCATGTAGATTCTTGGCTCACGCACATTGTAATTGCCCCGCCGTTGCAAAATTTTCTAACAAAAGAACTAATTTTAAATTGACGATATCTCCCTCATTCGAGCTCCGATTCGACTGATTTTGTTTTTCAATTTGGGTATTTTTTCGCAAGGAATCCAAATATGCTATTTGTTTCTGAAAATATTTCACCAAAAATTTCAGAAATTCTCTGCAAACTCGCGCGCCCAAAAATTCATGCTCTCATTCCATGTAGAAAATTTATAACACATCTCCGATACCATGTAGAAATTACATACATTAAGCATGTATATATCCGGACTCTCCTAATCTAACAATATTTATCTTCTTGCTAAATACATAATCCTTCCACTATAATTCTTGCGGAAATTTAATCAACAATTGCAAAACAAATGAAGCAATAACAACACACATAACACAATTGTTTAGCGAGAAAGCCTGAAGCTAAAAACCCCAACTATCATATATTATGTATCATGGAGATCATGTAACAATCTCATACAAAGCTTAGTACATCAAGCTCTCAGTACAATCAATCGTCACACACTATCATGAAGAAATCTGCAAATCCATGCACTAATTTCTACCTCCTGATGGCCTGCCTCCACTATGCAATCCGAGCTGATTACAAAGACCAATTCGATGCAATCCCACTCTCCTTGACTACGTTATTCCCATTGGCATCTCCAATGTATATGTAGATGCAATTAATGCATCACTAGTAGTCACAACGGATAGTCTATCTCACCCTTTCACCTATCTCTCCACTGGGTCTCCACTGGAATTGACATGCAAGTAGTTAACTGCTGTATTTGTTCAGTTGTTAGTGAGTTATTAGTTGTAAATTAATTAACTAATTAATTCACTAAACTCTCACTAGTGTATCTTTCATTTAGACTAGATACAACTAGCTCAACTGAGTTTAACTCACTTAACTGAGTTAAACTAAATAACAACTCCCATAACTACTCTTCCAACTCTGTCATAACTTTGCCACTTCAGTTCTAATTGAGTCCTCCATGCATGAGTCACCAACCACCCTAGGAATTGCGTAATTCCTTCAACCCACTGATTTTCCAAATCTCTTCACTGAAATAAAGTGCTCCAAGAGAATAAGTTGATACTTAGATTCTGATTATTATTAAGGGCTAATAATAATCGACATGCATCTATTTTTAGATCAACGATCTATAAATAGACTTCGCCCAATCTTCTAAAAATAGAATCTCATCTTTTTTTCACATTTGACCAACCATCTACAAATAGCCTCCTGCTACATATAGAATATGCTCACCATGTCTAAAAATAGACATACACCTAAAAAAACCCTGTGTGGGCCCCACCTAGTTTAGGTGATTATTTTCCAACTAGGATCAAGGATGATGTTTCAGGATGCCTCCTTCATTGTTTCTTGTTGCAAACTTCAACAAACCCCCCCTCTCAGTTTAACTAAGTATTGAAAAAACAAACACATTCGACAAAGGACATTAGATTTTTTGGACAAATGTCCCCGGAAAAACCCAATGCGAGGAAACCGATGCAACAACTCTTGAGGGTTTTATTATTATGCAGATTTCTGAATACAAACTAGGGTACAAGTAGAGGTTTACCCAGCAGAGAAAATCCCGACAGAAGTACCTCTATCTTTGGAGATGGATATTATGGTTGATTCAACCTAGAATGAAGAACTCCACAGGTGCTTACGAAGTTCTCAGCAAGCTCTGCGCTGAGATTGCATCACCCTTCAATGTGGTTGTGTCACCCTTTCGGATTTGCTGAATACAAGCCTGATTTAGCCCACTGAAACCTTATTGCTACCCCTTCTGGCTCTGCATCAGCTCTTCTAGGTCTGCGTCACGCCTCTGGGCTTGCGTGAGCCTCTGCGTTGGATCTGTGTGAGCCTGGTTGGGCCTGCATCACCCCTCCTAGGCCTGCACTACCTCTCTGGTGCTGATTTGCCTCTCTGCTTTTGTATTCTCGAACTTGGATCAGAAATCCCACTGCCGAACTGCCCCTCGCTGCACTGTAAGCTCACTCATAAATTCTCAGGAAACTGCGCTCGAGAATTTTGACTTAACTCAAGTGCTGCCACTATGTGTGTGTTCTCCAACTGACCCCAAGCCTTCCTTTAATACTTTTCCAGTTGAACATTCAATGACCGTGATCTAATATCTAATCAATGACTAAGATTATAAAATGCTTGATCCTCGTCACTTAGAACATTCTCACCCACATGTCTAAATTAATTCACTTTAATTATTTAAGTTCCCTAAGTTAGACTTAGGGTCTCTATTAAAATAATTAATTGTTTGAATAACTTAAGCTCCGGGTGGAATTTCTCCAAACGATTTCAGGGTCTTGGAGATCTCAATGTTTTCTAGCCCCTCCACAAAGTTTCAGAGCTAGAGCACATTCGATGCTATCCAAAAATCAACATAATAAACCAAATGAACACCTCTTAGGATGTTTTGCCCAACATTCAACTTGGAATATGTGTCTCATGGCCATGGTCTTATTTTTCCTTTATTAACTTTATTACATGTTTTTTTTGACCAGGGTTGTTACAGGGAAATCAAAAGATTAATAGATCTATGTGTGTTTTCCAGTGATTGCAAATGGATTTAATGTCTCTTGTTATGAATTAAGTTTTGTCCAAGTTATGTTTACTAGAACGAGGTCCGTTGAGAGTATTGACTGCATAATCAAATCCTGGAGAATTTGCTACAGATTTGCATTTGAGTATCATTGTTATCCATCAAGCTTTTCTCTGTTATGTTGTTCAAACATTGGTTAAAGGTGAAACTCTATATGTTAAATCGAGTTATGAGATTCCAGTTAGAGGATGTGAAATCTGAGAAGGAAAACATCAATGCCTAGTGGTAGATTATGACCAAGGTGTTGTCAAATCGTTGAGGTAAAATTGTTGTTTCAAAGTTGAAGAGATTAGCTAAGATTCTAAGAAGGAAAATATTCTCATAGCGGCCAACTAGAAAGGTTCTTATTGAATATAGAATAGTCGTGTTTCAGTTATAAGAAGTCATTCCCTCTCATACAAATTCGGGCTTCAAACTAGTAGATATTTTGATCAACCCCTGAACCAAAGGAATAAACTAAGTGTAAATATATTCGGCCTGAAGTAGTGATAAAATGTTTTGGAGTTTGATTGAACTATATTTATGCTAATTATGTCTCGCTTATGGTTAATATTTAATTTAAATAATTTTAATTAAATATCATTTTATATATATATTAATATAGTTTTTTTTACTTTAAAAAGTATTTTTAAAAATAAATTAAAAAAAAACTCAAATTACATTTATCAACTTGCATTTAAAATGATAATGTATAAAACGACAAAATTCATTAAATATTGATTACTTATTTATAAACTATAAATTATAACTTTAAGGTTACGAATCAAAAATATTTTTGTTTCGAGGGTGGGGAATCGGGATTGACGATTTGATTACTCGGTGGTTTTGATCTGAACTATGTACCGACATATTCTTTGCCGTAGGCATTAGACAAAGTCTCGGTGTGCTTAGTTGGAATTTGGTAGGAACCTGCTGTGCTTTCATCTGCTCTGCTATTTGTGTTAGATTTGTATTTGTATGTATGATTTGGGGCGGAGCAGCAACAGATGCAATCTAAAAGGTCAATGCCATGGCTGGTTATGTGCAGCCAGGTTTCTTATTGTTCCTGCTTTACCTGATCACAAGTGCCTTACTGGGAGCCGCATTGTCAGGGTCTGAGAATGAAATTGCCATTGTTCTCCCCAGTGAGGGAAATACCAGAGGATTATCGGTTTGCAATGAGAATAACAAGTCTGTTTCTTGTCCGGTAAGCTGTTTCAGACCCGATCCAGTGTGTGGTGTTGATGGTACTACATATTGGTGTGGGTGTGCGGATGCACAGTGCGCGGGCGTGGAAGTGGCCGCGATCGGTTTCTGTGAAGTGGGCAATGGAGGAAGCGGCCTTTTGTCTGGGCAGGCTCTTTTACTGGTACACATAGTGTGGTTAATTCTGTTAGGGTTCATTGTCCTCATTGGAGTCCCTTGAATTAGTTGGTGTTAGGGTTAGGGTTATTTGGGTTTCTAAGATTCCGGGATCGCTATTCTGCTGGGGTCAAGATTCTGAGGAAGTGCTGGCATCGGAAAAGAAAAATTCCGGCCATTATTTGGTTGGTAGTTATAGTGCTCTTCTGTTGTATGTATCGTTTTCTTTATAGGAAAGTTTGGACGCTATTATGTCAATAGAAGGGTACTTTCTGATGTATTATTTTTGCCAGCATTTTTCGTTGTCTTTGGGATGTATTTGTACCCACATCACCAGAGAGGCCAGCCATTGATTGTTACATTTCAATAAATAAACCCTCTGAAGGGTTAACTGATTTTTTAAAATATGTCTGTTTGCATTTCAAATATTTGTTGTGGTTAATCAATGATCTCTCTTTTTTTCCTTTCGACTTAGTATGACCCTACATGGGCATGTTTTGCTAGCGGAGGACATAGGTGTCTTCTTATTTGATATATTTAGAGCACCGAAGGAAGCGCCTGCGATGCACATTAAATTCAGTTCAGGCAAGCTATTTTTCTTTTCTAAACAGCTATCTTCTTCATTGCAGCACTAACTCCGCCAAGAGGGAAATTTGGGTTGTTTTTCCACAAACGTGTAGATAATCCTTGTATTTCTCTCCAATATCTGCCAATAAATTTACACACTAAACAGCTATCTTCTTCATTGCAGCATTCCTAACTCCGCAAAGAGGGAAAATTGTGTTGTCTTTCTACAAACGTGTAGATAGTTCTTGTATTTCTCTCCAATATCTTCCAATAAATTTACACACCAGAAAATAAAATGGAAGCTATAAAATCCAAGGTGAACTGTTCATAGTTGGAGGTCGACCAAACAACATAAGATAAGCAAGAGGCATTCATCAATCCTTCTCTGGACAAGTATTTACATGCACAAAAAACAGAGCATCTCAGAGTATATTCTTAATTAGTATTGGGTTTGGTTTCTTAGTTGATTTTAACAGGGATGGATATCATTTGTATTAAAAAATGGCCGTGGCCAAGCCATACAGCAAGATAACAAAGGAAAAATAAGGGTATGACAATTGTCTTTCAGAAAAACTCAAAATTTAAAAATCGCTGTCTGTTCTTACTTTCCAGGAGGTATAGCTGTAAAGTCAATTGGTATAATGTCCAGCATACTGAACTAGTAAAAAAACTACTTTGCAATACATAATAAAAACCTGAACTTAAATGAAATCATGTCCGCCAAGGGCTACTTGCTTGATGTCTGCCGGAAGATTGAATTCCAGAGCTGGATTTCCGATCTCCATGTCACGAGAAGTTTGCTGTACAGTTCCCTCATCTTTCACTGCAATGCGAACCAAGTTAATGGATGCCTTTGGAGGGTGACCCTACAATGTGAAGGGTCTTCATTTAAGTGTGAGCTTCTGGCTAGCCCTACAGCCAGCTCATATAGTATCTTACACTTTGCTTCCACCTTCTGTATTTGCTTACTTTGACCCGCCAGTTTCCCAGAAATCTCTGCGTCACTTTTCTCTGAGCAATTTGAAGAATAGCCAGTCTGCTGTTGAAGTATGAAAGAACTACTTGCGTATCTCAACTTGGCGATCATTTATTATCTGGGCTCTTCAAAGGACTGAGACCTCACAAAGAATACACCGACCCAAATGATTGCGTCCCACCTTTCCTTTCTAGATTCCCCCAACTGACATTGTGCCACCTGCCTGGTAGAAAAACTTCACTTAAATCAATTCAATGTACCACAGGACAGCTTACCTGTTGAATTTTGGTAGTTCTCTTAACTTGATAGTTGTTTCTTATGATTTTACACTTAGGTTGATCTTTTCTTTCATTTATTATGCAACATAAAGCAATTATACAGAGAACTACAACAGAAAAACACGAAGAGACAGCCACACAATAATTTACACTGGGAAAAACCCACTCCAAGGGCCAAAGCCCAGCAATCTTTTCTTTATAGAATCAAGTCAACAAGACATCAAGTCATATACAAACCGACCAACAATGTAGCTAAGATAACCAACCTCTTAACTTGATAATTGTTTCTTATGATTTTACACATAGGTTAATCTTTTCTTTCTTTTACTATGCAACATAAAGCAATTATACAGAGAACTACAACAGAAAAACACGAAGAGGCAGCCACACAAGAATTTACACTGGAAAACCCCCACTCCAAGGGGAAAAACCCAACAATCCTTTATTTATATAATCAAGTCAACAAGACATCAAGTCATATACAAACCGACCAGCAATGTAGCTAAAATAACCAACCTCCAAGTGCCAAGTCAACCCTCCAGCATACCAAGACAAATTGCTTCCCAAATCTGCCCACAAAAGAGGCCTGCTTCAGTTCTTCAAAAGGGCCGAATTTTGCCTTCTGCCTCAGCCTCAGATTATGCCACAGAGCTTCACATTATACTGTTGTATAATGTTTACAAGTCCAAATTTAAACTGTTGTATAATGTTTACAGAAGAAGCCTCAATAAAGAAAAAGACTTTGAAGTTCTAGAAACTAGAATCTAAACTGAGTAAAACAAATAATTTTATTATATACTAAGCTTCCCTCTTACCATGAGAATATTTGAGTTCTTTACCCATGATTTAACAATAGGAGTAGGTTGAAGTGGTTGTCGAACACACATGTGAGCACCACCAAGAGCTAGATGCCCCCCAATGTAGCAGTGGAGGTTTTGAAGCGAAAGCAGCTACATCTATAATCTTGCTATTGTTGTCAATGACAATGGATGGGATGGCACCTCCACTGAATTATAAACGCTTAGCCTCGAAATATTCACACTTGTAGCACTTCTGCAAAAGGTCATCCTCGAAGTATTCTAAAACTATGGCCCCATCCTCCAAATTAGCCTCCTTTGGATTGTTTTCCCAAGTTATTTATGTTCTATCATTCTTCATTCCTTCACAATAATGGGACAACAACCTCAAGTTTTGCTACAAATAAACCAAGCTTTTTGTTTAGTCTACATTTATGTTGTTTGTCTTCACGCTATGGACGAAACTATAGGTGCTCCAACACCTCTTTGTAGAACAAGTTTTCACAACTTGTTAAAGCATCCTCACTATCAATTTATGCAAATATGTGGTAGAACTGCAATAGAATGTTCTACCATTAGATAATATTCAACCTATTTTGATTTTTAGTTGCATGCATGTTTGTTGACGTGCTTGTTCAATTCACTTAGTACTTCAACATGCTTGACCTTGTCGAGGACTAACCTGTCTAATGCATGCATATACCTATTCGATATTTATGATCTGTGTGTGGTTTTCTCTTATCCCCATTTTTGGGTGCTAATTAGGCCATCCAAGATGAAGAATGATATTTGGGTATAAAGACATATGCTAAGGCATGTAGTGGAACATTCAATTTATCCCACCTTTTTGACTGCATGTCTATGAATATGATCACACAAGATCGCATCTCTTGGTTCAACAATGCCTTTGTTGTGGCTTAGCATTTTGCTGTCCATCTACTCATGGAACTCCCTAATCTTTGGTTGATGTCTCTACAAATCAAATCATATTATAAATGGGCTTGGTGAATTGCAAAACATGCCTAGCCATGTGCCCAATCCATTTATAATCATGCTCTTTCAACTTTTATTAACATGTGTAAAGAGGCTCAATGTGTGCAGGAAACACACAAACCAAAATATCTTAGGACTCATTCTCAAATGGATTGCTCTTGCCACCTTACAATTAGCAGTATCATTAGTAATGACTTGAATGATGCTGTACGATACAATTCTAGAATTGTTTTAATTAAGGGCATTACAATACTAATACTATCCTTGCAAAGATTTGAGTAGCATGGCAAGGATGCACTATCATGAGAGAATGAGGATTGATCATCAAACATTCTATGACTTCTTAGTTCATGTTTTATTTTATTATTTAAACTTTTTTGTTCTTCCTCCTCTTTCCTCAAGGAACTTTTTTCTATGTTTTGCTACCACTTTATTGTAAGTTTTGACTCCCATTGTTTTCTTCTTTTCATCACTTGGCGTATTCCCACAAAGATGCTTCTTCACACAAGTATCTATAATTTGTCGTGGATATTCCACTAGAATAGTTTGCCACAATAGATCTTACTATATTATGCAAACTCTTATTATATAGTGTTTTACTTTAGATTTTAGATCTTATATTACTAGGTTAGCTCACAAACACCGAAATAAATTGAAATTGAAATGAAAGAAGCTATAAGCAAATAACACACCGCCCACACAATGACACAAGATGCACCCTGGGAAAACCCAATATGAAAAAGCCAGTTAGAAGGTGAGGCCTATGTGTTGTAGTTACGTAACTGCAAATATAAAGAAAGTTCACTCACTATGGAGTTGCCATGGACATTGTGGCTTGTATGGCCATGATGGGATGTTCTACTTCCTTCGTTTTTATTCATTATCCCACTCCCAATGCATTTCTCTACTATGGAACAGTGCTCAATACAATAAGAATGAGACCCCTTCCTTTCCTAGCGGCCTAGTATTTAACATGGCTTGATAGTCATCTATTGTCAAGGTTAGGGATTTTGCATTCTTCAAGTCTTGATCAGGGTTAGGGCTTTCTGTCAAAGTGTCCTCCCAACGCATTTGAATGTAATTCTCTGACTACTTTTTCTCATTGATCCAGCTGGATTACATAAGTGTGTGTCTTTGAACAAAAATCCATATACGAACAGATAGAGATAGTCTTTGAAAGTGCTTCTAGCTGGGTTGAGTTGGTTGTTGTCATGCATATCCCTGCTTCTTTACATCAAACCCAATGATTTTGGTCTGCATAGAAATGAGTAAATGGTGCCCTCCTGTGTAAAGCATTTGCTAGAACATCAGATTTAATGACTATGTTCTATCAACTATGTTGAATAAGAAAGTGCAACTGTACAAGTCTGAGACCCATTTGGCATGTCTATTGGATAGTTTTGTTTGGGAGTTTACATACCTTAAGGCTTGATGATTACATAACAAAATAAATTCTCTATGCAACAACTAATGGCACCAATATCAGAAGGTTTGACAACAAAATATTGTTCTTTGTCATGAGTGCTGTTTTTCTTCGAAAATCTTTCAACTTTTTGCTGAATTATGCTAAAGGTCTGCACTCTTGACTTAACACTTTAATTGCTACAGTAGAAGCATCACATTCAATTGTAAATGTATTCTTTGTTAATTCAGGAAGTGAAAGGATTGGTTCTTCTGTCACCTTCTTTTTGAGTAACTTTAAACTGCTTGTTAGCTGCTTCACTTCTTGTGATGAATGTCTTCTTTTGTGCATCTATTAAAGGTGCAAATACCACTGAGATTTGTGATAATCTGTTATAGAAAATTTCTAAATCCATGAAAATTTTGTAACTCCATTGTACTTTCTGGGATATAGGCCACTTAAGTATGGACATGATATTCTATAGATCCATTCTCAAGCCATCTACTGAAATGACAATTCCCACAAATACACGCTTTATGGGATAGGCCACTTAAGTATGACCTTACTTGTCTCTAGCCCATGCTCAAGCCATCTCACTGAAATGACATTTCCCAGAAATACAAGCTTATCTTTGCAAAACTCATTCTTCCGAAGACTGATAAACAATCTTTCAGTGCTAAGTTTTTCAAAGACTATTCTCAAGTGTTCCATAGTTCTTTCATGTTTACTACGAAATTACAAATAAAAATATCATCAAAGTAGACACTAACAAATTTTCCAATGTATTATTTGAGTACCTGGTTTTTCATCCTCATGAATGTACTGAGGGCATTTGTCAACCCAAACATCATCAACAAGCATTTGTACAGATTTTTCATTTTTTTGAATTATATTTTTCACTCATTTTCTTCCTAAATCTGGATTTGGTGATAGTCACTTCTCAAGCTGACCTTTCAAAAAACTGGCACCTGCCAAGCAATTCAACATATCATTCACTGTGATTTTGTTGAGCGCTGTGGATTCTGGAATCTACATTAAATCTCAATTTTCCTCCTTTTTTTGGTGACAGAAGAGCAGGTGTAGCACAAAGACTCGTGCCATCTCTTATAAAGGCTTTGTTAAGTAACTCTAAAATTTGCCTCCTCAGTATTCTGTGTAGCCAACCTATATGCAGCTTGGCTGGGGTAAATTTGGCACCTTGAATATGATTTTGATTGGTTATGCCTCCTCTTGAAAGAGGTAATCTTGCAGTTGTCAAATTAGCAAAATCTTTCAGCAATTTCTGTGCCTCAATTGAGATTTCTTGACCTACTGGTACTTTCTTCTCCCCTGGGTACAACAGATAACAAGCTGCTATTTTAACCTCTCCTTAAGAACTTTTTCCAATCGTAAAGATATCCAAAACAACTATATTGAAATTTCCATCTTCCTCGAAGGCATTCGAGATGTCTAAAACCATCAAGTTGCACCTCATAGGTATTGTCCGTACCATTATGAATTAAACTCCTATCATACTGCCATGAACTACCCAACAATATGTGATAGGTCATAGGTGTCCATAGGCACTACGTCACATAGTAAATTGTCCTCACATGGTCCAACGTTCAAAAGAGTAGAACACGATTGATTTACAAATACACCGGTCTTCTTTTAACCCAAGAAATATTTATAAGGATCTGGTTTTGGAATGCATCTAAGATGTAATTTTGTACCATTTCAGTACTCACCAGATTATCTGTCGAACACCATCAATAATTACCTTGACACCTTGCCTCTTGTATCGGGTTTTAAAAACACACTTCATTCTCCAATCAGCATCTGCAGTGTCAGTGCTGTCCTTTATTAAAATCTGCTGCAGCATCAAATTCTCTCCAGTTTTGAGCCTCCTTTAACCACAGTTATTTTAAGTTCTTCTTGGGTCACCATTGTGTTATTAGCATCTCTGAATTTTAGTGTGCAATCCTGAGATTTTACTGTCTTCAATACAAATAAAACACCTTGATTGTTTTTTGAAGTGACCATCCTCTTCTCCTACCTTTGAAACTGTCCATTCCTCTAGAGTCTGATTTCTTCGCCTTGCCTTCTTCAGGGTCTTAAGTACTGGTAGATTTCGAAGTGTTTCCTCTTCCTCCAGAGTCTAAATGCAATACTACCACCCTTTATATCTGCTAAATGTGTCATTGGCCCTGTTACATTTTGCCTCAGTCTTCAATCCTAATTGTTAGGTTTCATCAAGAGATTTCACTATGGCGGAATTAATTTTAAATAACTCTCCCCAGATGGTTTTTTCCCCAATGAATGTGTCTTTCAGACATGGTCTCTTTAGTATATTTGTTAAACCTTATTTTTTCATCTATTGCACCAAGAAGCACATTGTACAGTCCAATATGCAGAGATGTGTCATGAGTGAGTGTAATGGTAACATCATGTTGGTTTTTCACTTTGAAAACACATTATACTATAATATGAACCAGCCTAGGTCCATCTTAACCCTAGATCTACCAAGTGCCAACAGAGAAAATTATTTGATGTGCAAACCTCTTTACATTTATTTGCATTGTAAAAAGGGTTGCACTTTGAAGGATTTGATTCCCCTCCCAGCACTTCATAGATTAAAAGTTCAGGTGGGTGATGGGTCTAGGCTGGGATAATGACCAGGCACGATTTTTCATCTTGCCCACTAATGAGTCTTGCTATATATAAGACTTGGCTACTTACACCATATTGTTAATATGGGCCATGCAGTTTGTCCAAATGGAAATTTTGCGGCAAAAATTCTGGATAACCCTGTATATAACCAATGATTGAGGTAAAAATATTACATTTTGTTGGCGTATTCCAGAGCCAACAAGCAAGCATGGGTCAAAGCCAACAAGAAAAATTACTCCCACATTTTGCAAGGCCTAATTTTGACATTTTTGGCTAAATGGTATATGAATCTGTATACGGCCTGAAGCCAATGAGCAAATCAGAAAAATTACAAGGCCTACCTTTGTCATGTAAGCACCTTTTGTCTAATTGGTATGTGAAATTGTATATGAAGGTCCTAAATGCACAGATATGCACGTGTTTTCTTGCAACTTCCCAACTGAGTGTCTACAAATATTAGTTTCCCAACACACTCAATCCAGGACCATGGCCAAATTCAAAGTCTTCAGGGATTGACATAGAATGCTTTCCTGGTTGAATTAATGGATTAATATGCAGCACAAGTTCCAACTGTGAAGCACTGCAAGGAGCCTGCTATTGGTTCTTAGGTAGATAAATAGACAACAATCATCTAAGGGCACTTGCAGGTCAGTGGGTTGAAACTTAGTGATATGAAATCAATGTCAGTGGGCAGCCTGTCATCATCTCAACTAACCAATGAAGCTGGTCCTTTGTTAGCCAACTACAGTGGATTTGGATAGCTTGTGGTGGTAATCATTGCATGTTAATGAAACGATTCTGATGCTTTCTCCTGTTAATTGTTCATGTGGAAAAGAAAGGAGTTATAATGAATTTGTATTTTCCTTTCAAGGGAACAAAATTTCACAATAATATTGTTTTATGAGTGTTTGGCCAAATAGGCCCACCTTCTTCCTAAATGTTTAGTCCCAGGGCAACTAAATCTAGCTTAACATTAATACAAAATATGCTTCAGAATCATATACATGTATCACTTTAAAGTCAAGCGGGGACGAGAAACATTTACAGCTAACAATATAGATTAAGAACTAAGTTTATAGTAGTGACTACAAGAGAACGAGGATTGCTGTCCTAGTGCAGAATCCACACCTTGCGCTTTCCTAAAAATAGAAGCATCTACAGATGTAAGAAAGTGTAAATAAAGTGTAAATACATAAACAGCTCATCTCAAATCCAGTAAGCAGCTACACTGAAGAATTTCAATATTATTCCTATAGATTTAGCGAATCTCTCAGCTGGTTGACTGATACCAATACCACGAGTGTAAAAGATGGATTATGAAATACATCATAATAATTGTGATGAACATACGTACTTACAAATTCAACTAAAGTACCTTTTTAGGTACTTACAAATTCAAATAAAGTACCTTTTTAGGTTCTGACTCGATAAACATCTCTAGCAATTAATGGATAAAGTCACATGGACACCTGAGACTGCACATACAGGACATAGTTGAGGAACATATGCGGTAACATGTCAATTGTGATACAAGACTGTATGAGAATTGAATAAAGCAGCAGAAGTAATTATATAAATGATACACAATTGCTGAAATATTGATATTAATGAACATAACTATGTATTTTGTTTGCATTTGCGAAATGTTATGAATGCATTTCAAAATGGCACTTTAAAAATTTCAGGAAATAGCAAAATGGTGCATGTGCACAAATACACGTATAAGATTTCCTCTTCAAACATCTCAGAAGCTTTCAATTATCTCCTGAAAAAAGACTTCCACATTTTTCAAGAAGCCAGATGCATTGGGGGTGGATTTTGGAAAAATCTGATGGTAGATGCAAGGTTTGAGTGGTTGAGGCTTGTGATCAGACAAAGCAATGATTTTTTTTGAGCTTTTCTAAGCCCTTCTATCCATTGTCATCACTGTTGAAATTATATTATCATTTGAGATTAGAGCACTGCAAGTGCAAACAGAATTTTAATGAATAACCATTACAGGCTCTGTATCTGCAAGCATTATGAGGAGTTTGCAGTTGCAGGACGTTTGTGGAATATATGCTGATTACAATGTCATTTGTGATACAATACCGTCTGTGGATTGAATAAATCAGCACAAGCTATTCTATGAATGATACATAATCATTGAAAGGTTGACATTATTGAACATAACTATGTACTGTGTATGGGCTTGCGATTTAAAAGTGACACTTTAAGGGTTTCAGGAAGTTGGGAAATGGCATGTGCAGGAGAAATCAGATGTTAGATGTAAGTCCCAGTTGTGGAACATGAGTATTTTGTGATTAGACATAGCAGTGATATTTTGAGCTTTTCTAGGCCCTTTGATCCAGTGTCGTTACTGATGAAATTCTATTTTATCGTTTGAGATCAGAGAAGCACTACAAGTGTAATATGAATTTTAATGGATAATCTATTATGAGGAATTTGCAGTTTATACTGAACCTGGTTCCAACCGATCGTAACGTTAATATGAATCTCAAGTCAGAGAATTGTGTTCCTCTTTTGTGATAGATAGGGCTGTTTTCCAATCATCTCAAATGTCCATGAAGGTTACCAAATATGAGAAATATTGGAGACCTGAAATTTGAGAACAATAATTTGGAGTCTGAAATCAAACAAGATATTAACAAAATACAAGTTCAATAAAAAAAACAAACTGCTAGACACAAATGCAAAATATCTTTTCACACACTGTAGAATCATGCAAATTTTTGCTCCAGAAATTTTTGTTTTCCATGGATTTATTAAATATTTATATATATGGCCTCGAGGAAAGAACTTATGGTACCCAAAATGTTTGCGGAAATTTGTTTTAAAATAAGTCCTTGCAATGATGTTAAAAGTCTATCACAGAAAATAATTGCATGGTTGGATTTCAATATTTCTCTTCATCCAATGACTTACAAATCTGTACGTTTGCAGACATTTGTTTTAAATTGAGTTCTTGCAGTGATATTAAAGCTCTATCACAAAAAAATCAGTACATGTTTGGCATATCACTACAAGCAACTTACTATGATGGCATTTTGCTACGGTGGAATTCATTCCACATTAATTCTCTCTACCTTTGTGTTCTGTGAATAATCCCACACGAATGGCAATCATGACAAGACTGTGGTTTAAGAGGTGTTACCTACATTATAAGGTATGCTAATTTGGAAGTTAGCTTTGGGTGCAAGTCCCTAGGTAGCTGTGATAGCATCTTCTTCCACTTTGTTATCTAGCTTGTGATTATCTATATGTCTCTTTTGCTGGGATATGCACTTATATGGTATGGTCACTACCATCCCATGCTCCATGTCAAAGCACAATAAATGAATAAAAATAAACCTTCCCTTATATCGTATGGTCACTACCATCCCATGTTCCATGTCAAAACACTATAAATGAATAAAATGGTCACTACAATATGTTCCATGTCAAAACACTATAAATGAATAAAATGAAGCTGTTGGGAAGTTATATACGGGTCTACCATCTCATGTTCCATGTCAAAGAGTAAAACACACTTATTCATGTCAATGAAAATAAAATGAAGCTGCTGGGATATGCACTTAAATGACCATCCCATGTTCCATGTCAAAACACTATAAATGAATAAAATGAAGCTGTTGGGAAGCTATATACGGGTCTACCATCTCATGTTCCATGTCAAATAGTAAAACACACTTATTCATGTCAATGAAAATAAAATGAAGCTGCAGGGATATGCACTTAAATGATACGGGACTACCATCCAATGTTCTATGTCAGAGAGTAAAACATAGTTATTCACGTCAAAGAAAATAAAATGAAGCTTCTGGGATATGCACTTATCTGATAAAGGACTACCATTCCATGTTCTATGTCAAAGAAAATAAAATGAAGCTTCTGGGATATGCACTTACATGATAAGGAAAAACCATACCGTGTTCCATGTCAAAGAGTAAAACACAGTCGTCCATGTCAAAGAAAATAAAATGTATCTGCTAGGATATGCACTTATATGATAAGGGAATACCATTGCATGTTCCACGTCAAAGAGTAAAACACAGTCATCCATGCCAGAAAATAAAATGAAGCTGCTGGGATATGCACTTATATGATAAGGGAATACCATTCCATGTTCCATGTCAAATAGTAGAACACAGTCATCCATGTCAAAGAGTAAAACACAGTCATTTATGTCAAAGAAATGAAGCTGCTGGGATATGCACTTGTATGGTATGGTCACCACCATCCCATGTTCCATGTCAAAGAGTAAAATACAGTCATCCCTCTCAAAGATTAAAACACAATCAATGCACAATAAATGTATGAAAATAAAATTATCCCACTTATATGGTATGGTTACTATGATCCTATGTTCCATGTCAAATCATAGTTAATGCACAATAAATGAATGAAAAATAAAATGAAGCTGCTGGGATATGCTTCTCTATGATAGGGGACTACAATCACATGTTTCATGTGTTAGTGTCAGTGTTTGCATCCTTCCATCAGTGTTCAAATAATTTTTTTTTATATCATATTAGGGTCCCATTTTGAAATTTTTGTCATTCCATTAAGTCATTATGCAAAAATTTGGTCACTTGGTGCATATTTCGGTTTGATTTCACTCCTTATAAATTTTTTCTACTTGCTGGCTCATTTCACCACTTTGCTGAGTGTACCATCAGTCATGAGTTGTCAACATCATTTCAATCATTTTATCATGGTTTCATTTAGTCAAAGTCTCCATTAGGTCTTAGGGTTTCCAAGGTCATCAAATCACCATTTCATGCATAAAGTCCAACAAGTGAAGGAGTGCCAAATAAAGAAATTTCATCAGTAAGTTTGATTTGTAAATTTAATTTAAGAGCAAAATGTAATTTTATGTTCCTAATTTGTAATAAGTTCTTAGATTTCCAAGTAGCTGCACACTCAAAGTTCCATTAACAAATAAACAAAGTTCCAAAAAGTCAATCAGTGTTCCTAAGCCATCAAAAGATGAAGTTCAATGATCAAATTCAGAAATTAAAGGTAAAGAAGCAATGTAAAGTTAATTTCAAGAAAGGAAATATGGTCCCAAGTTTGTTTATTGACATTTTTCCAAGTATAAAGGCCCTCAAAGACCAAAAAGTCGTTCATTTGCATCTTCAAGCATCGAGCTCTCAACCTCCCCAAGTAAAAATTTTATTTTTTCTTCAAGAAAACTAAGTTTTGCCACCTTCGCTGCGCTTTTTCCAAAGGCGTTGCGCTTTTTGCAGGAGGGATGCTGCACTTTTTCCAAAGGCGCTGCATTTTTTCCGAAGGCGCTACACTTTTCACAGAGTTTTGCTGCGCTTTTCCTCTCTTCGCTGCACTTTTTGTAGAAGGGAGCCACGGTCCCAAAGCTTCTCAGCTTCAAATCAGGGTTTCTACACTTGTTTGCATGTAAGTTGCACCTCCATAGCCCCTCCTCTCAACTTGTGGTGTTAAATTTATGGTGCATACCCTCCCTTACCCTCTAAGTCATGTTTTAAGCAATGAAACCCTAGTTTCACATTTTACAAGCTTAATTGCTTTCCCTTGAACCCATTTACCTTCCCTACACCCTAACTCACTCCCCACTACCCTTACATTTACTCATTTCCCATTCCCAAGCCCTGTTCCCTAAAACCCTACCTCCTTAGCTGTGCTTTCTTAGGAAGCTAGATACCTCCCTGTAATAGAAATTCCCTACCCTGTTTCCCTTAATATTTTAAACCCCTATCACTTGCCTGAGCTCCCCAATCCCTTTACACATTTCCCCAAATTTTCCCTCACTCATCCCAACCCCCTAACCCCACAATCCTACTCCCTTCCCCTTCCCCTTCTTCCCTAGGTTTTCAAGACAAAACTGAACATAATGGAGGAGGAAAGAAATACCACAGAAGAAGAGAGGAAAACATATAATAAAGGAGGGAGAATTCTGAGATTAGAACCATCAGACACTAGGGAATTAATGGCATCATCCTTAGTTGTCAAAGCAGAGATATCAACAAAGAAATTCAGTCAAATCCTATTCCATTGGTAAGATCTGTTTCGTTGCCTGCAAAAGTTTTATCTCTCGAAGACAAACCTTTTGATTTGAAATTTGAGCCATCTTTATTTCGATCAAAGTTTGAAACCTCACTGTCTGATATAGTTTTTGACCCATTAAGACTTTTTGAAGTAAAATCATTATTTGAGATAGATTTTAGTTCCTTGAAAATAAAAGAGAATTTACCTTTTGAAGAAACTAAATCTGAATCAGACTTTGACACAAAAGTCTGGACTCAATTCTATAGGCTTCAAATCTTAGCAAACCAACTTCAATACCAATCAGAAAAAGCCATAATCTAATATCAGCAAGAGTCACTACCCATCCCGACACAATCCCAGTCAATTGTTGCTTCTTCATCTACACCATCTACTTCATTACCCATTCAACAAACTTCTTCCATTGTCACTCCTGTACTTCACTCAGCGGGAATCATGGCTAGATTTGCACCCCTCATTCTACCAGGTCAACTCAATGCTTTACCACAAGGCTATGGCCAAAGACTCCCTCTCTTTGATTAGAGTTCTCAAATCACTGCAAGACAACACATAGTCAAAGTCCCTGACTTTATTACTTGGAAGAAATAGATGCTGACGATGCCAAGATGAGAATCATAGTTCAGAGCTTTTTTGGAGAAGTTAAAACATGGTTTAGATCCTTGACTGCAAATTCAATAGCGACTCCAGATCAGTTGATAGATGCCTTCATAGTCTGATGGGAAGTGAAGAAGAACCCCTTGCAGATCCTTTCTGAATATGATAATCTGAAAATGAATCCGAATGAATCAGTACAAGACTTCACTACACGTTTCAACCGAGTATACAATTCCATTCCCAATGAGATCAAACCTCCTCCAGGTTTGGATCTCTTGCATTACCTGGATGGTTTTGATCTGAACATGTCCTATCAATTGTGAGAGAGGAATCCTGCAACATTAGAAGACGTGCAGAAGAATGCAGTCAATGTGGAAGCAAACTTGACAATTAAGAAATCAAAGATGAAGGGTGAGAGGAAAGTAACCATCAAAGAAGAAGCATCCGCATCCTTTGAGGTAAAACTGGTCACTTTGATAAGAACAATAGAAAGGATGGTTGACAGGATGTCCATTATAGAATGACAACCGGAAGCACAAGTCAGAAATCCTAACTTCAGAGCACAATAGTAGCAGCCTCAATTCAGAATCAAACAAAGAGAATAAAGGGCAGCTGAGCAACCAACACAACAACAACAGATTTAGACACCCTTGCAACAAAATTATTGTTGTGGTGGATTTTTCGCATGGGTGTACGAAATCGCACCAAGTTAAAGAGTGTGGTCTACTCTTTAAACTATCGGTAACAGGCAGAAAGTGGGGGAGCTCAAAAGCATAAAACTTAATGGAAATAGTATGCTAAAGTATGCTCTAGTTAAACAAAAACTAAAATACAAATATACAGAAGCTATATAGAGAGTCAAAACAATAATAATGCAAATGATGGCTCGATGAACTCTTCTTATTAAATGTTTGAAACGAAGAAGAAATTTTACCCACTTGCCAAAGGACCCCTAGGCAATGGCTCTAGGTCCCGATGCAAGGATGTTGCCTTCCAAGCTCTGCCTCTGATGCAGTCTCCATCTCTCTCTCTGCTGTGGTGGACTAAGATGTTGGGTGGCAAACTATCGAGTCCTCTTTAGCTCCAGCTCTGGGTCACACGCAATGCTGGTGTTGCTTGAACAATTTTGGCCAGCATAACAATGTGATCACCGTTTCTTCATCTCTTGGTGGCTTTATATAGGTGAGTTTCAAATCCTCCTTCCCTCCCTTGGTACATGATGGATGGTGACCCAAGGGAGAGGTGTGATTCCATTATGTGCTCAAATATTCTTTTGTGTGCTCACATAGTGTCTAAGGAGACGCTAGTGGCTGTCCTTAGGCAGCTTTCACATAAGGAGTAACTTTCCTTTGCTTGGTGTGGTCCCGGAAAGCGACTTTTTTCCATTTCTAGGAATGCGCGCTTATCGGGCAAAAAGGCGCACAGAAGGTGCTCTTCTCGAAGGATAAAGCGCACAATTCAGCATTTATGACTAGTTCAGATATGATTTTATCAAAACGTTAGAGATTTTAAATACTTCTTGATTCCATAATGTGTTCCTGTCTTGTAAATCCTTAGACTCGACATTAATTGATGTCGTCTTCTGCTGTACGATTTTCCAGTGTTAACAGTTGCCCCCTAATGTGTGAGGTTTAGGAATAACTGTATAGCCGAAATACATTATAGTTTCTTTTCTGTATCGTACGCAGAGAGAGAGAGAGAGAGAGAGAGAGAGAGAGAGAGGTCTGCGTGTATTTTGGAATTGACAACACCTTGCACTGTTTCCGAGATAACCATGGCCTAAGGGACCCCCTGCAAGCAGACAAAATATACAACATATTTACAAAATTTCAACGAGGCGGGCATCTCCCATGCTCGTGATGCTATCGCTAGTTAAACAAAATTGACAGATACATGTTCTGTTTGTGCCACTACTGTGGTAGTGATGCTGGCGGTTGTTGATGACGATCACTGATGCCCTCAGGGGCATTTTTTTCTTTGACGATAGGTGGAATGTGGTACCCATATGCGTAAATTGCATATGTACTGGTTGGGACCTTCCCGTGTAAGCATTGTTGTCAGAGACGCTTATGGAGGGACGCGTCTTCGATGGATCTGATCAAAGTGCAATGGTTGTAAGGTACGATACCATCATGACATGAAAGCTTTTGCTGTAGTCTAATGTCAGGAGGATCGATGGCATCTGTGGACAATGATGTCTCCCACAATGCCACCTGAGGATACCCCTTTGCATGGGGAGGGGTAATCCAAGGTACCGCTTCCTTTTTGGAAAAGAGGTGTCAAGGTCGACAAAAAGGAAGCCTTAACCGAACCATGGTTCGCTGACCTGAGGGGTCGGGGACCTAGATGTGATGGGTTTAACATAGGCATGTTGGTGAGAGGTGACTGAAAACGGATGATGGGGATTTAGTGGCCCGAGGTCGAAGTATACTTGAGCAGCTTGGCGGCAGTCATAGTGATTTTAGAAGGAAAAATCTCTGGAGTCAGTAGGACCTCCAGGGCGGGTGTGAACCGGCGATGAATGTCGTGATGGTGCTTGCGTGGGGGTGAAATACTCCGACGAAGGGGAATGAGGGACTGCTGCCATGGGGGAAAAGATGAAATATGAGGGGGAAGCGGTGAAGGACATCGTTTGCGGTCTTTGTACACTTACCAAAAGAATAAAATAATGAGGTTTGGTTTGTACAAAACACAGAGACGGGTACCCCAAAACATGACAAAGGGGTCGCTCACTGAAGATGTGAGGACGATGTTTTGCTGAGGGTGGGGGTCCCATTGGTTGGTCTTATGTGCGGGGTTGATGAAGCAGATGAAGAAATGTCGCAGATGGGATTATGCTGATGGAGGTATGGTGGGCCAAATGCGATGCGCGGAGGTGCGCTTTCAATTTGCTTGTACAACCTGGTCGTCCGAGAAGGGGGTTTGAGTTTGAATGGTAAACTTGACCTTATGCATGATGAATGGATGGGCACGAGGTGCTTCCCGGACTAAAATGGTATGTCCATCGCGTCACTTGTGCTGTGATATATGGTCTACTTTGGGTGACGAGCGCCATTGGGGGGGGGGGGGGGCTCTACCGATCAACGCAGAGATTTATCATGTGCAGGGTGAGGTGATGATAAACGCGGTCGGGTCTGAGGACCCTATGGTTTATTTCTGATAGACAACTGATGTCAGGATATGCAAAGTTTTATGGGACTCTATCATGCTGGGGGTAGGATGATTCCTGCTCCAAGATTTTCAGTGGATGGTGTTGTAAGTGGCTTGCGAGTTCTTCCTGCAAAAACAACTACCTCAAGTGAAAACATCTTCTTTTCATCCAATATTATTGAAAGACATGAGCTTTAAAAAAAATATGAGAGAGGGCATACCTGTCGGCATTGAAAAATTATTTTTTTCAGGAGTGCGAATGTGTGGCATCTCCTTTGTTCCCCTGGCACATGTTACTTGGCTCCTAGTTTTGATTTCAGTTGCGGTTGCCCCCAGACTAAGATCATGGGGGGGCGTTGCTGGTTACTGCCCCCCGTCCAGGATCTCCGCGAATACAGATTACTGCTGCCTAGGTGACCTTAGGTCAAAGACCCGACCAAGCCGTCTACAGTAATCAATGTGCCTAATAACTCAAGAGGATGAGGCAACCAGGTACCCTTGTCCTTGGTTGGTGTATGGTGGCTTGGGGGGAGGAGAGACAAATGGTTGTCTTTTTTGGTGACTGTCGTTCATCCTGCCTATGCAGGATGATACGAGGTTCATCTCTCGCAGACTGGTTGGAGGGATCCTTTTGATAGGATCGCTACGTGTAAGGCGTCCCTATATCGCGGGATCTCTGAGCAACGATAGGTATAGTGCCCATAGATGCCACAAAGGGCGCATGCATGATTGGTACGCAACGGTTTACCTTTACCTTTTGTGGCAGGTTCCTTTTTACGGGAACGTGGCGTCAAGATGTCTGCTTCGGAGCTGAGGAGTGGTTTTAACTCGTCCAACTCCGGACATATGTGGGTAGGGTGGCCTATGACATCACATATAGCGCAGACTAGTGAATCCCTTTGCATGGTGGGTGTCACCGTTTTCTTTCCTCTCTTTGCGGTTTTCTTGGCCGTGATAACCGGCTTCGCAATGGGAACTTCCCTTGCAGGGGTGGTTTCGACCGTTTCTTGGGTAGGTTGGGTTCCTCGGGACTGAGGGATTTTAACCCTACGATAGTAACATTGGTGGCTCTTGTTCCGGAAGGGGGAACGATGTACCAAACTGGGAATGCCAACGATATGTTGGGTAACGCCAATGTTGCCAAAACCTGCTGGGAGACGAAGAGGAAAGGGGTTTGGGAGGCAGCGTAGGCTAAGGAGGTTGCCGTGGCTGATGCCTCGGTGTCGTTACTGCTTGAGTCCGTGTCCTGACTAACCTTGGTGCTTGATGTGGACATCATGCACATCGGGGCCCCTGTGGCATCGGGCGATACCTCAGGGATAATGGGAGAATCTCCTAGGAATGACCCTAGAATGGATGACGGTTTGAATTGGCCAGGACCAGATTCTTGATACCGTGAAAGACGATATGTGGCTGTATCTACGTAGGGTAGAATTACACCCATGTTGGTCAGGGGACACTTTTCACTGTGCGTTAGTTGGTCTACTGTAATGATTCGATCCTCGTGGGGGAACATCATGATGCGAAAGACAGAGGATGCTATGGAAAACATGGCATACATGTAACTCTGCCCAAGGAGTATATTGTAATCCAAGTGGGCGTCCAAGACTTCGATGTCTATGTGGATCGTCTTATCGACTAAGTAGATCGGTACATTTTGGAAGAGGCTGATGGGTGTCGAGGGACCACCATCGTACGCTCTAAGTGTGATGACGGAAGGTTTTAGTTCAGGGGATCCTAACTTGTGTCGCACATCCTTTGACATGATGCATGTGGATGCACCCTCGTCAATGACACATTGGTGAATAGTGATATTCTGTACCGATATTGGTATCTGGAAGGCATCCATGGAGGGAAGCCTAGGGGTGGCTTTTTCCAAGTCAAAAGCCATCATGCACGTATCGGAAGGATCGATAGCGCCTAATGCGGAAAGTAGGGCTTTCCGTTGCTTTGGGCACGACTACAGTACTTCCAATGCGGACATAGCAGCAGGTGACTGAGCTAAATCGTCTAGGATTCTATCATTGTGGGCTGCTTTGGATTAGTTACCTGCTCGCCTATTAGGCCCTTTTACCATTTTTGGCAATAGTTCTGTAGGAATCTTTGGAATGGTTAAAGGTGCAGTCGGCATGCTTGTACTAGCCCCTGACATATTGGTGTCTGGTGGGGTGTTGTAGTTGCGATTCCGAGTTTGGAAAAACATTTCTTCCCCAGCCATGTAAATTTCATGGTTGCTTTTCCTGGAATCCTATGGGTTTTGCTGCTGAGTGCTAACTGTCCCTTGATGGGGGAAGGGTTCTTGCATCACCACAGTTTGTTGGGAAGATCCTCCTCGTCCTCGTTTACTCTGTAGCTTTTTAAGCTCAGGGAGTTTGAGACAGTGGTGAGTATAGTGCTCGTACTCACCACATATTGAACAATAATGGTTTGTTCGTAGAGGTGGCCTTTTTCCTTGCCTTTGTGCATTGCTTGGCTCCTGGTTATAATTCCGGTTGGAGTTACCTCCAGCCTGGGATCGCGGTGGGCACTGTTGGTTGCTGCCCCCCTGTCCAGGGTTCCCCAGCGGAGTCGCCAATCCTGTTGTGGTGGATTTGTCGCACGGGTGTACGAAATCGCACCAGCTTAAAGAGTGTGGTCTACTCTTTAAACTATTGGTAACAGGCAGAAAGTGGGGGAGCTCAAAAGCATAAAACTTAATGGAAATAGTATGCTAAAGTATGCTCTGGTTAAACTAAAACTAAAACACAAATATACATAAGCTATATAGAGAGTCAAAACGATAATAATGCAAACTATGGCTCAATGGTCTCTTCTTATTAAACATTTGAAACAGAGAAGAAATTTTAACCACTTGCCAAAGGGCCCCTAGGCAATGGATCTAGGTCCTGATGCAAGGATGTTGCCTTCCAAGCTCTGCCTCTGATGCAGTCTCCCTCTCTCTCTCTGCTGTGGTGGACTAAGATGTTGGGTGGCCAACTATCGAGTCCTCTTTAGCTCCAGCTCCGGGTCACACACAATACTGGTATTGCTTGGGCAACTTTTGCCAGCATAACAATGTGATCACCATTTCTTCATATCTTGGTGGCTTTATATAGGTGAGTTTCAAATCCTCCTTCCCTCCCTTGGTACATGATGGATAGTGACCCAAGGGAGAGGTGTGATTCCATTGTGTGCTCAAATATTCTTTTGTGTGCTCACATGGTGTCTAAGGAGGCGCTGGTGGCTGTCCTTAGGCGGCTTTCACATAAGGAGTAACTGTCCTTTTCTTAGTGTGGTCCTAGAAAACGATTTTTTTTCCATTTTCAGGAATGCGCACTTATCGGGCAAAAAGGCGCACAAAAGGCGCTCTTCTCGAAGTATAAAGCGCGCAATTCAGCGTTTATGACTAGTTCAAATCTGATTTTCTCAAAACCTTAGAGATTTTAAATACTTCTTGATTCCATAATGTGTTCCTATCTTGTAAATCCTTAGGCTCGACATTAATTGATGTCGTCTTCTGCTGTACGATTTTCTAGTGTTAACAATTATTCTCAAGGAGTCGAGGAAGAAGAAGAAGATCCAATTGTTGAAGAAAATCACTTTTTTTACAGTTGATGGCTAGCCCATATTTTTGACAGAAAATGAAGAGTATGTTGAGAAGATAGATGTGCCCAAGGATGAAGACTACATATTAGCCACCGATCATGAGTTGGAGGTTGAGTCTAATGATTATCAGCGAGGCTATTTGAATGCACTCAACTCACAACAAAGGCAATACTCATTGAGGAGTAGAGATGTCCCAATAAATCCTATTCAGAAGCGGGCATCCCAACAAATGATACTCAACCGAAACAAAATCCTCAAAGTAGTCAGAATAAAGGAAAATAACCTGCAAATGCAAATCATAACAAGGTTAATTAGCCATCTACAGGCACACCGGGCAAAGAAAAGGACAGTCAGAAGAAAGAAGCTACACCAAAGGATCATGCCGACAAAAGAGACATTGTCATTAAAGAGGTAGAAAAATCCATTCCTTTCAGCTTAGAAACTGAAATTTCCAAATTAAAAGTGTCTATCCATTTAACTAAACTTGTAAAAAACAATCAGTATAAGTATCATGTAGCCAAGATGTTAAAAGTAGATCCTTTATCTGATGTACTAAATGTTGAAGATGACCAACCTGAACTTTATCTTTGGTCTAGCAATAGACGGTCAGTTAGAGGATAGTGAAGTTCCCCCATTCTATTTAAGTCTGAAAATTCACCGATTTATTCTTCACAATGCCATGCTCGACTCTAGAGATTCCCACAATTTGATGCTGAAAACCATTATGAAGAAGTTGGGCCTAGCTATCACTCGTCCTTGCCATGACTTGTATTCCTTTGATTCAGGTAGAGTCCGTTGTCTGGCTCTTATTAAGGATTTAGTAGTTTCCCTTGAACAAATTCCAGCAAATAATGTTTTGATGGATGTGGTGGTAGCTGATATACCACCACGGTTTGGTATGTTGCTATCGAGATCTTGGGGAGCGAAGTTGAGAGGCACTTTGCAACTAGACTTCTCTTATGCCACCATCCCAGTTTTCGGGCGATTGAGAAAGTTGTACCGGGAAACGAAGATGAAATACATGATAGCTAGCAAAGAGAAGCCTAATAATAATCCAATTAATGTTGTACATACAGATTTAGAATCATTTATTTTGTTCAATGATAGTGGTTTGAATGATGTAGATAGTCAGCGTGTAGAAGTAGAAGATATTCCAGAAATTTCCAATTGTGTAAGAGAAGTTTTAGATGAGGGGAAAGAAAATCTGCCAAGTTCTTCTGAGCAGTCATTAGATAAGGCAGAGAAAAGTTCAGATTAGAATGAAGAAGTGGCCCGAAAAGTTGAGACAAAAGAGAAATTAGAATTCCAACACCTAGAAGATGAAAATGGTCTTTGGACCATGGATTTTGATGGTGCCTTGGGGAAAGACGGGGCAAGCATCAAGATTTGGATCTGCAGTCCTCTTCATTAGCCGGGTAAGGTTTCAAAAAATGTAAGATTATGTTCATACAAGTTGGCTTTTGATTTTTCTAACAATGAGGCGAAATATGAGGCATTGATCACCGGCCTCAAGATCTTGAAAAAGTTGGGCGCAAGAAGAATTTCAGTTTATGGCGACTGCGAACCTGTGATAAAACAGGTCAAAGGGGAATACTAGGCCAAATATCCACGAATGAGAGCGTACGTGAATGTTGTATTGGATATCTTAAAGATGTTTCCCAAACATACATTGTCAGTGGTGCCGAGAAGTCGGAATACGATGGCAGATTCACTTGCTATAATAGCAAGTAATTTCAAGATCGCTATATTTTCCAATAAGAAGTTTGAAATCCATGTAAAACATTGGCCGACTGTCCTTGATAACTTGCGGTATTGGCAAGTATTTTGGGATGACAAATAGGTAAAAAAATTTCTGCAAAATGAAGGAGAATTCGAGAATTTTTTCATTGATGAAGTTTATGACAAGGATGATCAAGTCATCGAAGCCACTCAAGTTGATATATTACAGCTGAAGGATAAGAATATTCCAAGAGGTCTCATACCTTTGGAAGAATTGTTTGATCAGGATGATGTAGCGAGGAAGCCGACATTGGTTCCTACATAGAAAGGTGTGGAGGATGTAAACATCAGAACAACGAACAAGCTTAAGATGGTCAAACTGTCCAAGTCTTTATCTCCCGAGGTAAAAGGCAAATATATTGATTTAGTGTCTGAATTTTCTGATTTTTTCACTTGGGATTATGCATACTTGAAGGTTTATGATAAGAACATTATTCAACATACCATTCCAATTAAGCTCGACCAAAAGCCCTTCAGACAAAAGCTAAGAAGGATCAACCCGAGATTTATGCCTTCGATAGAAAAGGAAGTGAACATACTTTACAAGTCCGACATCATTGTTCCTATCAGATTTTCTGATTGGATATCAAATCTAGTATCGGTAAGGATAAAAACTGGAGAAATAAGGCTTTGCATTGATTTTAGGAATTTGAACAAGGTGTCCCTTAAGGATAATTATCCCTTTCCCAAAATGGATCACATCCTACATAGAGTGGTTGGAGTATCCCTAATGTCACTGCTTGATGGATATTCGAGAAACAATCAAATTTTAGTACATGAGAAGGACCAAGACAAAACAACCTTCACGACACCTTGGGGCACATTTAAGTATGCTAAGATGCCATTCAGACTCAAGAATGCAGGGGCCACCTTTCAACAGGCGATGGACATAGCCTTTGCAGATGAGAAAGATGTTTTCTTAGTGGTATATTTAGATGGTTTGATAGTTTTCTCTCAGTCTAATGACAAACACTTGTATTATTTAAGAATTGTATTTCAGAAATGCAGGAAATTCAGAATTTCTCTTAATCCAAAAAAGAGCCTTTTTTCCATGGAGGAGGGAAAGCTTCTCAGTCACATCATCTCCAAGGATGGAATCTGGATTGAGCCTTCTCGAGTTGAGGCAATTCATCAAATTGAATTTCCGCGTAGCAAGAAAGAAATGCAGGCTTTCAATGGTAATATGAACTTTTTACGCAGATTTATTCGAAATTTGGCCAAGCATCTTCGAGAAATGACCAACATGTTAAAGAAAGACAATGAGGTAAAGTTGTCCGAGGATGCCAAGAAATATTTTAACTCAGTGAAGTTCGCTTTAACCACGACCCCTGTTTTAATCAACCCAAATTATTCTATTGATTTTATTATTTTCTCATTTGCCTCCGAGCATACTTTGGCTGTGGCCTTGATGCAAAAGAAGGATAATACCGAGCAACCCATTGCATTTGTCAACCAGAACCATCAGGGATGCAGATATTTGGTACAATATCATTGAGAAACAAGCCTTGGCTTTGGTAAAAGCTTTGAAGGATTTCCGTGTATACATTTTACATTCACATATTTTGGCTTATGTCCCCAATGCAACAAGAAAATATGTTCTTATGCAGACATATCTAGAAGGTAGAAGAGGGAAGTGTATAGTAGCAATGTTAGAATATGACCTTGAGATCAATCCCACAAAGCTAATCAAAGGTCAGGGACTAGCCAAGCTCATGGTTGAGTCAAACTTACATGCCCTAGACATCAACCTCATTTCAGCATTGTCCGATGAAGAAGAGGATGGCACTCTTATACAAGTATATGATATCTTTGTTTCGTCTCCTTGGTATTCAGACATTATATATGTTCTTCAACATTTAAATCTTCCTCCAGGCATGTCTAAGAGTAAGGGTAGGTCATTGAAGTTGAAGGATTCCAAATAATGCATTTTGGATAATTCTCTTTATTGGAAAGACCCAGGAGGTATTTTTCTGAACTGTTTAGTTGAAAATGAAGCCAAAGAAGTAACGAATGATTTCCATAGGGGAGATTGTGGGGGCCATCTGTTTTGGAAAACCACGACTAATAAAGTGTTGAGAGCGGGATATTATTGGCCAAATATTTTTGTAGACTTGTATAAAACATTGATGAGTTTCCATGAGTGTCAAGTATTTCAAGGTAAAAGAAAACTTCTTCCATTACCTTTGCAACCTATTTCAGTACATGTACCTTTTCAGCAGTGGGGCCTTGACTTAATCAGAGAGATTCACCCTACATCATTTTCACAACATAAATGGATCTTAATGGCCACCGACTACTTCACCAAATGGATCAAAGTGATCCCAACAAGGCAAGCAACATATTTAGTAATTATTTAGTTTTTAAAGACTAACATTTTGTCTCGTTTTGGTTTTCCTCATAAGATCATTACCGACAATGCGGCTGCATTCAATTCGAAAATAATGGTTGAGTTCTGTGACAAGTATAACATCAAATTGGGGCACTCAACTGCCTATTATCCACAAGGTAATGGTTTAGCAGAATCTTCTAATAAGTCTTTGATTAATATCATAAAGAAGATGCTTGAGGCAAAAAAGAAGAACTGGCACAAAAAGATGGTTAATGCCTTGTGGGCGGACAAGGTGAGTAGTAAGAAATCAATAGGAATGTCTCCTTTTCAGTTGGTTTATGGTGTAGACACTGTTTTCCTACATCACTTGCAATATCGGTCATGAAATTGTTACACAAAGCAGGAAGTGAGGAGAATGATGTACAACGCCAGATCAATCAGATGATCCACCTTCAACAAACAAGATATGAGGTATTTTGGAACACCTCAAAGCTTCATGAAAAGATAAAGAAGGTATATGACCGCAAGACCAAGGAAAATGATTTGAAGCTTGAAGATGTAGTCCTCCAATGAGATGCAAGGAACGAGGAAAAAGGGAAGCACAGAAAATTTGAAAACCTATGGAAAGGGCCATACAAGATATCAGCTTTTCGCGGACAACATGCTTTCATATTGAAAGAGATGAATGGAGAAGAATGCTTAGGAGGATCGGTGAATGGTAGGCTCCTTAAGCATTATCTTTTCTGATGCAGATTTCAGATTTCCCAATTCCATTGTAAATATCAGTTTAATTTTTCTACAAAGTGTGAAGCGGAGAGTCACCGAAGAGGTGAAGGCCATAAAGTTTCATTGGTTTTCTGCTGTTTTAAAAGTCAAGTCAGTTAGTTTTGAGTAAGTTTTCAATCAGTTTTGAGTCAGCCTTGAGTCATTTTATTATATTAATTTTTCAACATTCAATTTGTTTTTAGCTTTTGACTCCATGCCCAATGGATAGGCTACTTGGTCTACGATGTTCTTGACACCTCCAAGGAGATGTCATCCCCAGCTGGAGCTAATATTAGTGTCAGTTTTTTCATCCTTCCACCAGTGATCAAATAAAATCTTTTTATATCATATTAGGGTCCCATTTTGAATTTTTTTTCATTCCATTAGGTCATCATGCAAAAATCTGGTCACTTGGTGCAGATTTAGGTCTGATCTCACTCACAAAATTTTACTACTTGCTGGCTCATTTCACCACTTTGCTGAGTGTACCATCAATCATGAGTTTTCATCATCATTTCAGTCATTTTCATCATGGTTTCATTCAGTCAAAGTCTCCATTAGGTCTTAGGGTTTCCAAGGTCATCAAATCACCATTTCATGCATAAAGTCCAGCAAGTGAAGGAGTGCCAAATAAATAAATTTCATCAGTAAGTTTGATTTGTCAATTTAATTTCAGAGCAAAATGTAATTTTATGTTCCTAATTTGTAATAAGTTCTCAGAGTTCCAAGTAGCTGCACACTCAAAGTTTCATCAATAAATAAGAAAAGTTCCAAAAAGTCAATCAGTGTTCCTAAGCCATCAAAAGATGAAGTTCAATGATCAAATTCAGAAATTAAAGGTAAAGAAGCAATGTAAAGTTAATTTCAAGAAAGGAAATGTGGGTCCCAAGTTTGTTTAATGACATTTCTCTAAGTATAAAGGCCCTCAAAGACCAAAAAGTCATTCATTTTCATCCTCACGCATCGAGATCTTAGCCTCCCCAAGCAAAAAATCGATTTTTTCTTCAAGAAAACCAAGTTATGGCACCATCGTTGTGCTTTTTGCAGGAGGGACGCTGCACTTTTCATAGAGTTTCTCTGTGCTTTTCCTCTCTTTGCTGCACTTTTTGCAGAAGGGAGCTACGATCCTAAAGCTTCTCTCCAAAGTTTCTCAGCTTAAAATTAGGGTTTTGACACTTGTTTCCAAGTAAGTTGCACCTCCATAGCCCCTCCTTTCAGCTTGTGGTGTTAAATTTATGGTGCATGCCCTCCCTTACCCTTTAAGTCATGTTTTAAGCAACGAAACCCTAGCTTCACATTTTACAAGCTTAATTGCTTTCCCTTGAACCCATTTACCTTCCCTACACCCTAACTCACTCCCCACTACCCTTACATTCACTCATTTCCCATTCCCAAGCCCTATTCCCTAAAACCCTACCTCCTTAGCTGTGCTTTCTTAGGCAGCGAAATACCTCCTTGTAATAGAAATTACCTACCATGTTTCCCTTAATATTTTAAACCCCTATCACTTCTTTGAGTTCCCCAATCCCTTTACACATTTCCCCAAATTTTCCCTCACTCATCCCAACCCCCTAACCCTACAATCCTACTCCCTTCCCCTTCCCCTTCTTCCCTAGGGTTTTCAAGACAAAACTGAACATAATGGAGGAGGAAAGAAATACCACAGAAGAAGAGAGGAAAACATATAATAAAGGAGGCAGAATTCTAAGATTAGAACCATCAGACACTAGGGAATTAATTGCACCACCCATAGCTGTCAAATGTTTCCAGCGTGTAGGTTGCTTTGAATTTTGTGAGATGGTACAAAGAATCCAAAGTCATCATATTTTGACCAGGATTTTCATTAGAAACCTCCAAAAAGACCAAGTGACTATATCAGGGGTGAATTTCACCATTTCCACTGACATCATAGCAGCAACAACAGGGATACCCAATGTGGGTAAAAAATGGTTCAAGACTAAGGATTTGGATGTCCAGCTGTATGAGCCTTACCTCAAGGCACCTTACAAAGATAACATTAAAAATATTTTTCCTTTTGGTCAATTTTTAAACATGTTTTCCCCCATGATGAAAATCATCATGAAATACTTCACTTGTGAGGGCAGATTCTCCAGATTATACAAAGAAACATCAGGTTTCTCATGCATTTCACTAGGGTGAAATTACTCAACCTTCCCTAATACTTGTACAGAAGCATTGATAAGATGGAATACATAGTGAAAAACAAATATTATGAGCTTCAAATGAACAAATTATTCTATCACTCTCTGATTAAAATAATTTTCCTTCACCACCTCAATCAACTGAACATTGCATGGGACACCTTCATTGAGAAAGATGTCTTCACTGCAGCACCAAGTCAACTTGATAGACCTATTCCACCACCAGCATTATTTCATCATAAGAAAAATAGGCTATCTAGCAAGGCTACAGTGAAAGAGGTCAAATAGGTCAAAACCTACGAGAGGGGACCTAAGCAAGTGTTTGATCCACATATTGTGGAAGGGGCCTTGCCTTCTTCATCAACAAAATAGGGAAAACAAAAGCAGCAAGAGGCAGTTGTTCAAGAGGAGGAAGACCTTCATGAGGAAGAAAGAGAATTTGACTTGGTGGACTTGGATGTCCAAGATGATCATGAGACCTCAAACTTGATCATCAAAGAGAAATATGCCACAATTAGAGAGATGTAGGACAATTTGGCCAGAGCACAATTTGGCATCTCCTTCCTTGAACAAGAAAACAAGTAGCTGAAAAACAAACAAACACTCTTGGAATTAGAGTTGTTGAAGGCCAAGAGGCAAGAAACCATTGGTAAAGCAGTGATGGCACCTGATGAGTCTGATCATGATGAAACTAAAACCACCAAGAAAATACCAAAAACAAGAGGTCTTAAGAGAGCATTAGAGCAGGAGAAACATGAGGCAAAACAACTCAGTTTTGAGGAAAGAATAATAAAGGAAATCAATGATGACAAAGAGGTGTGGCTTGAGAGATTGAACATCCACCTTGAGAAGCTCCTTCATAAGGCCAACAAGGATATTGAGATGCTCAGACACATGGCTAACATATACAACACTAGAATCAACATTTGCAACATCAGGATCAAGCAATTAAAGGATAAACTCAAGCAAACCCTATCAAGAAAAAGGAGAGACACAAATTTGACTTACTTGCTAATGCCTCCTTGGTTGCTTGAGACACCTCATCATTACTTCATCCACCAGTTTTGAAGAGTTTTGGGAAAGTTTTGAAGTTTTTGGGCATTTTTGCAAATTTTGACAGACTTTTTGCATAGTTAGCCTGCAAAAAGCGCAGTGTGGGCCACGCTGTGCTTTTTTTGGAAGCCTCCAAATGAGAAAAGCTCTATAGATTTGGATTCAGAATGATGTATACATAAAATTTTGACTATTGGAACTAAAAACACAAAGCTTTTGATAGGTGGAAATGGAAAAAAACCACTCAAAAAATACCTTTATGCCTTCTTTTTGAGCTTCTCGCTACGCTTTCTCACCAGTCTTAGGAGATTTCATTTTTGAGGAGCTTCACTCAACCATTTTCAGAGTTTGAGCACATTTTTGGCAACCAGACTGGAAGGTATTTCCAATGAGCCATATTGGGCCCAATTTAGACCTCAAGAAGTCACTCTAAAGTGGTTTTGAAGGCTCATGTTGAGCTTTTCACCAGGCACCCTGCGCTTTTCCCAAGCATGCTGTGCTTTTTATAGTTGACTGATTTTTTCAAAATTTTCCAGTTTTTTCAGTTGATTGATGGATTCCAAGGAGATTTACTAATGTAATTATAAAATGTAAATGTAATTATGTCATTAATAATTACTAGAGGTAGATACATCAGGTAAATATGTAATTTTGGGTCAAAGTGAATCAATTTCATCAATGATAGGGATGAGTTTGTTGACCTCCCTAGTCATTAGGATTCCAGTTGAGCACTTTGGGGATCAACTCCACAAGTCAGGGATTCGACCCCTGAGAGTGGGAGAAGTAGTTTTTTGTCTATATCTTTCATTTCCTTTGTCATTTCAAGGGTTGGATGCTGTAGAATTGATCATTGAACACTAGTGTAATCAGTCATTTTTGGCAGGAACTAATAAACAAAGTTGCAACTATTTTGGTGGGATTCTTGTGGTAATGTGTTTTAAATTTTTTTCTTCTTATGTTTGAAAATATTTGAATGTATTGTGATTTCCATATTCATGCCATATATGAATGTAATTGATTCCTAAGTCAGATAGAAAGAATTCATTAGCTAATGCTCTGTTTTGGAGGAATAGTTACAGTTTTGTTTCATCTTCTTCTAATTTAAAAGAATTCATGTTTCCAATGCTCTTTTCTGAAACCCTAGCAGTCTTATCACCCTAATATTGATACCTTAATGTGTTAAAGTGCTTACCTACCTTGCCCCATTAGATCTCTGCGATTCGGATCCTTTTTGCCCTGACTTAGTTCTTCCCTGACCTAATTCACCATCCAACACTCAAAATCAATCAACCAAACCCTATTGCTACTATACCTAGCCTAAAATCCCCATTATCCAGTCATCTTGACTGTGATATCTTGGAGAGAGCCCTGTCCTGCCTAGTAGTATTAGCTACTTGGCAAAACATTGGTTTGTGGTTACCTTTGCTGGTCTTTTCTCAGCCTCAGAGATCCGGTAGAGTGATAACACCATGTCAAAGAGTAAAACACAATCATCCATGTCAGAAAATAAAATTAAGTTGCTGGGATATGCACTTACATGGTATGGTCACTACCGTCCCTTTTTTCATGCCAAGGCATAGTAAATGCACAATAAATGAAGCTGCTGGGATACACACTTATATGATAAGGGACTACCATCCCATGTTCCATGTCAAAGAGTAAAACACAATCATCCATGTTAGAAAATAAATGAAGCTGCTAGGATATGCACTTATATGGTATGGTCACTACTGTCCCTTGTTCCATGTCAGAGTAAAACACAGTCATCCATGTCAAAGAGTAAAACACTGTCAATGCACAATAAATGAATGAAAATAAAATGAACCTGCTGAGATTGGTCACCACCATCCCATGTTCCATGTCAAAGAGTAAAACACAATCAATGCATACTAAATTAATGAAAATAAAATGGGGGATAAATGGAATTTTTTTAGAAAGGAGATGAGAAGAGGCACAAATAAAAATGGATACAACAACACGAAGCTTAAAGGGAATTGCTGCAATGATCAAAAGGTATATAGTAGGGATTTGCACATTCCGTGTCAGAGTAAAATACAGTGAATGCACAATAAATGAATGAAAATAAATTAAGCGGTTGGGATGTGCACTTATATGGTATGGTCACTACCATCCCATGTTCCATGTCAAAGAGTAAAACATGGTCAATGCACAATAAATGAATGAAAATAAAATGAACTTGTTGGGATTAGTCACTGGTAAATTTATGATTAACATTTTCTTTGCTTAGATTAGTCACTTGATTAGTCCATTATTGATTTCATTACTTGTAACAGTAACTGATGAAAGAACCTTCATTGTAAATGTAGAAGACAAGCCAAGACAAGAGAACACAGGGATTGGATCAAGCCAGGGAAAAACCCCAAGATGGGGAAAACCCTTTATCAATTCTCCTTTCATTAATAACACATGTTCAATAGAGAGAGAGTACAATAATATAGGACAAATTTTACTTTTGAAGTCACTGATCAAGGAAACCTTGAAAAGTCTGCGATTTTGATTGATATAGCTTGCTTCTAGGATAGGGCTATTAATAGCCATTAACAAACCTTCCCAAATTGATCCTTAGGTAACAATTTCATGTGATCCGAATGTGATTCTCAGATGTGGCTTTAGGTGACCTGGTTAGGGTTAAGTGCCTACACTTTAGCCCTCTTCATCTGCTTCAAAACAGTTGTGAAAAATTCCGTTAGCCTCCAAGAAGGATCTGCACTGAATACAGGGCTAATACTAGCCCTAAGTTTGACCTACAGATCTTCCAATGCTAAGGTATAAGGCTTGGTCCTCATGATGCCCTTAATATAGGCCATTGGTTATGATTCAGTGATTTTCCCATTCAAAATGCCCTTTAAATACTACCTAGAATTACCCTAAGGCTCTGCGGCCTACTCAACAAAAGATCTTGATCCATAATCTAGCAAGGTATGACCTGCGACTTGAATGAGGAGGACTTATATTAGTTGTGGCCTACTCAAAAAAGAGTTTTCACACCATAAAAACACACCAGCACTTCAATTATGGCTCTAGTCAGCCTTAGAGAAAAAAATCGGACCTGCAATAAGGGAGATATGAGTCCAGAGTCTTCCATAACCTTGCTCCAATCAACTTCGCTTCCACAAAGATATATCATCACAAGGACAAGTGCACATGGATATCTCCAAATGAGGTTGGAGGATGTTTATATATACAAATAGACATGAAAATTTGTCCTTATGGAGGTGAAGCTGACCTTGACACTTGTGGAGGTAAATTCAAATTTCAAAATTTCAATTTTTCTCGCCTTGATAAGGTTATGTCTTATGGAATAAATAAATATTTTTCTTATCCAAATTTGGTGATCTTTAGGTCTATTTTGATCCCCTCAAGAAGAGGAATTTAATGCAAGGGTTATCTTCATCAAATGAGCTATCCAAAGTGGAATTTGGCCCTAGTTTCCAATTTTTAACACTCACTATCAATTAGGGAGAATTCCATTTTCCAATCCATCCATCATCATGTCATCCTGTCATCACACACCATCTCTGCATCCCATCTCAACTCTGCTGAACAATGATATAGATAATGAAGAAGAATTGATCGAGAGTGAGTCACAAGACCTTGTCACTTTTCACTAACAAAAGTCAGTTCTCATAACCAGGGGTCAAACCCCAATTGGACTTGATCGAGAGTGATCAAGTTGATTAAACATCATGCATCCTAGACATAGGGAGTGTGACAGTACACGATGAGTCCATCAGTAGTGCTATGGTCCATATCCACTTTTCCCAACTCACTGGCCAGATGAGAGGTACTTCCCATGTGTTTCATACTACATGGGTAGGATGATACTAAAGCAACAACAGGGAAAGAATATATCACATCCTGCTCATAACTAGACGTAGGGAAAGGATGAACCACATCCTACAGTCACGTAACAGAACTATCATAGGGAAAGGATAAACCACATCCTATGTGCATGCAAATCACTGAGAGTAGGGAAAGGATGAACCACGTCCTACATGCATGCCAACCAATCAATCGTAGGAAGGATCCTACTTGTGGGGAAAGAATGAACCACATCCCATCGACATGTCAACCATTGATCGTAGGGAATGAACATCCTACATGTGGGGAAAGAATGAACCACGTCCCACTGACATGTCCATATGTGAAAACAAGCAGTTGCCTATAAGCATCTCTCACTAGGGTATCCGCAAGTGAAGGTGAATCACTCATCCTACTCATATGCCATAGGAGAAGGTGAACCAATTAATCTTATGCATATGTCATCCATATTAGGGGAAGGTGAACCACTCACACTACACATGTGTTATCAATTGTAGGGGAAGGTGAACCACTCACCTTACACATATGTCATCCATCACAAGGGAAGGTGAACCACTCCCCCTACACACCTGTTATCAATCGTAAGGGAAGGTGAACCACTCACCCTACACACATGTCTTCTGTCACAGGGGAAGGTGAACCCCTCACCCTATAGACTACATACCTATAGGGGAAGGTGAACCACTCACCACATGGTTTCTCATAGCTCAAGAAGTACCCCAAGCCAAAAGGAGCTCCCAAAGCTCAATGTTCAATCTTAACCAAATATCCTTTCATATAGGGAATAGTGTCAGACTGCTTTATGAAAATCAAGACTAGATCTTGGTGATGATATTGATGACCAAATCATCAATGAGAGCTTCATAGCTCCACCCAACAACATATAGATGTATACACAACTTTCTATAAACATACTGATTTACAACTTAGCCATTTTAGCAACAAAGATCTTAGAAACACTTAGTAATCCTTTGCTTCTCGCATATCTACATGAAGAAAATATTTAACTATTTTTACTCCCTCTTGCTGAGGGGACCATAAGCCTAAGCTTGTCTTTTCAGAGTGCAAAGTGTCCATCTGGAAACCTGCTCATCATGAGATCCATCCACTTTGTAGATATAAAGGTGGCCATCAAGAGATACAACACTTAAATGTGCTTTTACCATCTACCATACCGTCAGTTCAACAACTCTCTGTGATGAACTATATCATTTTAATGAGCAACTGTTCATAAATTGTCTTCGTATCAAGGAATATAATTTAAAAATGAGAGAAAACATCAATAGCTGTATCCAAACTTCATAGCTCCCTTTGAATATCGAAAATGTAACCATCTGCTATTAATTCATGGATTTTTATAGCTCCCCCTTAAGGTGATCATCTAGCCTTCAATCATGATCATCCCATATCGAGCAACTGATCCAATATAAGGAGGGTTATTTCACGTTCAAGTGTTCATCTCTTACAATATTGTTCTTAATGTAATGGATGACAAAAATCATAGTCTCCTTCTTATGGCACTTGTCGAGATAAAGAAACTGATATACACCTGCTTCTTTAAGGCACTTCTGATTTCAGGGTGATGAGGGTTGCCACAAAGGAACTGTTCCATGGTGCCATGCACTTCTTCTCTTCTATTAGATTGTCATTGAAAGATCAATAGAGACGTACAAATAGTTCACAACTTCGTTTGTGAACAATATTTATTGTTAATGATGCATCATGCTGCTATAGTGCTAATATCAATATTGTTCTAGAGGATCGATTATGCTCTATATCAAAACGGAGAAAAACACTAAACTGCTGAGGAACCATATATAGTGTTGAGCAGGCATACATAATACCAATGAAGCCACACATATATATATATACTTTAACAATCATAACTGTGATGACAATATAGACAATAATAATGTCACCATATACGAGCCTAGGGAAACTGAATAATACATATGAGATTGTGTCAGAGTCAACCATGCTGCGAAAGCCAAATTCAACAGAGTAATGAAACAAACTACATCATATTAATGCTGAGACTATCCAGTAACAGAGTTGTTGAGTATATTGTATTGAGCAAATTTATAGAACTGACGCCATACACAGAACCAACTTCATACTGAGACGATGACATATATAAATATAGAACCAACATCATCATGCTGGGACCATATATGTTACGCTGAGAAGGAGCCAATGCCATATATACATCGTTGAGACCAAGATGCCATAGAGAAAACCAATGACTTCGCAGAGAACCATAAAAGTGAAATTGCTGAGCAGTTGTATCAATCATAGAGGAATTATGTCAATACTTCCAAGAGTTCTGTGCGAGGTTGTCACTGTCCAATCTGAAGAAGTCAATCCACTAGTAACATGCCATTCAAACAGTCTGTGAAACAGAGGAGCGATGCCATAATGCTATACGGCTGAGTCAATAACTCACATATGTGAGTCGAGATTACTTGAATCAGGGTTACTTATGAACATATTCCAGAATATCTGAAGGTGTTGTAACTTGATGCCCTTGCAAAGAACAGAGAAGAAAAAACCTAAGGGCAGATCGACATGCGAAAAACCTTTAGCCATGGAAAAGCACAAACCAAAATGATATGAAAAAGCCTCAGAAGAAGTCCGAGAGTCATAAAACTGAGCATGTGAACTGTAAAACAAATTATACATCACGATTGATGTGCCGGGGTCATTCAAATTTACTGATCCATAAGAATCCTTATATTCAAGAATGCCGAGAATATATATATATATATATATATATATATATATATATATATATATATATATATAGTGCAAAGATCAACTGAGATTACTGTATATGCATGAAGCTAATAGCGTCAGAATCATACTGCCGAGGTTATACACCGAGGAGTCTTAGGGGAACAAAGACCATATAACTATAACTCGCAAATACGACATAGAAGTTTTTTTTTTCAGTAAGAAAAATACCCTGGTTTATATTGAGTACCAGGAACAGAATGGCTAATGCATTACATAGCAAAGATAGTCTTCCATCTTAAACATCAAGAACTGTCATGACGTAGACACTGCATAGTCTTACAATGTTTTTATCAAGACGTCCCAACAACATAATAGGAAACAGATACATAAAATGCATAATTAGATTTTCCAGGCCCAATGACTGGGCAAAAAGAGACAGCGTCCCGGCTACTCTACAGCCCGAAACAAAAAGACCACCACCAAGAAGCTGTATTAACTGTAACAATATAAGTATCAAAACAGAAAGTCACAGAAATACAAAGCTGACAGACAACCTTAGATGATAGGCACAGATCCTTCGGCATGAAGACCCTGTGAATTGAAAAGCTGATAATATATTTTACCAAATTCATCCTGTAGTCCCTGTTTTGATAACTCATCCGCAGTGTTGTTCTTTTCACGGTAAATATGCTTGTAAGTAATACCTACAAAAAAAGGTTCTAAGAGTGTCGATTCTGCACAGCCAGTGCGAAAGAGAATCCAATTTAATTTTCAGTTGGTGATTCAGGTGGTTAATCAAGACCTTTGAATCCCCCATAATCCAAATATAGTCTGCATCCAGTAATGAAGCCCACCACATTAAACCCCACAGAGCCATAATTTCTGATTTCATGTTTGTCCCGACTCCCCCATTCCAATGCAATTTATAATGACACTCCGGAGATAATCTCAGCCATACCCCACACGCACAGATAGTCTCCTGAGCTGCACCATCAAAAAATCCCACCGGATATTGAAACTGAAAGGGAAGAAGTCTTTTTGACATGTCAATGGTGGCCATATCCTTCTGTTTTTTGCATACCCAGTCCCTGTGTATTTGATTTGCAATTTCATCCGGGGATATGATGCGGCCCTCAAAAATTCTCTTATTTCTCCCACACCAAAGATACCAATGAAACAGAATAGGGATAGGCCATCTACTCTTAGCACGATGGAGCCACCATTTCAGACATTCCTCCGTGCCTCCAAATAATGGAACCTCCATGTTCAGACAGTCACTCAGAATTTTTAGAGTCTCTCGAGCAAATGGGCACGAATAGAACATATGCTCATTGTCTTCCTCATTAGCGCAGCACAGGAGACAAAGTCCTGGCCCATGCCACCCCTTCCGTTGCAAATTTCTCCAAGTCAGATTTTTGTCATTTTTGACCAGCCATAGTAGAATGATCATTTTTACCGGGACATCAACCTTCCAGAAAGGCCCAAACCAACAGTCTTGAACCAGTTCCGACTTTTGTTCTATGAGAGCATTGTATATCTACTTAACTCTCGGGCCCTTATCATAGTTGGATCCTTTCCATCTAAGGCGATCCCCATCACCCAACCGACAAGTACCCTGTCTTCTCATCGTGTTTAAATAGGTGTCCCATAAATCTCCCAAGGTGCCATTGAGTCCTAGATTTTCCTTATCCTTCCATTTTGGTATTTCTCCCATCCAGTCCACAATAATTTGACTAAGGTAAAAGATACCTTTTTGGAACAGAAAATGCTTCATGTCTTCCGAAATCTGTGAATTTTCCCCCATACCCATGATATTTTTGCTCCCAACAAGGATCTTATTTCCATTGCCAAATCTCCAAATCAGGTGTTGTTTTAAAACCGGCCACAATTTCCCAAATCCCTTCCAAATAGCTGAACTTCCACTTCCAGATATCCAACCCGAAACATACAGATCCTCTAAAAAGGCCCCTCCCAGATACTTCTGATTTATAATGTCCTGTCATGTGCCTCCCAAATGAAGACCTCTCCACATTGATTTCAGCAGAAGGGAATTACCAAAAATACCCAGATCCAGGAGACCCCAACCACCTTTATCATTTGGACATGTAATCTGTTCCCATCTTGCCAAGTGAAAACCCTTCTTCTTCTCTTTCCCCCCCAGATGAAATTTGCCATAAGTTTGCGGATCTCACTCACGATATTTTTAGGAATAATGTACAAGTGACCCCAGTAAACTGTAATCTGTTGTAGCACAGCCTGAGATAAAATCAACCTACCGCCCTTTGAGAGCCACTTATTAGTCCACACATTTAATTTTTGATCATATTTGTGTAATAACCACCTCCAGTCTTCTATAGTGTAGTTCAGAGCCTTCATTCTAAAACCAAGATATGTGAATCCATCATATAAAGAGGCACTGGTAAAACCAAATAACAGAATCAGCTCTGCCTTAATCCTGTCGTTTCCCCCCGTGAAGTAAATACATGATTTTGCCTCACTGATCTCCATACCTGAAGCACTGCAAAAACCAGAGAAAATATCTTTCATTGTCACCCATCCTTTATAAACCAGCATGCCAAAGATTAATATATCATCCACAAACAAACTATGTGTTGGCTTCATTTGTGGACTGATCTTTATCCCCCTGAAAGCCATCATGTCACCCGCCCTCCTAATCCTTTGGCTTAACGCATCCATGACCAAAATGAAAAGTAGAGGGGATAAGGCGCAGCCTTGCCTAAGACCCCTCCCCGGCGAAAAGAACTTTGTAGCAGCTCTGTTTATAATAATGGCCATTGATGTCTTGGTAACACAGCCCATAATCCAAGCCACATCACTGGAACACAAACCGATCTTGTGAAGCACCAATCTCAAAAAATTCCAGTCCACCCGGTCATATGCTTTATTAAGATCAATCTTCATTACAGCAGCATCCAGTTTCTTGTGCCCAATGGTGTGAATAACCTCCTGGGTCATCCCCACAGCATCATGTACATTCCTATCTTTTAGAAATCCCGACTGTTCTAAAGTTATGCATCTGGAAAGGTTTCCCTTCATTCTCTGCGCTATGACCTTAGATGTTATCTTACATAGTGTATTGCAAAGTGAGATGGGCCGATAATCATTGAAAGAAAGCTTCCCCGCTTTTTTCGGTATAAGGACAATAAATGTTGAATTAACGGCCCCCATGATCTGACCAGAGACCCTGGCATCCTCCACCATCTCCGTTAGGTCCTGGATAAAATCTTCAATGAAATGAATGAAGAAATCCGGGGTCCAGCCGTCCGGCCCCGGACTTTTGTCAGTAGAAAAAGAGCTTAAGATACCCCTTACTTCATCACAAGTGACCACGTCCATAAACCTTCTGTTATCAGCCTCATTAAACATCAGAGGATAATCGGCAATCATCTCCATGTGATCCTCCATCAGGACGGTATCTCTTTTAGAGTATAGATACCGAAAATACTCAACAGCCGCTAATTTTATCTCAGAATTCCTGTAAAGGGTATGGTCCCCTTCTTTGATTTCCCATATTGCATTTTCCCGCCGTCTTCCGGATGCAAACCTGTGGAAAAATTTAGAATTTTTGTCACCCTCCTTTAGCCATACAGCCCTACTTTTTAACCTCCATTCCGCTTCTTCCCTAAGAAGTATCCCCCTATATTCAGCCTCCAAGTTTTTCAGGTCCTCCCAGTAGTTATCATTTTGTATTCCATCAGCCAACTCTGAGTATATTCGCGCTCTTTCAACAATTATATGTCTTGCACGCTGTCTAAAGACCTTTTTCTTCCTGCGGTCCCATTCTCTAACCTCCTTTTTGAGACCTTTTAAGGTGTTAGTGAGATGTTCGGATGCTGATGTGCCAGGCCTTCTCTAGTGCGCCAACATGTAATCCTTCACTAACTTATTAAATTCATCATCATCGAGCCACAATCTATTGAATTTAAAAGGGTATCCAAATACTTTCTCCTCTAGGTCCCAACACAGTGTCAGCGGCCTGTGATCAGAAATCGTCAGGTCTTCAATCTCCGCTTCCAGAGTCCTAATGGCCGCCCTGAACCCCATGCTGATCATGATCCTATCAATCCGTTTTCCAATGAAATCCGGGCCCTTTCGCCCATTGATCCAGGACAGGCTTTTTCTAGTCATCGGGATATCAATTAGGTCAGAATTTAATAGTAAATCCTTGATCTCGTTGTCACAAGGATCAACCCGCCCCTTGTCCCCCCAAATTTCATTAGGAAAAAAGGAACAGTTGAAGTCACCCACCAAAATGAGATTCCGCATCATAAGGAACCCACAATCCTCCAGATGGTGCCAAAAGATCAACTTATTTGAATACGACGCGTATAAATTAATAAAGTGAATCCTGGATTTGAAGCCCCTGCAGAAACCTGTAAGGATAATGCCGCCCAGAAAGCCAAATGCAGTGAGCGCATAAACATCAGGGTTCCACATAACTGCACATCCCCCAGATAAACCGTTGGCACCGGTCGTCACCAGGGACCATTTTGGGAATAGAGGACGCAAATAGGCATTTTCCCGATCCGCATCCGACATGGTTTCTTGAATCATGAGCATATCTAGTTTAATAGAAAACAAAAAATTCTTAAGGGACAAAAATTTAGCGTGCCCCCCCAGACCTCTAATATTCAAAGATACCAGTTTCATCATGACACTTCCTCTGCTGGTGTAATTGCTCTAAGAACCCGCCCTATGGCTTGTGTAACATGAACTTCTCGATAACTATCCCCATTTTGACCCGACTCCTTAAAAAGATTTGAAATCCTTTTCTGTTTTCCTTTACCTCTTCGAATAGTTACATTTTTTCGGGAAGAGGGACTAATAAGATTGCTTGACAAGGGAGTACCAGTGGACACAGATAATGGAATCAGTTCGGTCTCTGGGTTGGCTAACAAATATTCTATGTCAGTCCCCACAGAATTTCTAGGGGATTCGTTCTCCAAAACCGGCCCCTCTGATAAAATGACCCCAGTCTGATTACACCCCTGCGTAAAAATTATGGGAGCCTGTTCACAAGTGCCCCCCATACCCGGGATACATATTAAGGGTCTATTTGACAAAACCGGTGGCTCATCTGTCGTCACCGAACATTTTCGATGTCGACCAGAAGAATCGTGGGTGGGATCCCGATCCCCTCTCACCACCGCATGGTCCGACGTAGGTTGACACAGAAATAAAGGGTCCCTTCCCATCTCATGACCAGTTTCCCCAGAAGAGCCCTGGTCGGTAGAACTCAACCCCAAACAATTAACAGTCCCAAAACTAATAGGAACAGAATTTGAAAACTTTAAATTATCTATCCCCCTCCCCACTACATCTGAATCCATTTCACTCGAAAAACCATCAACATTTTTATTTTTGTCAAGAGTTGGGATTATATGCTTACCCGTTGACATTTCTTCAGTGAATATTGACGAAGTATCGGCTTTCGACTGCTCCCCGGAAGACAGCACTTTCTTTGTCCCCCGGCCCATCCTTTTCCACGCCGAACAGTTTCGCCTTAAGTGTCCTGTCTCGTGGCAGATGAAACACCTGAAGGGGATATTCCAATAATCCAATGGTTGGCAGTACATCGACCCATCCCATTGCAGCTTTATATTCGACGGAAATCCCCCAGCGAACGGGATTTCGACCAAAACCCATGCAATTCTCTTGTCGAAAGCCTCATGGCATTTTGGGTCTGCATACCTGCACATCCCTATGCAGTCCGCTATCGCCTTAATAGCTTTGAAATGCCAAAACATCATGGGAAGCCCATGTAGCCTTACCCAAACCACGTGGTTTATAGGCGCATTCGTGATGGGGTGAAAACTGGCATCCCACTGGTGCAGAACCATGAAACACCGTCCCAGAACCCACGTCCGACGCAAAACAACAGCTACATCATCTTCTTTTCTCAATAAGAAGCAGAACCATCCCGCCTGTAACTTACTGACTTCCGGCCTATAACCCACCAAATCTTCCCATTTCTTAAGCAGCCATTCCATTTTGTCAGGTTTCCCAAATTTTTCGAACTGCCACCTCCCGATAACAGCTCTCCCGGAAAGCGTGACCACCCTCTCCCAAAGCACATCAGATCCAAAATTCAGGAGCCTACACTCCCCTGACGGTTTGAATGCCTTGTTTACTTTCTTCCGGTTTTGGTCTGAACCTGGTTCTGGAATCGTCGATACAGACCCCTTGTTCAAAACTGTGTCAATGTATCCCTCAGAAACGCCAGGCCTCAAGTCACTCACCCCCCGAGTCTTTTCTGCCAGTTGTGCCACATGCAGCAATTCCTCGTCAGAAAAGGCCACCTCATGTTCCATTAAACGCCGGGATAACTCCATGATCAACCTGTCCGTGTCAGCATCACGCCGGGTTCATAAGACAAATCTCACTTATGGAGTCTCATCCGCAAAAGCTCGTTACAGCATTACACGTCGGATCATCCAACAGTGCTTCAAAATTCTCAAATTCAACTCTGTCAGCCAAGAAATAAAAGGAGAAATTGTAATTAAATCAGTGGCACGGGAGAAAATTTGTCATAATCACTAGTGTACCTCCTTCTGGGGAATGGTGTAACACTCATATCCACCGCGCATATAATGCCTGACTTCGTTCATCCTCGAGGCCAAGTCATCTCCCCGTGTCAAACCACGTCAACCTTCAATAAGCAAAAATAATGTTGCACATCACCGTCCAAATCCACCCCATACAGTAGATCCTATGCGGACATAAGACAGACGTGAGCCTTGCACCTCCAATAATACATGTCACATCGCAATCTTGGGGCAACTGAACCGGTACCAATGTAGATAGGCGAATGTACCGGCGTGTGTACCACAATAAATGAGGACAATAAGCTTGTCAGCTGATCATCGTCCGGAAGCCAGACGAAGCCGTTTCATCCGTAAGGACGCCGCCTAAATCAAAGCCACGTAATGACAAACGGAGCCCCACTATCCTCCAAGACAGGTAAGATCGATACTTCCCTCGCCGCCACTGTCAGAGAACCGTAAGTTGGGAAAAACGACTTTTCGTTACAGCCCAGTCGGAAAGCTCCAGCTCCGGCACCTGAAAAGCCGAGACCCAGAACCACTCACCCACACCAGCGTGAGCAGGAAAAGACCATGTCAATGACTGAGCATTGTGATGACTTCCGCCCTTCCCCGGATAGATGTCAAAACATTGCTTCAATCCAAACTAATAGCAGGTGGACTTCCAGCCCAGTCTGCAAGTGTTCCGCCACCCTATATTAAAAGAAAATCTGAAGCATCCCCCATGATCATAGCATCCAGAACCAGTCTGTAACTCCCACCATCCGTTGTTCTGAACTCAGGGGAAAGTAATGAAACCTTGGTCTTAAATCTCTCGCGACCACAGACGTGAATTGTCTACCTATCACCGATACACTAACCTTAAAAAACATAGATGACCCCGACAGAGATGAAATCCAGCCAAACTCCCTAGTCAAAATCTTGATACTCTCATCATATACCCATGAGCGTCCCCGTGCTGAAATAGAAAACCTTCGGCGGTTCCACTAGAGGAGAACCCAGATAGAAGATATAAACATCTTTATCAATTCAAGTTGAAAGGAAGCCCATGTATAACCCAGTGATTCAGTAACCACTCTGCTATAGATGTTAACTAGTTCCCTAATCCTAGATCACAGATGTCTTTGGACATCCTCCTACATAATAGAGAAACCTTGCAAGCAGTCACGAATCAAACCTTTCTAGAAAAGCTAAACTAAAACTGGCGTATTCTTTGCGAACCTGTAAAAACCTTCATCCATGGCCACTCCCCTGGACGGGTTACTCGACTTTCCATTCTTCAAGTAGAGGTTATCGTGAGAAAACGTATTTGCGTAAGTGAAAGTAAACGTATAACGACATAGAAGTTATGACAATACAATGAGGCCTTGCATAAGAGCGTTAATATTATGATTAGACCATTTCAGTAGTGAGAGTCCTCCATCATGCAACTGTCCACGTATTCTGAAGCTAATAGCGTCAGAATCATACTGCCGAGATTATAAACCGACGAGTCTTAGGGGAACAAAGACCATATAACTATAACTCTCAAATAAGACATAGAAGTTATGACAATACAATGAGGCCTTGCACAAGAGCGTTAATATTATGATTAGACCATTTCAGTTGTGAGAGTCCTCCATCATGCAACTGTCCACGTATGAGAGATCAAGAGCAGTTCTAAAAACATATTGTTCAATAATGCTTCAACAAGTCTTAAGGAAACTTCATCAAAGACTTCAACGCTGCTTCACGATATCCTTCAAGATATCAAGTTGCTTCAATAATGATATCCAAAAAAGAACTCCAAGGGGGCTTCATCTCTGATGTAATGCAGACTTCTAGTTGGTTGTAGGATATCCTTCAAGATATCAAGTTGCTTCAATAATGATATCCAAAAAAGAACTTCAAGGGGGCTTCATCTCTGATGTAATGCAAACTTCTAGTTGGTTCTAGGATATCCTTCAATAATGATATCCAAAAAAGAACTCTAAGGGGGCTTCATCTCTGATGTAATGCAGAATTCTAGTTGGTTTTACAAGGGGTGCAAGATAAAAACATCATTAGGATTCCAAGGTTCGCAAAACGAAGCTACTTCTATGCTTTCAACTAGGACTGTGCTTGTTAATTTTGGGCAACTAGGTCCAAAATCCATGTTGCACTGCTTATATGATGATGATTATATTTTTGTTGGATTCCTCTTTCGGAGAGGTGCAAGATTGATCTAAAAGAACATTTTTTTGGATGAGTAGAACATATATTTTGATTTTATTTTCCACACATGTGCAAGGTTGGCCAGATTTGTAATGTAGGTTCACAAGCCTAATAGATGTGTCACACACCCTCACTGATGGATATAAATTGAAGAGACTTGGAGATCATTTGCTCATAATCTCATCATACACATTCCTCATGATCTGATTCGTTCGTACAACCTAGAAGAGGCTTCTCTCTCTCCCACATGTGAATATGGATGCCAAAAATCTGGATGCCGGAAATCTGGATGCTGGAAATATGGATGCCGGAAATATCGATGCTGTCGGAAATATGGATGTCGAAAATCCTTTTGTTGACTATTTTGGGAGTTGTCTCATGAGGTGTGTGTGACACTGAAGGAAGGCTGATCTTGTATGTGGTTGAATGAACCTTCGGGAAGTTGGAAGAGCTGGTTTAACCAACCAAATTCTTTGCTAGCTAGGGCATCCTATTGATTGCTGTAACAAACATTTCTCTCTATCTTAGCTGGACAAGAAGAATTGTAAATTTTGATTTATTATATTGGCTTGTCTTCTGATGATATATTATTATGTTCTATAAACATTTAATTTTAATGATTATGTGCTTGCTAATTTGAATTGGGCCTATAAGAAAGATTGAAGTAAACTGCTTTAAGCATAGAACATACCATGTCTATCTAAATTTAACATGGTATCAGAGCTGAGGTGAAGACAAAGCCCAAGATAGTGTGAAAAGAAATCAGAGAAGAAGAAGTCTTGTCAAGGTCCAATGGCCTTCTCAACCTACAAGGGTTTTCAAATCTGATGATAAGTTGATTGACAAGTTTGATTATCATGCATGGAAGATGTACTTGGATTTGGCATTAGAAGATCAATATGTCATGGATTATGTGTAGGGGAAAATTCATGAGCCTCCATTAAATGCACTCCAATCATATTTATGAGGATCACAGAAACCAGGAATGATCTCCTTGCCATAGGAGAAGAAGTAGCTGATCGAGAACTCGTCCTCATTGCTCTTGGAAGACTTCCCCAAGACTGGTATGTATTTAATACTACGATTCTTAATAATAATGTGATTCCTGATTTTGATGAATTGCTGACTATGATGCACTCAAGAGGAGGCAATAATGATGGAGAGAGATCATCCCTTTAAAGGGAATGGAGGTGACCTTACTACCTTCCATTAGGGGAATTTTGAGGTCTAAAATGGGTCTCCTAAGGAAATAATAAAATAATAGCTAAAACAAAAAAATAATATTTATGAATTTGCAATTCACTTTTTGCACCACAATCCATGTAACCATGGTTAAATTGAATTCAAAAGTTGTACCAAAATAAAATTAATAAAAAATTGTATTGATGTGATTATAAATAAGAATGAGTTTTTCAAGAAAAAGTCATTATCATTGAACAACTAATGCATTTGTCCTTTTGTACTTAAATAACTTAAAATAAAATATAAATATAAATTCATAAATTCTTAATTATATAATATGTTACTAATTAAAATTTATATTATTTAAATTGTATAATAACATGTAATTAATGTACAATATAAAAATAATATAATAAATGTAATATATTATTTTATGTATGAATTTTATTCAAAAAGTGTGAAATGACATTTATTATGAGTACTTTACTTTGACTTTAAAAGTACTTAGAGCATTACCATGGTTAACCATGAGTTTTTATCCACCATTAAGAATGTGACAAGTAAGTACTTTTAACTCAAACAATGCCACCTCAACCATTAGGGATGATGGCATCCCCTAAAATGTGATTGGTTCTCATAAAGTGAATTTTGATTGTACATTTTCCTTAGGAGCCCCATTTTAAACTTCAAAATTCCCCTAATGGATGTTCATGTAAAGAAGAACCATGGTGGCTCGAGAAATCAAAACCATGGAAGAGCGGGGCCCAAAGGAAGGAAGGGAAGATGTTACACTTGTAACAAGACTGGTCACTATGCAAGAGAGTGCCGCAATAGAAAGGACTCTCCCAGGGATGATGACAACAACAACTTCAGGGGAAATGGAAATCAAAGGAACAATAGGTTCAAAGGAAAAAGGAAGGCTCCTTTTGATCGTAGTAAATGGGAAACCTTTCAAGAGGTCAACAAAATTTCAGGTACGATGAGTCTAATGTTGTTGATAATAAGATAAATGAATTTATTCTTATATCTACCCTCTCTATTGCATCTCATCTTGACACCCTGGATGTCTGGTTGATTGATAGTGGTGCTTCAAGGCACCTCACTGTTTCTAAAGAAGCCCTCTCTGATTTGAAGGATACTAATCTAGAAATTATCCTTGGAGATAATGCCACCTATCTCGTGAAAGGGACAGGGACTGTGACCCTTCATTTATCTCAAGGTCAAGTCCTCTATTTACAAGATGTGTTGTACGTACCTAATTTGAAGAAGAACCTTGTGTCTATTTCGGCAATGGAAGATAAATGGTTCAAGGTGGCATTAGTTGATGGAAAGATATGTATTTGGAAGAAGAACTTCAAGGAAACTCCTACTATTGGATTTAGATTTGATACACTCTACTAGGTTGGAGGAAGTCCATTGGGGGATATGTCATGTGATATAACTCTTCAAACAGAGTAATGGCACTGGAGGTTTGCACACCTTCATTACAAAGCCCTTCCCGAAGCAAGGAAGGTGGTGACAGGGATGCCTGAATTTAAAGATGATCATGAAGGTATATGTCAGGGTTGTGTCGAAGGGAAGCATACAAGGGGACCATTCCCCTCTAGTGTCACAAAGACAACTAATATCTTGCAATTGATACATTCTGATTTATTTGGTATGCTTCCCGTGACATCCTTGGAAGGATGTTCCTATTACATGACTTTTACAGATGACTTCTCCCGCAAGACCGGGATATATTTCTTGAAGAAGAAGGAAGAAGCATTCAAATGGTTTCGTACCTTCAAGGCCTTTGTGGAAAATAAAACCGAGAAGAGAATCAAATTTTTGATGACCGATAATGGGTTTGAGTACGAGTCAAATGAATTAAATGACTTTTTATAACCAAAATTATCTTGCAACTAATTGGAATATTAAAGTTTTGTTTTATCACTTAGATAGATGAATAAAGGGGTAGGGAGACCCATAAATCTCTTTAGTAGGAATAAAACCATTTCTCATGTGAATGTGGCTCATCATAGCAGCTAAATAAAACACCCTTAGGCGTGAAGAGGGGCTAGAGCATGTGGATAGGGTCAAAGTTGACAAAATCAACATCGCTGTTATGGAGATAGTGGAGGATTATTGGAGGACACTGCAGTCATTTAGGAGGAGTGTATGCATGAGAGTAACTCCTTTAATGAGTGGTACCCAGGGTGAGGAATCTCACCAAGCATAAAAGGAAGAGGATGACAACATTAGAAGACATGGATTTGTATTATTGATTTTGATCTTTTTAGATCTGGATTTATCATGTGACATGTCTATGCATGCTTTTGCTGTTTAGCACAAGGGTGTTTCCGAGCGGAAATCCCACCCTCTTCCTCGGGGGACTTTGAGTGCCTACTCAGAAGAGGTATCTTGAGCATCATTTCCACTATCCAACATTTGGCCAAGCTTCAGTCTTTATCTACAATGCAATTTATTCTAAGATTGGGTTGTTTTGCAGGGCAGTAGTTGTGGAGGAGCAATAGCTTCAGTGTCCTAGCTTGTTTTCCATTACAGGGCTCATCCTTTCATCCAAGAGGCTAGTGAGGAAGATATTGGTGCATTATTTCCATATATGGCAGGAGGCCAAGTAGCTACCATCAGCTACAACGCAGTTTCCCTCAAGGACTGCATTATTTTAGAGAGCAACTGCAACAATGGGTTTAGTGCCCTAGTTGGAGGAGTTGGGTTTCCATTGATGGGATCAACCCTTCATTTGGGAGATCTATTGGAGGAGGATCAACCATCTCATATATCATATCAGCCACCTCCCATAATTATTTCAGTTCCAATGGATATTCATCCCTAGGGCCATATTTTCTATTGTTGTATTTTGGGTATTTCCGGAAACCCCTTGTAGGTTGTCTTGGAAATCCGTTTGGAGCCTTGATCTCTATTTCCGGCACTTTTGGAGCATTGCATATATATATATATATATATATATATTTCCATTTTCCAGCTGCTGCTACTCTCATAGACAACACAGTTATAACATTCCAGAATTTCATGTGTTAGCAGCATTTTACATTTTGATGTATTGTTTCATGGGAGGCTTGTTTGCCCAATCTTGAGTGATATTTTCCTCAAGATATTGTACTCATTTTCTACTAATAATCATAATGAAATGGATCTATGGTTGTCTCATGTATTGATCTATTGACATTTCTGCACATTACTGATTTTATGTCTTGTATTGCTGCTTTCCCAATCTTGGGGATATTACAGTGGTATCAGAGCATAATCTTGGCTCAACCTGTGAGACATCACATCAATGTCATCAGAAGAAGAAGAAGCTTCTCACATAAAGGAGAATATTTATAGAAGAATCAAAGACAAGAATCCATTATCAAGAGAAATGAAGGGAAATGAGTTTTCAAAACTTCTTCTCCAAACTATGCAGGGTATTAATAGAGACATCAAAGAGATGAGGATGGAGAGATATAGAAATTATCCAAGATGGTTTTCACATGAAGGAAGCTCCAATATTTCACATTATGGGTGTGAGAATTTAGCCTCACAAGATCCACAACACTGTACCATGCATACATTCTTAGCAAGAGAAGAAGAGGAAGGATAAACACCAAAGGAGGAGACTCTTGGTGACTATCTCCAAGAATATGAATCTCAATCTAAGAGATTCAAGGAGCATCTAAACTTCCAAGGGTTCTTCCAAATAAAAGAAGACAGAAGACCCAGTAACCACAATAGAAGAAAAGGGTGCATGCAACACACTTTGGGTAGATTCTTTTTGCCTACTTTTGATGGGTCACCCAAATGCACAACCAAAGCTTGTGTAAGGAAGTTGGACACATATTTACAGTTGCATCAAGTTTCAGAAAAGGATGCCATTAAGGTAGCAGCATTGCACCTTGAAGGTAAGGCTTATGCTTGGTGGTTTTATGGTTCTTCTTCATTGATTCATGCAAATGTATCTACTTATGCAGAGTTCACTAGGAGGTTAGTGAAGAGATTTGATCAAAAACATTCTGAAACTTCTTTGTGTGAGCTAGCCAAACCCAAGAAATCAAAACCTTTGCATGAGTTCGTAGGAGCCACTAGACCTACTCTACTCTAGAATGCTATTGAGGGGGCTAAATATTTGCATAATTCTTTGCCAAGGGAAAAAGCCCCACTTCAGCAAGAACTTTCTTCTTAAGAGGAAGACATGAAGATTCCTCCTTCAAGAGGAGATCAAGACAAATGATCTCTTAATGATGATGATGTATTCTCCAATGATGAGGAGGAAGAAAGGGAAGAATTAGAGGGAGATATCAGCGCTATAAAATCAGGAGGAGATCTACCACCATTTGGAGATGGAGATGAAGCAGTTGCTTCAACTAGAGGAGATCTTGTATCTTTGCAAGAAGTTCCAAAATATCTCACATATGAATATCATGAGAAACATGTGTCTATATTGATAGGCAGTGAGACTAAACAATGGAGGAAGTGTGTTCTGACATTGACCACAGTTTTGGGGACATACACCATGATAGATCACTTCTTTGTGATTAAGACTCTTGACACCAATATGACATTGGGTGTGCATGGGTTGATTACATTGGAGAAAAACACCTTCAACTGTGAGATCTTGCAGATAGAAGGAGAAGATGAGAAGGATGGCCAGCATCAAGTGATTGGGGACATACAAACCCACCCATTTCAAGAGGTTTATGAACCGAAGGAGGAGGCTGATTTGCGCAGTGAAAGCAGGGACAAATCAGTCCACTCACATTTGCAACCTACTTTAGGCCTTGATGTCTCATTACATGGAGGCATTCCATCAGGGAGATCCCCTGATTGGAAGATGATCAAAGAGTTCTCTCAACATGATGCATCATCCATGGATCTGGATGAGGAAGGAGCCTTGGGAGAAGCTAGCACAATTCAGAGAGCATTTGATTGGCTTAAGGAAGGGATGATCAATCATCTGATATTTTCATTTCCATCTCTTACTCAGCTTCTTACGCTGGAAGAGAGTGATTCAGGAGTGTGTGATGGCACAAGCATGGTGCCAAGGGGCTACTCCATATCCTTGGAAAATCAAACGATACTTCCACACATGAGGAAGATTTCTGAGTATGACAAGAGTTTATTGACACTCTTGCATGCATTGGCCAAACTATGGAAGTTTTGGATGGGAAATACCTCCAAAGAGAAGGTTGACCTCCATGTACTTTAGTCTTGTCTTGGGCCAGATCAGTTGCAAAGGAGTCAACAAAAAGTGGGATAGTAGTACTCCGACACGTGGCTTTGGCATTGAGCATGTCAAAGAGGGGAGTTATGAGGTGATAGGTACTCCATTTAATAATTCAGTAGCGCTGTCATTATTGAGGTGTATAGATCCATATTGGGAGTCCCAATTGTTGGTGGAGTATTCCAAGATCCTCTTCACATGTAAGGTTGTTTATGGGCAAGTGACAGATGGGAGATATAGAGTGGTTGATGGAGTCATTTATTTCCAGGATCAGATCTAATTGACTAGAGACTCCAAGCTCAAGGAGGAGATTCTACATGTAGCATATGAGGCACTCTTTTCCAAGCATGTATATTTCATTGAGACTTATCACACCATCATGGAGAGATTCTATTGGGAGGATCTCAGAGAAGATGTGCACCAATATATCAGGAGGTATGTATCTTGTTTGATGAAGGAGGAGAAGAAAAACCACCTTGTAAGTTTGTTACAACCATTTCCCCTTTTGATGGAGGGATGGGAAGGCTCATCTATGGACCTCTTCACCAACTTGCCAACCATATATGGTAAGGATTGTGTCTTGATGTTTATTTATAAACTAACCACGTATTTACATTCCATTTCCATACATTTGCAGCACGTTTCTCCATAAGAGAGCAAGCCTCTCTTTGGATTTCATGGTCCTTTTGGGACTACATTCAGTGATGGGAATGGCCACTTTCTAGAGGAATTTGGGCAACAATTGTTTTTCTTGGCTCATATTCAGTTAACACCTAATGTCATTTAATATTTTCAAGCTTTCGAGAAGCTTATGGCAGCAAGCAAGTGGTTGGATGGCCACTTATCATATCATGTTTTGAGACAGCTAGGAGCAGAACAACGATGGTCTCACTTGAGGGACTATTGTAACCATCCAACATGTTATATGACACTTAGCCCATCTTTCTTTTGGAGCCTTTATGGTGATGAAATTCTATTCACCATATGTAGGATGGATTTGGCAAGAGAGGTTCCTGGAACCAAAGAGTGGGATCATGATAGTCCAGGTGCCTTTTGGATTACTAAGGACCACATTATTGCAGCCCAAGATCAACAGCTCCATATTTATCATAAATGGAGAGAGATACAACATGAGTTGAACAATTTTATCTCTCATTTTCAGCCATGCAACCCCTATACATTGCAGAAGGAGGGGATTGGTGCATTTTTCTATGAGCTTCCAAGGGTGGCTCACTTTGTTTGGATGATAGCATGGGGGTTGGAGTTTCTCATTGGGGTGGAGGCACCCAACATTTATCATCTCTCATGCCTTGAGGAGGCCAATGGACAACATATAATTTTCTCCATATATCTCCCACTTCTTCATGATGAGATCTATTTGGTTTATCTACCAAAGGCTAACTTTCATACTTGGGAGGAGCCATTAGAAGACACAATGATTGGAGAGCACTTGGTTCAGTGGTGGAGACTATTAGATGAGGAGGCTACAAGAGGAGGAGAGGATATTTTGTAGTATCCTTGCATTTGCTTGAGGACAAACAATATTTTGGAGGGGAGGACTGTAATATTCCAAGATTAGCTTGCAGTGAATTGGAATATTAAAGTTTTGTTTAATCACTTAGATAGATGAATAAATGGGTAGGGAGACCCATAAATCTCTTTAGTAGGAATAAAACCACTTCTCATGTGAATGTGGCTCATCATAACAGCTAAATAAAGCACCCTTATGTGTGAAGAGGGGCTAGAGCATGTGGACAGGGTCAAAGTTGACCAGATCAACAACGCTGTTATGGAGATAGTGGAGGATTATTGGAGGACATCGTAGTCATTTAGGAGGAGTGTATGCATGAGAGTAACTCCTTTAATGAGTGGGACCCAAGGTGAGGAATCTCACCAAGCATAAAAGGAAGAGTATGGAAGCATTAGAAGACATGGATTTGTATTATTGATTTTGATCTTTTTAGATTTGGATTTGTCACGTGACATGTCTATGCATTCTTTTGCTGTTTAGTAGGGTCTGTAGTGCTGTTTAGCACAAGGGTGTTTCCGAGCGGAAATCCCACCCTCATCCTCGGGGAAATTTGAGTGCCTACTCAGGAAAGGTATCTTGAGCATCATTTTCACTATCCGACATTTGGCCAAGCTTCAGTCTTCAGCTACAACATAGTCTATTCTAGGATTGGGTTGTTTTGCAGGGCAGTAGCAGTGGAGGAGCAATAGCTTCAGTTTCCTAGTTTGTTTTCCATTGGAGGGGTCATCCTTTCATCCAGAAGGCTAGTGAGGAAGATCTTGGTGCATTATTTCCATATCTGGCAGGAGGCTAAGTAGCTACCATCAGCTACAACGCAATTTCCCTCAAGGACTGCATTATTTTAGAGAGCAGCTGCAACAATGGGTTTAGTGCCCTAGTTGGAGGAGTTGGGTTTCCATTGAGGGGATAAAACCTTAATTTGGGAGATCTATTGGAGGAGGATCAACCATTTCATATATCATATCAGCCACCTCCTATTAGTATTTCAGTTGCAGTGGATATTCAGCCCTAGGGCCATATTTGCTATTGTTGTATTTTGGGTATTTATGGAAACCCCTTCTGGGTTGTCTTGGAAATTTGTTTTGGAGCCTTGATCTCTATTTCTGACACTTTTGGAGCATTGTATCAACACACACACACACACACACACACACACACACACACACACACACACACATATTTCCATTTTCCAGTTGCTGCTACTCTCACAGACAACACAGTTATAGCATTCTAACATTTCATGTATTATCAGCATTTTACATTTTGATGTATTATTTCATGGGAGGCTTGTTTTCCCAACCTTGAGTGATCTTTTCCTCAAGATCTTGTACTCATTTTATACTAATAATCATAATGGAATGGCTCTATGGTTGTATCATGTATTTATCTATTGACATTTCTTCATATTTTCAGTTTTATGTCTTGTATTGCTACTTTCCCAATCTTGGGATATTACACTTTTGCAGTGAAGCTGGCATTAAGAGGGAGACCAAAACTGTGTATACTCCTGAGAAAAATGGTGTTGCTGAAAGAAAAGAACAAGACCATTGTGGAAGCTGCCCATGCCATGCTATATGACCAAGGTTTTCCGAAGTTTCTATGGGGAGAAGCTGCGAACACTGTTGTGTATGTTCAAAATGGATGCCCACATTCCGCTCTAGACTATAAGACTCCCGAAGAAGTATTATCTGGAAAGAAACCTGATTTTTCTCATTTTAGAGTTTTTGGTAGTCCTGTTTACTTTCATGTGCTGAAAGAAAAGAGAAGCAAGCTGGATGATTATGGAAAGAAAGGAATGTTTGTGGGCTACAATGAAACTTCGAAGGCATATAGAATCTATGTTCCAGGTCAAAGAGAAGTGGAGATATGCCACGATGTCACCTTCGATGAAGAAGCTTCCCTCAAGAAAGTTAGGAATCTTCCTAGTTCAAAGGAAGACAAAGAAGAAGAAGAAGTAGGGAAGAAGGAAGAGCCGAAGGATGAACCTATGACCGATGATGAAGGACCAATGGATCCTATTGATCCACCTCATTCAAGTAAGAGGAGACCCTCATGGCTCAGGGACACTCTCGAAGATTCTGAGAGACATATATCCCCAAGGGGGACATTCCGTGAAAGAAAGAAGCCGAATCGATACCAAGGGTATATAGTAGCCATGGGTACAATTGTACAATATGAGCCTGGATCATTTGAAGAAACCGTAAAGAATCAAGTTTGGAAGGATGCTGTTCATGAATAATATGAGTCCATTATGAAGAATGATGTCTCGGAAGTGGTCCCAAGACTGGAGGACAAATCTGTTGTCACCTTGAAATGGCTCTTCAAGATCAAGCATGGAGCTAATGGTAGTGCTGAAAAGTGAAAGGCAAGATTTGTTGCCCGATGCTTCTCCCAAAAAGAACACAAAGATAATGATGATATATTTGCACCTGTCGCCCGCTATACCACCATTCGATCTATCATTTCCCTTGCTGCAACACAAGGATGGAGTCTCCATCAAATGGATGTGAAGGCTGCATGGTTCAATAAAGGAAGAGGTTTATTTGGAGAAGCCTTTGGGGTTCGAAGTCCAAGATAGAGACACCTATGTATGCATGTTGAAGAAAGCCCTCTATGGGTTGAATCAAGCCCCCGTGGCTTGGTATGAGAGGATAGATAGCTACTTGATGAAGCTGGGCTTCACTTGAAGTAATTGTGATCCAAACCTTTATTGTAAGGTTGATAGAGAAAGGTCTCTCATTCTAGTTCTCTATGTGGCTGATCTCTTCCTAACAGGTGCTGACCCTCTCATTCATCAATGGAAGAGGGAGCTAGCTTCCGAGTTTGAGATGAAAGACCTAGGACTGATGCACTATTTCCTAGGCTTGGAGGTTTGGAAAAGGCCAGGAAAGATTTTCCTTTCTCAAGGAAAATATGTCATGAAGCTACTGGAGAGATTTGGTATGGTGGACTGTAAGTCCGTGTCAACACCGATGGAACTCAACTTTAAAAATTTGTGTGGAAGTGTTGCTGGGCCTGAGCTGGGAAATCCCATTGAGTATCGTCAACTCGTAGGGGCCCTGATTTTCTTAGTGAACCCTCGTCCGAACATATGTTTTGCAGTGAACACTTTGAGTCAACATATGGTTGAGCCTCATCACATTCACTGGATTGGTGTCAAGAATATATTGAGATATCTTCGGGGCACAATCAACCATGGGATAAGATAAACTATCGGGAGTTTGAGACTCCATGGATATACCGATGTCGATTGGGCTGGCAGTGTGGTGAATCGTAAGAGAACATCTAGATGTTGCTTCACCTTGGGTTCTACTTAGATAACTTGGATGAGAAGGAAGCATAAGTCAGTGGCTTTGAGCACTGTTGAGGCCGAATACATTGGAGCGAGTATGGCCTATTATGAAGCTGTTTGGTTGAGAAATATATTCAGTGAGATGTTTGGACATGTGCTAGATACCAAATTTATCCTTTGTGATAACCAGAGTGGGATTTGTCTTTCTAAGAATCCCGTGTTCCACGATCGAGCCAAGCAATTTTGTTCATTATGATCATAATTATTACATAATGAGAAAGTCGTATCAAACTTAGCCAAAGGATAAAAAGAATTGTAAGTTTTGATTTTTCCTTTCTCTTTAGGACCACGTAGTTTGTTTGTTTGATCTTTAAATATTGGTGATTCATTCTTATGAGCCTTGCAATGCTTAGCTTGATGACGAAATTTTTTACAATAGTAACAATACCCAAGAAAGATAGTTTGGTACCTGTTGTAATAGCCATAAATTGAATCAAAATTCTTCCTTGGAGTTGCTCTTCCTTGGAGTTTCTCTTCCTTCAATTCTTGGTTTTGAGATGGGCCTTTGTTCTTGGCGTGATGAATTTTCTTCTTTTGGATGGCAAGAAAGTATGTGTGCATAACTCCTTGCATTATTCTTTGTACTTGATGATTCTCCTTTGAATCCAATTCCAGATTTGTCATATTGAAGTTTTTGAGTATTAAGAATGTTATCAAGTGCTTGAGAGCTTTGCCAACTCCTTTTGACTTGCTCCAATTCCTTTCTTAGAGATACTATTTCAGCTTCACTTTTTTCACAGATATATTCCTTCTCTTTTAACTTAGAAGTCTTCCCTTATTTTTTTCTTCCTCCTTTTCTACTTTGAGAGAAATGATATTCTTTCGTAAATTATCATTTTCTTCAATGGCACTTATTAGTAATTTATCCATGTTTCCTTCGTCTTCCAGCTTTGAATCATTATCATTTGTGAATGCCATGAATAACACTTCTTTGCTTCCAACATAGTCGTTTTCCTCATTTGATTCATCATCACATCCTTCGTTATGAGGGATATTTCTAGTTGATTTCTTCTTGATGACTACATATTCATCTTCATCATACTCATCTTGTTTGGAGAATAAGTTATTATTATTATACCCTTTCTTTTTGTACACAATACTTTTAGAATCCTCTTCATCATCACTATCATGTTAATGAGAACATTTTGTAGCATAATGACATATTCTTCCACATTTGAAACAAATAAGAGGGTACTTACCTTTTTTCTTAGATCCCTTCTTTAGTCTTCGTACAAATTGAGCTAATTTAGTTTCAGCATCAAGTCATCATTGTTGTTATTCCATCCTTTTCCTCTTTTTGTTGATTTTGAGGCTTTGAATGCTGCTTCTTTGGAATTTGGAATTCCTTTCCTCATCTCATAGGCAATGAGAATTCCATGAAGTTCATCCATCTTGAGAGTATCTAGGTCCTTCATTTCTTCTATGGCACTTACTTTGGAGTCAAATATTTTGTAGAAATTTCTCATTTCCCACACCGGTTTTCAGTTTCACCTTATTTCTCCAATTAGTTAAATGCCCTTTCCCATAATCTTACATTCAACAAGCTGGAAAATAAATATTTGTTGAAAACACAAATTCTGGAAATTTTTCACAATGCTGGAAAATGCAGAAATAAAAATCAGCAGACACAAACAACCATTCAATACATTTTAACATAGTGATTTTTGGTCAAGGTGACCCTGGAAAAACTCCCTACAACTCTTGGGGAAAACCAGTTTGAAAGCTTCTCTTTATTTTCTGAATATTTATTTTACAGTGAGACAGAAATTTACACAGCAAAAAAATTATAGCAACTTCATAACAGTACTTATCTCGAAAACCGAGCCAAACTCCACCTCGATTTCTGTGCCCACAAAACAGAAATTATAGAAAACAGTCCAAAATTAAATGATGTACGGACACCATTGAAATTTGTGCTATACGGATGTACAAACTCCTCGAAAAACGTGCTGTACGGACTGCTGAAAGCTGTTGTACAACTGCCTTAAATTTGTTGTACGGCCTCGATTTCAACACTGATTTTCTGATGTACAGATTTCAGAAAAAAACCCTCTCTCTCTTGCTGTACGGACCTTGATTTCCGTGCCTCCAAATTGCTGTACGGTCCTCGAAAAGTGTGCAGCAATAAATGTTGCCTTTCCTCCCTCGAAATTCGTGCCCTCTTGCCTCGAACTTCGTGCTCTGCCCTTGCTGTACGGATTTGCTGAATGTTAGTGCTGCTGCCCTCCTTCTTCTCACTGCTCAGAAAAATCTCCAGCTCTCCTTCTCTCTTTCTCCCAATCTGCTCATGAAAGAATGAATGACCTTTTCCTCCTTTAACCTAAGCCTAAGTGACTTTTGGGGAATTTCTAAATCCAATGGCTGAAAAAGCTTTAGATCTAGGGCTGAGATTAAATGCTCATTTAAATCTCACTTTCTATTTTTTAATTCACCCCACTTTAATAAAGACCCACTTAGTCATTTATTTCCAAAGTCACTTTTCCTTTCTAATTTTACATTGACTTTATTAAAGTCACTTTAAAATTAGACTTTAGTAACTTTATCACTTAAAGTCACTTTTAAATTAGATTTGACTTTTTAACTTTATAAAGTCACTTTAGGAGAAAAATTAAATTCTTTTGGAAACTTTTCCCTAGGCCAAAGATCAAAGCCTTAGGGAACCACCTGTCCTCCTGTAACCAAATTTCAACACTCCCTCTTACCGAGGAAGGTGTTACTCACCACACCCATATTGTCTCTGAAGTAGACATGCTTGCCCCGTGGTAAGGCTTTGGTAAGAATATCTGCCACCTACTCATCAGTGGGAATATACTCAAGCTTCACAGCTCCCTTCTGAACATTTTCTCTGATGAAGTGATATCTGATGCCAATATGCTTTGACCTATCATGAAATACTGGATTCTTCGTGAGTTTAATGCAACTCTGATTATCATAGTATATCACTGAAGGTCTCAACAGCTGACCAAATAAGCCAAAAAACATCTTGCGAAGCCAAATGGCCTCACAACTAGCTAGACTGGCTGCCATGTACTCTGCTTCCGCTGAACTCAATGCTATTGACTGCTGCTTCCGGCTGAACCAAGACACCACTGCAAAACCCAACCCAAAACAACACCCTGAAGTGCTCTTCCTATCAGAAGCACAACATGCCCAATCAGAATCAGTGTAACCTGCCAATCTCACTCCATCCCCCTACCTGTAGTCCAGACCATACTCCACTATCCCTTGCAAGTACCGCAAAATGTGTTTTGCAGTCACCCAATGAATCTTCCTAGGCTCACACATAAACTGGCTCATCATGTTGACTGCAAAACATATATCTGGTCTAGTGTTGACCAAATACATCAAGGAACCAATTAGCTGTCTGTACAATGTGGGATCCACCAACTCAGAATCCGAAGCATGAAGCTTCTTCTAGTTGGTGATCATCGGTGTCGACATGGGTCTACAATCCTCCATGTGGAATCTGCCAAGGATGTCCACAATATACTTCCCCTACCCCAGGAAGAAATGCCCCTCCTCCTGCCACACCTCCAAACAAAAAAAGTAATGCATCAAGCCGATGTCCTTCATCTCAAACTCCGACGCAAGATCTCTCTTGCAGTGTTCTATGAGTCTCTCTACACCCGTAATGACCAAGTCATCCACATACAACACCAAAATGAGAGGCTCCTCACCTATCACAATATAGTAAAGGTTCGGATCTGCCTCACTCTTTGTGAAACCCATCTCCTACAAGTATGTATCTATCCTGGAGTACCAAGCTCTGGGAGCTTGCATCAGGCCATAAAGGGCCTTCTTCAGTCTGCACACATGGGACTCCTTCCCATGCACCTCAAAGCCCTGTGGAAACTCAATGTACACCTCCTCCTGTATGAAGCCATTGAGAAATGCAGTCTTCACATCCATCTGGTGGATCTTCCAACCCATCTCTGTTGCTATCGATATAATGGAGTGGATCGAAGTATATCAAGCCACGGGAGCGAAGGTTTCCTCATAATCTACTCCCTCTACCTGGGAGAACCCTCTAGCCACAGATCTTGCATTGAATTTCTCAATGCTACCATCTGAAACATGCTTTACCTTGTAAAGCCATCTGGAAGTAACCACAGATTTTCCCTCAGGCCTCGGCACCACCTCCCAAACATCATTCTTCATGATAGAAGAATACTCCTCCTGCATGGCCTCTCTCCAGACCTGCTGGCTAGTTGCCTCCTCATAGCTAGAAGGCTTAGAGTCAAGGATGTTGGCAACAATTTCCATATAGCTATAAAACCTCTCAGGTGGTCTGCTCTCTCTAACCGGCCTCTTAGGCCCAAAAAAAGATGTGGCCTCTCTTAAGGTATCCTAAAGCCACTTGGGCTTCCTCTTCCCTGAGCACACTTCTCCCACTGGAGAATGAAACTCCTCCTCCTCATCATTAGGAGCCTGAACTCTTGACTGTCTGTCTTCTATCCTCCTGCCTGCACCTGAACTTGTAGATGCTGAAGTACCGTGTGAACTGTCCACCAGTGGACTCCCTAGTGAACTGCTATGCGGATTGCTCTACATGCTGCCCGAAGCACCACCCCTCTGTCTCTGCAAGCCACTACTCATTGACGGACCTGACACCGTAATCGATGTGCCTCCAGATCCTCCTGATCCCTGCCCACTGGATCCCTGTGACTGACTTAGCTGCTGCTGAGGGTCTGGCTGATACAGATACTCTAACTCCCGTGACCTCTTGAAGGCCCTGTCCTCCTCGAATTTCACATCCCGCTTGACAACAACTCTCCTTTGTGCAGGAATATAAATCCGAAAGGCCTTCGAGGTCTCACTGTAGCCCACAAAGACACCCCTCTCTGCGGTGGGCTCTAGTTTTGTCCTCTTCTCCTTGGGTACATAGGAGTATGCAATACAACTAAAGATAAAAAGATGACCAATATCAGGCTTCTTTCCAGAAAAAGCCTCCTTCGAAGTCATATGCCCCAAGGCATGACGCAGACTCCTGTTTTGCAAATAAACAGCAGTGTTGCAGGCCTCTGGCCACAAAAACAATGGCAACCCCTGATCATGTAACATGGCTTTGGCAGCCCCTTCGATGGATATGTTCTTCCTCTCCGAAACCCCGTTCTGCTAGGGGTTATAAGGAACAGTGAACTCCCTCCTAATGCCTGCCTTCGCACAATAGTCAATAAACTCTCCAAGGGTGTACTCTCCTCCATTGTCCGACCTCAGGGACTTGATCTTCCGACCTGTCTGAGTCTCCAAAAGAGCTCTGAACTTCTGAAACCGCTTGAAGACCTCACTCTTGGTCTTCAAGAAATAAATCCAGGTCCTCCTGGAGTGATCATCAATGAATAAAACATAATACTCATATCCACTCAAGGAAACATGAGACATCCGGCCGCTCACATCGGAATGAATCAAATCAAGTATCCCAGTCGCTCTGCTGTCACTGCTGGGAAAAGGGGATTTGGCAAACTTGCCCATCGCACATCCTCTGCAAGTATCAAAGTGATCAGTACTGAAATCTGGCACACCTGTAGTGATCTCCCGCAAAGTCCTCAAGGCTCCATGATACATGTGCCCCATCTTGCGGTGCCAAATCTCACACAACTCAGAACTGCTAGCTCTGCTGTCGGTACTGCTACTCAATGCCAAAAGGGGCTGGAATGCAAACCTGTACACTTTTGCATGGCGTACACCTATCACTCTAGCTGAATCAGCTGGAGTGCCCCTGGGATACATCAACACCTGTCCTCCCCTGAACAGTACCTCATATCCTCTGTCCTCCAAAGCTGAGACATATATGAGGTTCTTCCTCATCCCTGGCACATAAAGAACATATGACACCTTCAAGGGAGGTTTGGACTCCCTCTGAAATGTCAATGTTCCCACACCGACTGCTCTAACAACTCTGTCATCACCGAGTACTACCTCTACATCAGTGCCACTCTCTGAAAGCTCTGAGAAGTACTCACGGACTCCTGTCATGTGGCGTGAAGCCCCACTGTCCACATACCAGATACCCGAAGATGCTCCGCTAATCGAGGGAAATGCATGCTCCCTCTGAACCTCTATGGCAGATAATCCCGCACTAGAGGACTCACACGCAGTGAACCCAAACTCTTGGTCAAAACGATCTGCAAAGTCCTCAACCTCTGCTGAAGCTGCCATGCTCTGGTTCTTCCCCTTCTTCTTCTTCTTCTCCGGACACACAACTGCATAGTGTCCCATCTTCTGACAATTCCAACACTTCACTTTGGAATAGTCCTTCTGTGAGTTATCCTGTTTACCTTTACCTTTTCCTTTGCCCCCACCATTGCTTGTGGAAGCCTGCTTCTTCCCTTTGCCTTTCTTGCGTCCTGCCAACAGTGCTACATCCTCATCCTGCTCAACTGGCTTGGCTGCCCCAAGCTGACCTTTCCTGATCTTTGTTTGAATGCAATCATCCCAAAACCTCTCCCATGTGGGAAGGGTCTCACGTGCACAAACCCCATCAGCAAAGTTCATCCATGAACTGGGGAGGCCATTCACTGCAATCCGCACCAACTCGGTGGGTGGAATGACCTCTCCAACTGCTGCCAACTCATCTCTCACATTAGTAATCTTTGTGAGATATCCAGCTGCACTATCAGTCTTACCCATCTTAATGGTCTTCAGCTTCTCCCTTAGGACCATTTTCTTGTTCTCATTGGTACTCTGGTAGAGATTGGTCAATGCTGTCCACATCTCATGATCATTTCTATTTCCTCTCACATGAGGAATGCAATGGTCTTTGATTCCATCTAGAATTAGTATCTTACCCTTGTTATTATTTTTATTATAAGCTACCAACTGAACATCATTAGTAGGCACAACAATAGGGTGCTGTGCGGTATGAAACATGACATCCCAGACTTCTGCCTCCTCAAAGATACTCTACATTCTCTCCTTCCAAACACTGTAGTTACTATGTCCATCCAACCTATCCTCCACCCTCAAGCCCAAAGACATTCTTTCTGTCCTAAATAAGCTGAAAATAACATTGCTGTAGTAAAGATAAAATTTCTGTGTGTGAAAAATTAGCTTGCTGAAATTTTTTGAGTGAAAAAATAGTAGACTGTATTTTTCTCCTTTGCTGTCCCAAACTGCACTTCAGCACCCAAGCTCCGATACCATGTAGAAATTTCTCATTTCCCACCCCGGTTTTTAGTTTCACCTTATTTATCCAATTAGTTAAATGCCCTTTCCCATAATCTTACATTCAACAAGATGGAAAATAAATATTTGCTGAAAACAAAAATTCTGGAAATTTTTCACAATGATGGAAAATGCAGAAATAAAAATCAGCAAACACAAACAACCATTCAACACATTTTAACATAGTGATTTTTGGTCAAGGTGACCCTGGAAAAACCCCCTACAACTCTTGGGAAAAACTAGTTCGAAAGCTTCTCTTTATTTTCTGAATATTGCTTTTACAGTGAGACAAAAATTTACACAGCAAAAAAATTACAGTCCAACATTAAATGCTGTACGAACAACATTGAAATCTGTGCTGTACTGCTATACAGCCTCCTCGAAAAATGTGTTGTACGGCTGCCTTGAAAATCATGCTATACGACTGCCTTAAATATGTTGTACGACCTCGATTTCAGCACTGATTTTCTGCTGTACATATTTCAGAAAACAACCCTCTCTCTCCTGCTATACGAACCTCGATTTCCATGCCTCCAAACTGTTGTACGGTCCTCAAAAAATGTGCAACAATAAATGCTGTCTTTCCTCCCTCGAAATTCATGCCCTCTTGCCTCGAACTTCGTGCTCTACCCTTGCTGTACGGATTTTCTAAATGTTAGTGCTGCTGCCCTCCTTCTTCTCACTGCTCAGAAAAATCTCCAGCTCTCCTTCTCTCCTTCTCCCAATCTACTCATGAAAGAATGAATGACCTTTTCCTCCTTTAACCTAACCCTAAGTGACTTTTGGGGAATCCATAAATCCAATGGCTGAAAAAGCTTTAGATCTAGGGCTGACATTAAAAGCTCATTTAAATCTCACTTTCTATTTTTTAATTCACCCCACTTTAATAAAGACCCACTTAGTCATTTATTTCCAAAGTCACTTTTCCTTTCTAATTTTACATTAAATTTATTAAAGTCACTTTAAAATTAGACTTTAGTAACTTTATCACTTAAAGTCATTTTTAAATTAAATTTGACTTTATAACTTTATAGAGTCACTTTAGGAGAAAAATTAAATTCTTTTGGACACTTTTCCCTAGGCCAAAGATCAAAGCCTTAGGGAACCACCTGTCCTCTGGTAACCAAATTTAAACATAATTTAGGAATAGATCTCAGGATTTTTTGAACAATAGTGCTTTCTTCAACATTTTCTCCTAACCCTCTAAGAGCGTTAACCACTTTAGCTACTCAGAGAAAGTATGATGCAATATATTCTTCGTCATCCATTTTCAAATTGACTTCTATGAGTTTGAAGCTTTTCCTTCATAAGTTTGGAGTCCCCATCGTATAGGGAAATCAACTTATCCCATACTTCTTTGGCCGATTCACAATTCATGAATTTTGTGAATTTAGAATCAGAGATTCCACTAGAGATGGAATTTAGAGCTTTGGCATTAGAAATGTAGGATTTTATTTCTTCTGGATGAGTTGGAAGAGTGGAGGAAGCTTTGTACCCATACAAAAAAGACTGCCACACTTCAGGACCAAGGGACATTAAATAGTAGGACATCCTCTGCTTCCAAAAACCAAAATTTGTTCCATCGAACATAGGAAGATTCCCTATCACTTCTATGTTCTTAATTGTGTCTAAGAATCCTTCTTCCAGCTGTTAAGATGATAATGAAGAATCTGGCTCTGATTCCAATTGTTGGAAATACTGAGAGGGGGGTGAATCAATATTTCTTTTCAATTGTTATTATAACTAGTTAGATTCTACACAAAAATAAAGAAATAAATAATTTATTATAGAAGGAAGGATAATTATCCTTTTACAAATGAATGAGTACAATGATTTCCAAGCACCAACTTAGACTTAATGAGGCTCTGCCCTCTAGGGCTTCGACCCTATCTTCACCAAGGCACCAGCCTTGATTTTATGGGCACATACCCCAAGGAAACCAATCCATCTTCGCTTCTTTACTGGTCTGTAAGTATTACACTCCTGCTGCCTTATAATTTCATAGGTATACAATCTTGTTACTCCACAGGAGTCTTCAGTTCAACCCAAGATCTTAAACATAATTTGTGAGATGGATTGTGGCTGCAATTTTGAAGGGAGCTTTTAATATTGATTATTGTCAATTTCACACTTTGCAGTGTTGTCTTAAAGGTGTCCAAATTTCAAAGGAATACATCTCTTCTCACTAAAATCATGTCTCATGTCTGCATAAGTGCAATGCACACATGACACAGTCAAAACTATCCAAAATAGTTGACAAAGTTAAATTTTTTGAGGTCTATCTGAGCTTCAAAAAGGAACACTGGGCTATTCTTCAGGTAACTGTAATCAAGTGTCAAAAATCTGAAATTCTGTGGGAGGTCCAAAGTGCTATTAACTCTCAATATTTGATTGAAATATGAGGTATAGTTATGTCCAAAAATTCGAGCTCTCTGTGACCCTCAACAAATTATCGAGTGGTGGTATAGTTCTGTCTAGAATTCCGAGCTCTACGTGACCCTTAAAAATTAATCAAACTATGGTATAGTTCTGTCCAAAAATCCGAGATCTGTGTGACCCTTAATAATTTAATCGAACTATGGTATAATTCTGTCTAGAAATCCGAGCTTTGTGTGACCCTTAATAATTTAATCAAACTGTGGTATAATACTGTCCAGAAATCTGAGCTCTGTGTGGAAGGTTCAAGCCAAAAATAGAAGGTATATCTGTGCTAAATTAGGCTACCTGTAGCCTACTCCATCTCTGAGTTCAAGTCTGCTTCAAGGGGTCAAATGATTCAACCTCTTTATAACCCAAACAATTTTCCTAACTCTCTTATCTTGTATCCCTTCAAGTTCACAAGATGTGAACTGTTCATTTGTATCTGAGATTCTTGACCGAGATGGATGAATGGAGAAATGAAGTGGATCACTACTTTTATAGTGGTTTTTTTAATCAAGCGTGAATAAACATGACCCTAAGGCAGGCTGACATAGGTAGGCTAGGACAGGTCAACTCCAAGACCAGAATAATATTTTTAGCTTGAAAATAATCATTCTCCCTCATCGTTTGGAGTTTTCGGCCAAGTGATAGCTCATTAGAAAGCTAAAAATATTCTCTAGAGAATGGTGAAGGTTTCATAGATAAATTCTGCCTCTAAGGTAGTGAAAAATATTTTTTTATGTGATTGGTCATTTATTGATGCAGAAATTGAGGTAGGACATAATGCCTTCGAGTGATGGGCTTCTTTATGGTTTGATTTCTTCATTGTTTTCCTTCTTCATTATAGGGATATAATGTCATCATCAATGTCATCAATCATCATAAATCATATGAAGAATCATGTCATCATGTAGTCTTCCATCATCTAGATAACCAAAGGACATCATCTAGTCCTTCAACAAGTATGGTCACTCATCATTATTCATCAAGGGACATTGCTAACACTTCTTCATAATCTAGCATCCTATTGCCATATTGACATCAATGACAACCTAGATTAACACATTATCTCCTTATTTCTTCTTTAATCTGATCTCTAAGTTAACACCTCTAGCATCTTCAAATGATCCAAGTTTGCTTGTTGAGCCATCATGAAAAGGTTATTATTGTGATTGATACAACTTGTGCTTCCAACCTCGTAATTTTTTTCTTTGGTTGGATCTTGAGGGTGTAATGTACCTAGGTAGGGTAATGAATGTGACGCGACCATAATAATAGAATAGACCCACTTTGTAGTTAAATTAAATAGTATAATAATAAGGGTATTTGGCATAAGTCCCCAGGAATACTCATGATAAGGTATAAATACATATGAGTATGATAATTGTATGGATGATTGTAGAATTGTATTTTTTTGTAGCAAGTTGATTCCTTATATAAGGAGTATTTGATGGTGCTCCCCTACCTTAAGTGTTCTTCTCTATATATTCTTGTGTTTTTGATAGTGAATGTCTTGGATATATTTTTTGTTTAAGGGTTTATTTTGGAATTTTTATGGTGGATTCTCTCTTGTATCTTTGAAATTTACTACAAGTGTAAATGCCCATAATTATATTATTTCCTTTTAATTACAAAGTGGTCCTATTCCATTATTATAACCACATTGCATATGTTATCCCGTTGGATACCTCCATAGGTACCCCATATTATTCTCCCTAGGTACATTACATAGAGTTATTATGAATAGACTCATCAACTGTGGCTAGGATTTTACGAAGTTCCTCTTAAACTAACTCTAGGATCCTATTGTACGGTACACCAACCCTCCCCATTTCAGAGTTTTAGAATAAATTTCATTTAGAAATAGGTCCCCTTTCTTTTTAGATAGGAATAAAATACTTAGAGGAAATCCGATCATTTTGAAATAAAACACTAAAGGTTCATTGTTAAAAGGGCATATATTGCATATCTTTAATAGCAAGTGTATATAAACAAATGCAACATTGAAAAATTTTCGATCCAATGTGATACAGTAATCGCAATCACAAATCGCAGATATCTTTAAGTTGTATATTTGTTTTTGAAAAAATTTGATGCGATTGAACCAATCGCAATCGAAAATCACAAAAGTTCTAAGCTTTCACATTTGTTCTATAAAACTTCGATGTGATGCGATTGATCGCAATCGCATTTCGGAAGAACAATGTAATATGTGCTTGTTTTATAATCTCCGATGCGATGGGCCCCATCGCAAATCACAAATCGCAAAACGAAAATGCAAACTCTTCATTCGGTCATTTGCAAAACTCCGATGCGATGCGATTGATCGCAATCACATTTCGGAGGAAAAAAAATTATATTCACTCATGATACTAAAATCCAGATGCGATGGACCGCACCGTAATCGCAATCGAAAATCGGCGAATGTCATTTGCAACTCATTTCTTTTGAAGAAAGCCGATGCGATACACCATCATCACAATCAGAAATTGGCGGAGATCATGAAATCTTATTTGTTGTCCCTCTTCAAAATCCCCGATGTGATTAATACTTAATCTTTATATTATACATTGCGCATATGTTATTTATTCATCGCAATCACATGATTCAAAGGGAAAGTTTTATGTTCTCATTTCAAAACCGCCGATCTCCGATTGTACGTTTATTATTAATAGAAAATCAAATGAATGATGATTATTGATTCTATTTCGAATATGTTGAGTGTGACTTCTAAAGAGAGAATTTAAGTTTAAAATACGAAGTTAATAAATGGAAATCAACAAATAGATATTTCATATCGCTGTTTTCTTTATTCTCTTTTTATCACGTCTGAAAGCTTTTCTCCATTGCAGAACTACATAACACCCAATCCTTTCATTCGCCGAGCAAGGGAAACGTTACCAGACAACGAAATGTCTAAGAGATATAGGAAAGAAAAGGGCACTGTCGCTGCAAATACCCCTATTTTCACCATGGTACCTAAAGAGAAAACATTTAGAATAAGCTAGTTACAGACACATCTTGCCAAGGTCTTGGAAAACTCTCTTGGGAAGAGGTATATAACTTGATTGAAAGGGAAAACCCTAAGGTCACTCTGGCGAAGGCAACAGTTCTTGATGAAGTAGACTCAGAGTCCGATTCAGAAAATTCCCTTCAAGCACTTGCGAATTCATTCCCGCACCGAATTGCAGCTCGGGCAAACATTTTCCCTTACCATGATGTAATTCAGTGGGTAATTGACAATGTAACAATCAGAAATAGGACGTTTGTTTCAGCTACTGGGACAACATTTGGGTCATTTAAAGTAGAGGACATTAAAGAAATGTACCACCTTCTGTACCTGCAAAAAATATACAACAAAGCCTTCATCAAGGATTTTGCTGCAAATAATGAAAATCAGTCTGAGCCAATCAGAGAATGGAGAAGGTCTCCAGAGAAGCAAAAAACCGAGGCATTAGGTATGTACTCTGTGGAGTCCCTTTCACCTCCATATTGTTACGCCGCAGCAATGATGTGTAGGCTATTTGGAAATGATAATTCATCTAGGTTTTCGATACAAATGGTACCTTTAATCCATTTTTCTGTAAATTCCGAAATCATGGACTGGGCTATCATCCTTTCAGATAAGATAGCCAATAGAATCCTAGAGTATAGGAAGGACAAGGACACAGGAAACACAACCCCATTTTACTTTTGTGCCTATATTCTAGATGCCCTACGTTTCAACTCTGAATTTCCCATGTTAGGATGGAAATGGACCCCCAAATATCCTACTCCTATTCATATATATCATAAATTCTTGTGGAAATTTCATTTTAAAAACCATGTTTATAGAATTTGTCACGGTTTCCTCATCCCTGTTTATCAAACCATTTTTAACCGATTCCCTCCCAGGCTTTCTGAAAAAGCTAAAATTGATATATCTTTGATTGGGGACTGGTTCGGAGAAAAAAGATTTACTTATATCAGAGTATTCAGGAGCATTGTAGAGCCCCATATTCTGCCTTTGTATGTTCCTAATAAAATATTAGCACAAGAGATTTCCTATCAGTTAACAGTAGAAGGCATGCCCAGGTCTTTGAAGAATAATAAAAAGTTGATGTGGCCTGATTTTCCATTTCATTGTGGAGATTATACTCTTAAAAAATTCACACATGCTGAGAAGGAGGTCATCAAGATAAGAGATATTAAACTCTCTACAGTCCTAGGCAGGCAATATGACCCAGAGAAGGTGGCGATTGATTTCACCACTTCAGTTTCAATCGCTCGATTTGAGAATGAACTAGATGAGTTCGATGATTTGTTTATTTATGTTGATAATTTTTCCCAAGTCTATAACTTAGCCAAGTCTAAATTTAAGATTGAAGAGATGAATAAATTCATGTTATTTAGAAGCCAGAGACTGCTCAAAGCTCCTCTAGATCAATTAAGAATTCCTGTGCAAGAGTCTGAAACACAGAAAAAGGAAAAAGAGGATGTATCTAACAAAGTAGCTAAAGAAACATCTACCAGCAGGGTCAATGTACAGACACAGAAGGAAGTCACAGGAACTAAGCCTGTTGTGCAGAAAGAAAACACTAACGGAAAACCCGATGTGCAAAAAGAGAATACTAATGGTAAACTCAATGTACATATTGATCAGCAATCTACAACTCAGACAGAAAAGGAAAGCACAGGTATTGAGACCAATGTGCATAGTGAGAAAGAAGACACAGGCAGTAAGGCTACTGTACAAGCAATGAAAGGAGATATGAGCAATAATCCAGATTCTCAACTTGGAAGAGAAAAAACTACTGAGAAAGTAGTGGAATCTGCTGAACTTATAGTTTCTTCCCATTTGCTGAGCCAATATGAAAAATTTTCCTAGCAAATAGGACAACAAAATAATCCCCAAGTTAAAGTTCTGGAAGATCAAGATATGGAAGTTATTCCTGAACATCCTACAAGTGAAATTCTGTTGAAAGTAGAAGAAATTCCTCCTCTAGACATATTTTACAGTCCTAAGCATAGGGTTGTTGTTAGAAAGCAGAGGAAGAGGAGAAGAACTGACCAGGATTCACTTTCAACATCACAAGTGGAATTTATGAACATTTTTTATAAAAATGCTGAGGTGAATCCGACGGAGGATCTCACCAAATTATCTCAATACGCAGGTGCCTATAGTGCTGCAACTATAGACAAAGCTTTTGAAGTCTCCCAGTTGATGAAACAAAAGGACTTACAGATAGCTATGCTGGAGGAACAGGCCACAGAGAATCAGCAAAATATTGTTCAGTTGGAAAAACAATTGCAAGATGAGGAGCTCAGATCTAAACAACTGGAAGAGAAGCTTAACATTGAAAATAAGAATATTGATGAACAAGCCTTGAACAAACAACAGCTGTTGAGTCAAGAGGTATGAAAGTTACAAAATCTTCTGCAAAATGATGAAAATGAAAATATTGAACAAGAGAAAATATTCTAATCAGCATTGGACAAGTTCAAGGATTACCCTAAATTAGATCAATTCAAAACTGAAGCTCTTGAAACGAACAAACTGCTATCTCAGCAGTTAGATGAATTTTGTCTAAAGTTGGCACAAGCTGAGCCCTTGTGCGAAATAACATCATCTTTGATAGACGAAGTAGTCACTCTCAGGCAAGAAATTGATGATGCTGATGAAAAAAATTCTGAATTCCTTTCATGGCAGGAAACAGAGTAGGGAAGAAAAGCTAATCTTCCTAGAATTGAGGAGAGACACAAGGAAATTTTATTTGTGGAATGGGAACAACAGCTAATGAAAGCAGAAAGAGCCATATCAAGAGCTAAAAGTATGATGAATAATATAACACAGTTGATTAATGACAGCTTGTATGCCACTAATTTGATCTCAGATTGTACCCCAGGCAAATTACCAAAAGTAAAAGAAGCTGATTCAGGTGGAAGGAAGAGATAATCAATAAGAATCAACAGATTAGCAAACGTTAAGGAATTTCATGGGATATTATGTGGACTTACCTAATCAAGCCACACAGTCAACAATTGGCCATCAAATTCCTTTCAAATGCTATTAATTGTATCATTCCTGAATTCTTTGATGCTACGTATACTAGGCAATTACATTCAAGGTTAAGTCATCCAATAGAAGTCAAAGATATGCTCAAAATTTGCCATCTGGGCACATTGAATGCAGGAGATAATCAATGAATCAGTTTCACTTCAATATCACAATTCTGTTTCAAGATTTCCGATGATAGATTGTAGCAGTAGTTTTAGTTATTTTGTTTTATTTCAAGTTCCTATTTAAACCCCTTCAATGCATTTAGAAAGGGGTCCTGAATTTGTAATATTTTTTACTTGGATGTTACATTTTTTTACTCCATTGATTATTATATTTTTATAAAGGATCACATCTGGTGGTTTTATGGAAAATTGTCTTTAAGAATTGCATTTATGTATCTTGGAGCCTATTTTATATTGAAGTGATGGATTTGGATATTGAATTGCATCGGGAAAAATATCAAGATGAATATGGTATTTCTATCTATTCACTGCTAATTTTCTTATGTTATGAGACATTCTCTTTAAAAATTGCTATCATTTATATGTACTTCTTTTACAATATTTCTTTATACATATCATTTCTGAGTGTGTAGAAATATTCATCTTTTACAGTATATGCAAATGATATATAAAATGACGAATACAATGTGCTATTATAACTCTGTTTAATTTCTTAAACAGAGTTATCATTATTTGATACTACATATTTCAGTTAAATTATAATACATTTTCATGGTTATTGATTTGATTGAAACAATCTTTAAAGTTGTATTCATATTTTATACCCGAGTTAGTTTTAGAATTATTTATAAGTTATAGATTAAATTAAATAGATTATTTAAGTCATTTTAGTCCCATTTTCCATTCATCCAATCATTCCATCACCAGCCCATTTAATTTATTAGGAAACTGGTCCTATCAATCTAGTCGGAGCCACCACACCAAATGGAGAAGGAGTTGTCCTAAGGTCCCGACCGGGTGGTTTTCCCCCAATGTTTGAAGTAGCGATTTCCGAGTCTTCAAAATTTCTGGCGCTAGAAGGAGGGCCTAAGCTATGAATGGCAGATAAATTCAAATCTACAGGCCATTCTAAGAGCTACTCACCATCATCACCTTCTTCAATTTCTTCTACATCTCAAATCACCAGGGAAGAAATTGATAGAAATATTCAAACACCCACTACCAAAGTATCAAACCAATCAGACAATCAACCTCCTGAGTCTCCTGAAATACAAGCTTTAGTTCATAAATTCTAAGGGTTCTCATTATCATTAGAAGAGTCTAAAATATCTGAAGGTACTGTTACCTCACAATTTTTTTCTTCCAGACCTCTCACTAGGTCACAAAGTGAAAAACTTGGTATTCCTCCAAAAGAATTTCCTTTACCTAGTAGAGTTAAAACAAGAAAAACCCCATCGGAATCAAAGAGTGATATTAGTTCTTCATCGCAAATTCAATCATATTTTTCCCAAAACCCAACTCAGAAAAGTGCAGTTGTCTCAACATCTCCTATTCAATCATCAACTGCCCAAACATCATCATCTGCTCAAACAACATTTACTCAAATACCAATTGTCTCTTCTAGTTCTTCAACTGTTACTACTCAAACACCAGTTGCCTCTTCTAGTTCTTCGATCATCATCACAACAATGGCACAAAGACCATGGACTAATCCAGGAGCTATTGAAATGGCTGCACCTTTACATGACTTACCAGATCATCCTGAAATGGCTGCCAAACTTTAGTCCTAACCTTGGTATACAAGCAAAAGAACACATAAATAACTTTATGCTTGCTGTAAATTTGAATGCAGTAGAACATGAAGATGTTGTGGTTAGGTTATTTCCTTATACTTTGCAAGGGGCAGCAGGATCCTGGTACTTTTCATTACCCTCAGGCTCTATTACAAGTTGGGATATTTTCCAAGAGCAATTTTTAACCAAACATGGAAATGATAGATCAATATCTACCCTAATCAATGATCTCTCCAATTTGAAGACAGAACCCAAAGAACCCATCAAAGATTTTAATTCCCGATTCAATAAAATCTTGAATAAGATCCCTACAACATCAAAGCCTAGTGAGCAGGTTAGAAGTGAATGGTATATCACTGCTTTGCCTTCAAACATAGCAATTTTTGTAGATAGATCTGCGAAACCAACTTTGGATGAAAACATGAAAGAAGCGATTGCAGTGGAAAAAAGGATTATTTCTTTAGATAAGAAAAATGCCATTGAAGAAAGAAAATCCAAGAAATTCAGCTTTAAGGATGATTCAAATAAAAAGAGACCCAGAGATCCATATGACATGGAAGGCTTACAGAAAGTTCTCAAAACCATGTCTAATGAAATGGTTGAAATTAAAAAGCAAGTGGCAGAGACTTCTACCAAGAGACCATTCAGAAATTTCAAGAGAAATCAAGCTGAATCTAAAACTCCCAATTCAATCTCCGGTGCAGACTCAGAAGAGGAAGAAGAAGAAGATACTCCTCCATTATCAGATGATGAAGAAGAAAGAGAGGAAATAGTTGAATTACATAGAATGTGGGATTTCATTCTCCCTAACTCGGACAGTGAAATATAACAAGAAGCTATGCCTGTAAGTACAAGGAGAAAATCTACATCGGAACCTGTTCAATCTGTTCCTAAGAAGAAAACCACAACTCCAAGTACCAAAGAAAAATCTCCTGCAAAGAAAGATTCTCCCTTACCCACTCAAAATCAGCCATCATCTTCTAATCCTCCTACCTCAACATCTAAGACTCTAGTGGTATCAGATCCTATGGATTATAACATTGTTGAAGACATGAAGAAGACTAGAGTGAACATTTATTTACATGAACTCAGTAAACTTAAACATCAACAAAAGCTGCTATTGAAAGAATTAAATGCTACACCTATTGCTCCTCTACTAAGTGGTGTAGTTTCCAAAGAAGCTAAAGGGACTGGTAATCCACCAGACAAAGTAGATGCCACATATACTGTGCTTATTGGAGAAAGATCAAATTCTCAGACACCTACTTTTCTTTTGACTTATGAAATCTACAACAAGAATTTGCATAATTGTTTAATTGATTCAGGAGCATCCTCTAATATAATGCCTACTTCAGTCTGTGCAAAATTGAATATTGAACCAAAAAAGTCTGCAGTTCACATTGTTCAATTGGATCTCTCTAAAGTTCGAGTTGTAGGAGAAATCAATTCAGTTACCATCAGACTAGCTTCCGATCCTAGGATTGTCCAAAGAATTGATAGTCTAATTGTAGATATTCCTGAATTCTATGGATTATTCTTAAGCAGGGATTGGTCTGCAAAGCTTAATGGTTATATTGCAACTAATTATTCACATATGTGGCTTCCCTACAAAGGGAAACCAAATCAAATAAAAGTTGAACGAGAAGAACACATGACGCACACTGTGACTGAATTTGAACAAGCAAATGAACCTATAGCTTTCAACAACAATATCCTTGGAGGTTATTCTGCTGACTCATTCCTTGGGAATTTCACTGCACCACAATCACCATTTTTTGTAAATACTTTTGTTTCACAAATTGAAAATTTTTCACAATCTGATTCTTTTAGAATTGTTAATGTTTCTGATACATCTGTAGATAAACCTGTAGATAAATATTTATTTTGGTCATTATATTTCGATGGATCAAAATCTAGTGATGGAGCAGGAGCATGATGCATTTTAATTGATCCAGATGGAGAGAAAACCATGCTGTCATGTAGACTAGAATTTGAGTGCACGAACAATACTGCAAAATATGAAGCTTTGATTCAAGGGCTTTATAAATCTATAGGGTTAAATGTCAAATACTTGAAAGTATATGGTGATTCCGAAATTGTCATTAGACAAGTAAGGAATACCATCCATTGTCTTTCAGGACATGTCAAACATTATCAAACCCTTGTGCAAGACCTTACCACTCAATTTTTAGCATTTAATATCTCTTCTATCCCTAGAAATCAAAACACATCAGCTGATTTGTTAGCTAATGTTGCATCCAATTTCCTCCTTGCTGAAGATTGCAGTCCTGATAGATTTTTAGTAGAATTGATTTTTCACCCATCTGTTCCCGATAATATCACAAACTGGAGAGTATTCTACCATGATGAAGATATATTGAATTTCTTGACTTCAGAGAAATCCTATGATGAACAAATTATTGATGAAAATGATCATGATCTACAAATTACTTCAAAAATTAATGAAAATCCTATCCCTAAATCTGTTGTTAAACTTGAAGATCTATATGATATAAAAGACAGATTCAAGAAAGTTACTAATGCTAAACTTCAAAGTAGAACTTTGAAGTTTGAATTAGTAGATCTTGGCTCCGACTCTAAACCTCAAAATGTTAATATAGGACTCAATTTAACTCCAGAGGAAAGAACTGATTTCATCAAACTTCTGAGTAAGTATACAAATGTCTTTGCTTGGAATTATGAGGATTTAAAAACTTATGATACTTATGTTATTCAACACACAATTCCAATGCTGTCTGATGTCAAACCTGTTCAACAAAAGTTAAGAAAGATTCATCCAAATATTGAAAGTCAAATCAAAACAGAACTCAACAAACTTTTGAAAGCCAAAATCATTTTTCCTGTAAGACATTATAATTGGGTCTCTAATATGGTACCTGTAAGGAAGAAGAATGGTGATATTAGAATCTGCATTGATTTTAGAAATTTAAACAAGGCCCGTCAAAAGGATAATTTTCCATTACCTACCATGGAGCAAATACTTCAAAAGGTAGCTGGTTCTGAACTCATGTCCTTCCTTGATGGATTTTCAGGCTATAAACAAATATTAGTACATCCAGATGATATGTTGAAAACCACTTTCAGAACCAAATGGGGAACCTATGTTTATCAGAAAATGCCTTTTGGTTTAATAAATGCAGGAGCTACTTTCTAGAGAGCCATGGACATAGAATTTAAGGGTCTGATTAATAGATCAGTTGTTATTTATCTTGATGACATAAAAATATTTTCAAAGAAGAGAGCCAATCATCTACATGATCTGAAACAAATATTTGAAAGATGTAGAAGGTTTGGTATTTCTTTGAACCCAAAGAAATCCTTCTTTGCTCTCAATGAAGGAAAACTCTTAGGGTTTGTTGTGTCAAAAGATGGTATATATATTGACCCTGACAGAGTGAAAGAAATTTCTGATATTTCTTTACCTCATAACAAAAAATCCATGCAATCATTTTTAGGGCAAATCAATTTTGTAAAAAAATTCATTTCCGATTTTTCTCAAATTGTTTTACCGATGCAGAATATGATTAAGAAAAAATTAGTTTTTAAATGGGGGTATAAAGAGAAAGAAGCCTTTGATGCAATCAAACAGGAAATCATTAATGCGCCTGCATTAAATACTCCTGATTTTTCTAAAGATTTTATTCTGTATACATTGGCCACCGAAACATCCTATGCTGCTGTTTTAACACAGCTCAATGATCAACAAGTATAAGCACCAATTTATTTCTTCAGCTCAAATCTGCAAGGAGCTGAGCTTAATTATTCCGATGTAGAAAAAAAAGTCTTCGCTGTGTTTAAGTCAATCAAACATTTTAGACCTTTTCTCCTAAAGACACATACAAAAATTATTGTCCCATTCTCTTCAGTGAGACAATTATTAGTTCAAAAGGAAGCAGGAGAAAAGAGGGCTAATTGGGTGACAACTTTGCAAGAATATGATATTGATATTAAGCCAGCCAAGATTGTTAGAGGTCAAGGTTTTTGCAAATTTTTAGCAGGAGCTCACAACATACCAGAAAATCAAGATCCAGATAATGCTGTTCAAGTAAGTCAGATAAGTGTTACAGATTCTGAATCTCAGTATGCTGATCTGATATTTTACTTGAAAAATGGGTATGCTCCTTCTAATATTAGCTATAAGAACAAACGTGCTTTAATATTGAAGGCTATTAAATATTTCTGGTTTTTAAACTTCCGTGGTTATAGTTATTGTAATCAGAAATCGGATTATCCACGGTATCATAGAAGACTTGTCGACGTTTCGAATCCCAACGGGGATCCATCTTCAGGACGAGAAAGAATGAATGAAAAATTGAGAGAAGGAAGCAGGAGGACCAAGGTATAAATACTGAGGGAAAAATGAGAGAGGAACCGACAGCAACTTAAGCTAAAAACTAATTTTTATTTTAAAATTTTTTATTTTTAAAAATCCTACTTTCTAAATTTTTTATTTCTAAAATCCTACTTTCTAAAATTTTTAAGTAATTATTTTACAATTTCTAATTACAACCTTTCGCCTAAGTTCTAAAATATTAAAAAATTAAAACCATTTCTATATTAAATTCTAATAAATCCTTTGAGAAACCTATTAAAATTCTTATTAAAATTTTAATTAGAAACTGAGTTAAGAAAATAACCTAAATCAAATTTTAATACATATAAATTTATTTATCTAAAATTTAAATTTAAAAAGAAGAACCTAAAGAGACTAAAAAATATAGAGCTAAAATTTCATAATAACCCTATAATGTCTATCTCTAAAATGTACATACTAACTAAGTATGGCTTAATAATTAAAAAGATAATAATAAATAAATCCTAACAAAACTATATATTAACCAAATTACTAGTAACTTATGCTAAAACTTATAATCCTACAACATAAATTAAAATGATAATCCTATTTAACTTCTTATTTTTTAATTTTCTATATTAAAAAAAAAAAACCTAGAATTATTAAAGTAGCTTAGGACTATTAATTTTTATACTAATAGACAAAAACTAAAGAAACTAAATTTTATAAATAAAACTAAAGGGTATAACCCTAACAAACTACAAACTATTTATTAAAATCTAGTCTAAAAATTGAGAATCTTAAGGGAGGTTTAGTCAATAAGTATTTATTATTTTTATTTTTTTAAAATCTATGAAGGTTTAGTTTAGTATCAAAATTAATTCTTTATAATTGTTTTAATTTAGGGTTAATAAAATTTTATTAGGATTTAGTCAAGTTTTAAGTTATCTCCTCATAGTTTGTAGTTTGTTAGGGTTAGACCCTTTAGTTTTATTTATAATTATTTATAAGATTTAGTTTCTTTAGTTTTTGTCTATTAGTATAAAAATTAATAGTCCTAAGCTACTTTAATAATTCTAGGTTTTTTTTTTTTTTTTTTTTTTAAATATAGAAAATTAAAAAAATAAGAAGTTAAATAGGATTATCATTTTAATTTATGTTGTAGGATTATAAGTTTTAGCATAAGTTACTAGTAATTTGGTTAATATATAGTTTTTTTAGGATTTATTTATTATTATCTTTTTAATTATTAACCCATACTTAGTTAGTATGTACATTTTAGAGATAGACATTATAGGGTTATTATAAAATTTTAGCTCTATATTTTTTAGTCTCTTTAGGTTCTTCTTTTTAAATTTAAATTTTAGATAAATAAATTTATATGTATTAAAATTTAATTTAGGTTATTTTCTTAACTCAGTTTCTAATTAAAATTTTAATAAGAATTTTAATAGGTTTCTCAAAGGATTTATTAGAATTTAATATAGAAATGGTTTTAATTTTTTAATATTTTAGAACTTAGGCGAAAGGTTGTAATTAGAAATTGTAAAATAATTACTTAAAAATTTTAGAAAGTAGGATTTTAGAAATAAAAAATTTAGAAAGTAGGATTTTTAAAAATAAAAAATTTTAAAATAAAAATTAGTTTTTAGCTTAAGTTGCTGTCGGTTCCTCTCTCATTTTTCCCTCAGTATTTATACCTTGGTCCTCCTGCTTCCTTCTCTCAATTTTTCATTCATTCTTTCTCGTCCTGAAGATGGATCCCCGTTGGGATTTGAAACGTCGACAAGTCTTCTATGATACCGTGGATAATCTGATTTCTGATTACAATGGCTATTAAATATGAAATCATTGATGATGTGTTATTCATAAGGAATTATGATTCAATTCTATTAATATGTCTTGAAAAGACTGAAGCAGAAAAGGTATTGCAGGAATTACATGATGGACCAGCAGGAGGTCATTTTGGAGGTAATACCACAGCTCACAAAATAATCCATGCTGGATATTATTGGCCTACCCTTTTCAAAGATACACATGATTATGTGAGGAAGTGCAAAATTTGTCAAACTGCTAGTGGAAGACAAAGGAAGCCAACTTTTCCTTTGCAACCAGTAAGTATTGAGTAACCATTTGAATAATGGGGGCTTGATATTATTGGTGAAATAGTACCTCATTCTTCCAAACAACACAAATACATCCTTACAGCAACAGATTACTTCACAAAGTGGGTAGAAGCAATTCCTCTAAAGGTAGCCAATTCTGATGCAATTATTGATTTCATCGATCAATTCATCATTACCAGGTTTGGTGTACCTAACACTCTTGTCTTTGACAATGCATCTTATTTTTATGGAAATAGTATAATGGAATTTGCAATCAAAAGAGGTTTCAAATTGAAATATTCAGCAAATTATTATCCACAAGGTAATGGTTTAGCTGAATCTACTAACAAAAATCTCATCAAAATCATTAAAAGGACCATTGATCAAAATCAAAAGAATTGGCACAAGTCTTTAATCTTTGCATTATGGGCTGATCGTATTACTCATAAAGCTTCAATAGGAACTTCACCTTTTAATTTAGTTTATGGAAAAGAAGCTGCGATACCATCAAATTTAGCTCTCCCATCATTAGCCCTAGTGCAATTTATTGAAGAGAATCCTTCCTCATCTATTCAATTGAGATTTGATCAAATCCTTAAATTAGAAGAAGATAGAGAGAAAGAAAAAAGTATTCATGAAAAACATCAATAGTTAGTAAAATATTCTTTTGATTCAAGTTCCACCGGCTCAAAAAATTTGTCAATTGGTGATCTTGTTCTGAAATGGGATAAAGCACATGAAGAAAAAGGTAAGCATACCAAATTTCAGAAAATGTGGCTTGGACCATTTCAGATTGCTGAAAAGATAGGCTCATATACATTCATACTCCAAGATTTAATAGGAAAGAGAGAATCTCTTCCTGTAAATGGGCTTGTCTTAAAGAAATTCTTTTCATAAGGAGGTAACCCCTTCTTACTTGTACATATTCCTTTCTGCAATTTTTGTTTGTTTTTGTAAATAAAGGTTGGTAATAGTCTCTAATTGACTTTTTACTATTAGAAAATGTCTTAGGAATAATATTATAAATACTTATTTTGTGTAAATAAGATTTTTTAGGGAAATGATTACATTTTTGGATAGTTTAAAATAAAATGTTAAACTTTGAAAATTTGTTCAAGACATTTGCATGATCTTTTGAAACCTTGAGGAAAATGTAAATCATTATAATTTTATTGAGCAGAGAAAGGTTATCTTTAAAAAGTAAATACTTTTTCAAGCTTTAGCACACAAAAAAATCTGAAAGTTGTCATTCATTGATTCTTAAGGATACAACCATTTCACCCCATCCATTTAAGTTGTGATTTTTTAGAATGTAATTCTAGGAAATTATATGGCAAAATTAAGAGATAAGAGGTCTCATCACGAGTCTGCTTACCATGATCATAAGAAGTAATAAAACTGACATTACCAACACTGCATACCAAAAGAGGGTAATGGCTTATAAATATAAGACAAGGGGCCTCATCACGCGCTAGCTTGTTCAGTTTAATTACAACTAGTGAATGGCATTGTTATTAACTAGCTACCAAACCAGAACAATGGCTCTTAAACTAAAAAATAAGTAAAAGACAAAAAACATGAGATAATATATCTTATGAATTTATTTATTAATAGTCATAATCTTAGTTGGATGGGACAATGAAATGGTTAATGGTTAAAAGATAACCCTGTCGAGACTATGAACGTTTGCAGGCAGCAAAGGAAATGCCTATGACAATAGAGTATATTACAAAAGCTAAACTTGGAAAAGCTCCTTACTTCAGTATTATCAACCAATCAAGGCTTGAGAAAACCAAAAAATGTTTTTATCTTTGAGGAATTAGAAAGAAATTGTAAGTGATTTTTATTCTTTTTCAGAGTTAGATTTTATTTAAAATTTCTCTAAGATAGTTTTCATTATCTTTTAAATTTTTACTTACTAGAAATATAGTATTCATTTTATTTTTTCAGAGATAACTGTTTCTTCCAGTGAATCGCCAATTGTTGTACGGTACAACAACCCTCTCCATTTCAGATTTTTAGAATAAATTTCATTTAGAAATAGGTCCCCTTTCTTTTTAGTTAGGAATAAAATACTTAGAGGAAATCCGATCATTTTGAAATAAAACAATAAAGGTTCATTGTTAAAAGGGCATATATTGCATATCTTTAATAGCAAGTGTATATAAACAAATGCAACATTGAAAAATTTCTGATCCAATGAGATATAAAGACTTTATCACATTAACATAATACATAAAAGTATTCAATTGGAACAAAGTCTGATGTGATACAGTAATCGCAATCGCAAATCGCAGATATCTTTAAGTTGTATATTTGTT